>CM070745.1:16794419-17195359 GCA_036346245.1 Bonia amplexicaulis | reverse complement strand
CTGGACAGCGACGACGAGGTCCTACGAGGGCGAATTCAGAGTTGAGATGGCAAAATTGGTTGGGACGATGACCAAATTCACCCAAATGTTTGAGCTTTCTGCGATTCTCCAATTCCTCATATTGCCCCCCTCCCCAAAAAAAAAAATTATACACACGGGGGCAAAAAATTCACCACAAGCTCCAAAGAGGAAAATTACCACAAACCATGAACAAAATTAGCAGCTGCAATCAAGTACAAGCTTTCCCCAAACGCACACTAAATCGATTGCCCCTATAATTGAGAAGTTTATAACTCAGAACATGAAAACCCCAAGAAAAGGAAAGAAAATGTCATGCCTAGCAGGCGCATCTAATCATCAATTCTGCGAAAAACTCATTCAGACGGATCTTAATTCTGCCACGGCCTCCAACTGATTGAAAGCCATCGTGCATTAGCAAGTTCCAAATGAATTGTTCCTCGAATCCAATTCTAACAACACTGAACCAACCGAAGAAAGAACAAACAACCCACAAATTTCTATGAAATCTCATTGTTGTGCTCCCAAATTCCGCTCCAACCCACATACATACAAAGATGGCAAAGCTCTGCTTAATTTCTCACATGACGGAGAGGAGTGTAGAAGAAGGGGAATTTAGGGGAAGCTCACCAGTGAATTGAACATGTTGTGGCTACTCATCGCTGGTGAGGTAGAGGCACTGGCTGCTCGGGAAGCAAGATAGAGGAGGCACTGCTTGGATTCTCATAAGAAGTAATTTGGTTTTTAGGGTTAGGTATATTCTTGTGACCTAGAAAGAAATCCTGCCAAATTGGATATATTCAAGCTAAGAACCTCGTATTTCTTGATTCGTTTTGGTTCATGACATTCTTACTTAGGTCTATACCAATTTTAATAACATTTGGATAAGATTTGATCAAGATTCTCGATTTTGATTTTTGTCCCGAAGGGTTTACAACAGGGCAATCGGTCATACTAGTCTGACCATGGCGGTAGTACCGGATTGAAGCGGTAGTATCGGCCTTACAATGAAAGCTGATTTTTGCATCTTCTTGATCTCATCTCTTTTTGAATCTTGTGTAGGAGGTGCAATATGATGTTGGTGACTCTTATAGTCATTCGAGTAAAGATTTAAAATACTTGAAGAATCGAAAAAGCTTTCATAATTATTTACCCTCTGATTGCCGGTATCAATCCAACAAGGGGTTTTTTTTCACTAGTTAGTCAAGTATTGAGTGTTTACTACATAGGGATCCCGTTCTTAATTAGCAGTAGAAAAGACTTTCGCGCTGTGCAAATTAAGTGTGTGATAGTATACCAAATTAAGTCAGGAGTTTACCAAGGAGGACTGGAACCTTCAACAACAGCTGCGGTATTGTCTCTGACACATGCAGACTTTCTTATTTTTTCGAAATTTTGGTATGCACACATACCAAAGAGGACTGAATGTGATGCCTCACCATCTTCCAGGAGGTCTATCTTGAGCTAAATTCTAATAGTTTAGAATTCTAGAACTATCGTCAATTTATATCCATACTATATCATAACAAAGTAAGCCACAAATACATCGTTACTATTTCTTGATCAGAATTCATTCAATTCAGCAAGTTGCTGTTTGAGTCCTAATGGCAGAGATAGTTCTGCAGTTATTGGGGAGACGGTTAACCGAATCTTATCCGGCCTAATTGGCAATCACGACGAGGGTAAATTGGACGAAAGAGGCAACATCGAGAGGCTGGAGATGGCACACATCAAGATGGAGGCTGCAGAGACATCCAACAAGTGGCAGATCACCGATGTGGCGCTGCTCCGGTGGCGCAAGATGCTGAAGCGTGCCGCCGAGGAGTGCGACGACACGCTCCGAAGATGCAAGCGGCGCGCCATGGAAGACGAAGAGGTCGAGCAGGGGGCAAAGAAGTCAGCATTTCCTAGACGCTTTGCTCATGCAGCCAAGCTTTTCATCTCTTTCATCAGCTTCAAAGGCGATGCATCAAGCAGTAGCTCCGTGGTTCGAAGATTTGAGAAGTTTGCATGCGAGGCCGGCGAATTCATAAGTTTTGTGCAGTTTGGAGGAACACCACACGAACACATGTACTCTGATCCGCTTATTGGGCGCCTTCTTCAAGGCAAAACTCTGACGTATCAGACGCTGAGGGCAAGCCAATTCCGCTTAGGTATGCGGCCTATGGGTTTTTCTGACCGCGGACTAGAGGTTGCAGTCGCACTTGGTTACGAAGATCTCAAGGTACCAATGAAAGGTTCTTGGCTCTGTTCTTTTCGGTTTTTAAAAATTATTTTTGATTTTTTTATAGTAACTAGCTTTTAAATAAAATATCTTTTTAAAATAGGGTCTACTAGTTAATTATAGTACATACTATACCGATTTTATTTATATCGATAAAAATCATACGTGAGTTTTTGTTACTCTGTAGTTTTTTATACGAACAACCAAAAAGTCACAAGCTGTAGCAAAAAAGAACAGGCCCTTATCTGTGGTTGATGCTACGTCTTTCAGAAAGCAGACATAGTAGGGGTAGCAGTTAGATTGTTGCAACTGGTAACTCAGTTTGAGTCTACCGCCGATGTTCTTGCCAAAGAGCTCACGCAGCTGCCTACTCAAGAAATTTCTGCATTGCCGTATGTTCCCTATGCTGATAAAGAACATCTGAACAGTATGCACAGCATTTTAACCGAAAGATTATTTCGTCCAAACCCACTGTGTTGTAAAGAACATGAACTCATGCCTTGTGTTAGCACCTGGAATACAGTAAGATTGTCAGGTATGTTTCCTGAACCAGTTATCCAAGTGCTCTTGCAGTGCCACATGTCGCCATTGGAGTACTACTGCCAGAGGCCAGCTACTGAACATCAAAGGTCTGTGAAAGATTTGCCACTTCTGAAGCTGGTAGTTTTCTTTGCGCCACATGACTCTCCTGAAGGCCTGAAGCCTGAAACCGAGACCTCTGCAACAGAGATCGTCGTTGGAGAGGAACAGCCGAATGCACGCATGAATGTTGGTCTGCACCAAGTTGATGAGATGCTGCTACCAAAGGCGATGGATCATCTTTTCCTCAAGGATGACGCAACCATGTTTGAAGCGTCCTGTAAATCTGCCCATGGCGGGGCGCATTTTTCTGTAGAAAAGACAAATACGCGGATGCCAATTGCTCGCAAGACCATCAGACAGGTCACGAGCAAGATGGCATTGCAGCTGCAAGATGAGAAGATGAAGCGATTGAAGAAGATGAGCAGAGACCTCATCAAGTTATGGACTGTACGTGAGTCAGATAGGTTACGGGCCACAGTGACGGCATGGACTTCTTCAACTCCAATCAGCTTAACTATCCCTAGATAGTGTGATAAGGTTTGAGTGAGATAGGATGATCCCTATACCACGTGGTTCATTATCTCACCATCTAGGATGATTTTTTTCCTCTAAAATCATCCCGTACATGGACTATTTGGTATAAACAACCAACACACTCAATGAGCTCTTTGACTCCTCACAAAATTATTAGTACTACATTTCATCAAGTTATTGCTAGAATTCACCAATGTGTTTTGAGCTTATTATTGTATTAGTAGTCATATATAGAAGGCTGTCGTACCACTGCAATACCAAATGAATTCATACCAACTCGAAAATTTCGGAAGTCAAAGGTAGAATGCTATGTTCATGATTCAAAGCATAATGACAAACTGGTTGGATTTGGACAGATATTATTTATATCATATCATAACCTATATTCTTTTCCCTAGGATTCAGATTCAGATATGGTAATGCCATATACAAAAATGAATTCAGATTATTCGGAGTTTCGGATACGTACCGTTGGGACGGATATATATAGGGTTCGTAACATAAACAAATAATATTGGTGGATAGTGCACATATACAGAGCCTGGAGTGTGGAAATGAGCAAGGGGCTGGTACGGCTAGAGCGCGGGCTAGGGGATGAGCTAAGGTAAGTTGTTTGTTTACCGAATAACCGGTCAGATAATGATCTATTTATCCATGCTATTCGGAAGGATATTAGTGCTCTCGATTTTATTATGGATTCTGGCCAATTCGCTTGATTAACCTGATCCATTTGCACCGACCGTAGTGCTCAAATGTAATGGATTGGCATTCCGTAATGGGCTGGACTTATACACCCTCCCAGTAACCCAGCCTGACATTCCAAAACCCTATAGGGCCATTTAGCCCTCTACAATTGAGCCCAACTTGTATGGGCTGCGAGGGGACGCTAATACAGTTCTACTATATTTATTAATTCAACTCTGCTCCTTCACCCGTGTCCGGAAATCCCAATCTCCACATCGCCGAACTTGCGCCTAAAACCCTAGGTCGCTTACCCATGGCGCCGAAGAAGCGAAAGGCGGATCCGGCCGAGTCCGCCGCCGCCGCCGAGCCTGCCGCCACCAACCACCACCAGGAGCCCGCCTCCTCCGAGCTGAAGCCCCGCGGCACCATCTACTTCCCCATCACCGACGACCCCCCGGAGCCCACCGCTGAAGCCGCCGCCGAGGAGGACGACGGCGCTGACGACGATCAGGAGGTGGACATCGCGAAGCTGCTCGAGCCGCTGTCGAGGAGCAGCTCGTGGCGCTGCTCCGCACGGCCGCGGAGGCGAGCCCCGCGACCATGGCGGCCGTGCGGCGCGCGGCTGAGGCCGACCCGGCGAGCAGGAAGCTCTTCGTTCACGGCCTCGGCTGGGGCGCCGGCGTCGACGACCTCCGCTCCGCGTTCTCCCGCTTCGGCGAGCTTGAGGACTGCCGCGTCATCTCAGATAAACAATCTGGCAGATCCAAGGGCTACGGCTTTGTCCTCTTTCGCTCTCGCCGCTCCGCACTCCGCGCCCTCCGCCGCCCCCAGCTCCAAATCGGCGGCCGTCTTGCTTTCTGCCACCTCGCCGCCTCAGGTCCCGCGCCCCGTCCTCCCAGTCCCAGAACCCTAGCTCCAACGCCAACTCCGGTACCACCAACAACTCTTCTGCTATCTCATCATCACAACCCGACAACATGCTCCGCAAAATCTTTGTTGGCAACGTGCATGCTGATGTTGATGTTGACCGCCTCTATGAGTACTTCTCGCAATTTGGTGAGATAGAGGAGGGGCCGTTGGGCTTTGACAAGACCACCGGCAAGCCTAAGGGGTTTGCCTTGTTCGTGTATAAGACCATGGAGAGTGCCCGCCGTGCACTGGAGGAGCCGGTGAGGAATTTTGATGGCAAGATGCTCAATGTGCAGAAGGCTATAGATGGGAGGACAAAGAACACGCCTGGGATGAACACAAATGCTAACCCTAATGCCACTGCTGCCTCTGCAGCTGCCGCCGCTGCACAGATGTCTGCTCCTGCTAGTGCCGCCATTACTCCGTATGATGCATCGGCATATGGTGCAATTGCTGTTCCTGACTTGGGGTTTGCTCAGCAAGCTGCTATGTTGGGGATGGGTGCACAGCAGCAGGCGTTTGCCCAGCCCAATGCTGCAATGCTCGCCATGATGGCAGCAGCTATGCAGAACCCAGCCATGCTCGCAACGCTAAACCCTGCCTTTGCTGCTGCTGCTGCATTGGGTGCTGGGGGCCAGCACGCAGCTGGCATTCCAGGTTTTGGAGCTCAAGCTTTCGGGACACAGGGGTTTGCAGCTGGTGGTGCCACTTTTCCAAATGCAGCAGCTGTTCAGGGAGCTGCTGCGGCATATCAAGGTCCTCCTGGTTTTCAGGGGCCACCCGGGTTCCAGAGTTCTGCTGGGTTTCAGGTTGGACAAGCAGCTTCCCAAACGGGTACTGCTGCAGCCGCCGCCGCCGCTGGTGCTGCTGGTTATCAGGCTGGGGCTGCTGGGCAGGGCCAAGTGCCCGGTGCTCAGCTTGGGGGTACTGGTTTTCAGGGTGGATATTGACAGCACTAGGTATAGCAACTCACAACCTGTTCCATTTCTTCATGCCCACATTTACTACTATTGACTTGAGCTCTTCCATGCTCTATGCATTCTTTGTGATTTGGCGATTTTACTCTATAGTTTTCTGATTGTTTCTCCCTATATTTTAGTTTGGCATCTGCGGTTCGTGGTTCGTTCGTGTGGTTTTGCATTCGGATGGCTTTTGAATCTATGTTGGTGCCAAAGTATTGCGAAAGGGTTCCTGCTGTTGACTTTAACAATCAGATGGCTTTTGAATCAGATACCTTTGTGGCAGTATTTGCAGAAGAAGCTTTCTTGAAGAATTTATGTTGTTTGATACCTTTGTGGCAGTATTTGCAGAAGAAGCTTTCTTGAAGAATTTATGTTGTTTGATACCTTTGTGGCAGTATTTGCAGAAGAAGCTTTCTTGAATAATTTATGTTGTTTTTATTGCCTACCATGTAGTTTTGCCCTTGCAACTTCATTATGTACCTTCTGGTTCTGTAGTGGGTTTCATGTACTGAAATATCTGTATTTTGTCTAGTTGGGCTGTTATCTGGTCTTATTGACTATGCTAAATGGTTTTCTGTGCACTTGAAGGCATTTTGGTTGAGTTCTCTTGGGAATTTCTGGTTTGAGGTTGAGTTCGGCAGCTGTGGCCTTTACAATCTTGAATGATATGAAGCTTTATTCTCCTTGAAATTTATTTCTAAATGTGCCCAGTGTTTTACTGTAGCCATGGCAAATAGGTTGAAAGCACACTGTGCTTTATATAAATCTCTCGAAAGAGAGGGCGTGCAGTAAAGAACGGTGCTCATAAGCAACATGACCTCTCCATTCGAGATTTAAGGCATGTTCTTGACAGAGTAAGTATCTTGAACATTTTCATAAGATCAAAGCATATCAGTAGGAGCTCTTTCATGTGCCTCAGTCTTACTCTGTGCAAACAGTCATGACTTGATCTTTTTATAATTAGATGTCTGACTACCCATTGTTTGAAACCACACCACCTGAACCAAATCTTGGATAATGTTAATTGCTTGTGTTAGGATATGCTGGTCATCGAGCTACATACAAATATTGGGATGGAATGATTGGTCTCTTTATTGATATGATGCTAATAATCTCAACAAGATGTCGATTATTCTTTCTGCCTAAGCCGTCCAAATATCATGAGGATTGAACTCTTAGGGCATGTTGAAGGGGTAATTCTACCTTTCCATTAGCGGGGCCCGTTCTGCAGCAGATGCCTGCATAAGTCAAGAAGTATGGTCACGCTCACAAAGGATGATTGCGCCTCTCGCTTGTACTCATAGACTAGTTATCTCACAAAGTGGCATTCACGTCATTTGCACAGACCCTAGAGCCTATAAATATTGCATGTATCTCATTTGTAACGGGAGCTTAGAAGGAATACAAGAAAGCATTCAAACTAGTGCACATCTCAGATGAATCCTTGAAACCCCCTGTAGGCCATTGACAGGAGTAAGGCGGTCCTCTTGGACCCCTGAACCTTTATAAACTCTTGTGTCACTTTCGCTCTCGTGGAATCGCCGAGCTCCAGATGGGGAGGAACCCAGCCCATTCCCCTGCAGTTCAACCCGTCACCTTCGCCTCCGAGGCCTGGGCTCATAACCCCCGGGAATGAGAGTTCCAGGGCCAACTCTTCAAGTTCCTCGGCCTGGTCAAATGCGCCTGCAACCAGAGATGGTAAATTAGCTCCCACCAGCCAACGCAGTGCTCCGCCCCAAAGGTGCTACCTTGCCAGGGTGACTAGAGAGCCCCTGGGGCCAAAAGTTGTCCCCCCACCAGTAGTCCCTTTAGCACCTTCCCCTGGGGCCAAAAGTTGTCCCCCCACCAATAGTCCCTTCAGCACCTTTAGGCGAACGAGCCATCCCACCTGTTGCGGCCCAAGCACACTCACCAAGCCGAAGGAATTCACATTAAGAAGACTATGGCCCGGACGGTCAAAAGAGCCTTTACTCCGTAAGCACTAGGCGTGTCCCTGTGCTGTCGACTGAATCTACTGATGGGCGTGGTCACCACTGTCACGAAGAAATGGAGGCTAAGTCCCTGATCTTCCGGTTGGACCGAATTGCAGGTCGGTGCAGACACCCTAACTGGTTGGTGCATGGGCACCATTGCCGCCACCGCCGGGCATCTAGTCTTCTAGCTCAGGGGAGCCTCGACACCGTCGTCGCCGCACCGTGTGAACACCATCACCTTGCGTGCGAGGGCACAGGGGGCATCCCATGATTGGCAACACTCTCGCTCGAGACTTCTTCGAAACTCCGTTTTGACCAAAGTTCTGCCAGCCCAACCTCGGGCCATACGATGGGGACTCTGACCTCATGCAGTTCCTAGAAGTATATTCCATGATGATTCGGGCTGGAAGAGGTGGAGAGGTAGAGGTGTGTAACTGCCTCCCACTATTCCTCTCCGGGACAGCATGTTCCTGGTTCTTCAACCATAAGAAAGGCTCCATCTACTCTTGGGACTAGTTGCAGGAAGAGTTCATCGAGACCTTCCAAGGAAGCTATAAGTGCCCATGCTCCCCAATCAACTCTTTACCGTCAAGCAGCAGAAGGGCGAATCCACGAGGGAATTCTTTAAGCGCTTTTGCAAAATCCGAAGCCAAGTGGCAGATGCTCTAGACTCCACTGTTATCGATGCTTACAAGGAAGGGCTACTCCCAGGGGAGATCAACCGTGCGCTGGGAGGGGATCCCCCGAGAACGACCTATGAACTCTTCGAGGACGTGGAGAAATACGCTCGAGGAGAAGATGGCCAAAAAGGGGTTTCTCCCACAAGACGGAGGCGACACCCCCGGGAAGAAGAACAAGGACCGAAGGGATCGCTCCGACGGTTGGCGCGATTCCAAAGTCCTTGTCACGACCGACGCTTCGCGGGAACGCGGGGGCAATTCCGCTAGATGATCCAAAAAGGAGTCAAGGCCTAAAGCCTATTGGGGGACCCAGATGAAGGCCAAGATGTGAGGAGGAACAACCCTAACCAAGGGCGTCGGTGTGCTTACAACAAAATGAACATACGTGATACGAATGAGTGTCGCCGGTAGTCACTAAGGTGGCGAAACTACTCAAATGCGTTCCCGAGCTGCGTCGAGGGTCTCCACCGCATCCTACAGCTACGGTGGCGATGCCCCTTCAAGCAATTCCACCACCCCAGCACAGTCCCCCTGTGATCCACACTCCGAGAGGCACTTGCAAGATCCCAGCAAGAGCTCCCCTTCCAAGCACCGCAAAGACAAATAAACGTCATAATGAGAAAATCATGGTATTATGTTACCATCCGATCGCCCCCTCACCGGCTTCATACCAAGAAAATCTGTTCAACCCCTTGGGGGATCAAACTCCTTATGACGTTTGGAACACAGGAGAATCATCCCACCGAAGCCGTTAGGTTCGATGTCGTTGACATCGAGTTCCTATTCAACGCTATAATGGGACGGGCAACTCTGAACCGCTTTTGTGCAGCAGTTCATCAAAACTGCCTGTGCTTAAATATACCAGGTCCTCGCGGGGTCATCTCCGTTAAGGGTGATCAAAACTTGGCTCGCGGCCTATACCAGAAAGCAGCAACATCAACTTCCTCAAACGTAAGGAGTCAAAGTAGGGGACTTAAAAGAAGTACAACTCTTCGGCCCGAACGACCTACAATCCGTCAGAATCGGGGTCGATCTCCCGGAGAGAATGGAGAAGGAGCTTGTAGAGTTCCTGAAGACCAATGTTGACATGTTTGCATGAACACCATCAGACATGACCGACGTCCCCTGGGAGGTGATCCAGCATCACCTCGTGGTGCAACCCAAACGCCCTCCAGTGAAGCAAAAACTCTGAAAACTATCCTTAGAATAGTACCAGGCCATAAAAGACGAAATTGACAAGCTCACGAAGGCCGGCCTCGTCCGGGAGGTTTGGCATCCAGAATGGTTGGCCAACCCTGTTTTGGTCAAAAAGTCCAACGGCAAGTGGCATATGTGCATCGACTTTACCGACCTCAACAAGACACGGCAAGTGCGACAATCCAAGATTGCCTCTTAGGACGCTCCCTCTAGCGCCAAGTGGCAGGGGGCTAGTGTTGAAGAGGTAATTCTACCTTTCCATTAGCTGGGCCCGTTCTGCAGCAGATGCCTACACAAGTCAAGAAATACAGTTACGCTCACAAAGGATGATTGTACTCTTCGCTTTTACTCATAGACTAGTTATCTTACTAAGGGTATTCCTGTCATTTGCGCAGGCCGTAGAGCTTATAGATAACACATGCATCTCATTTGTAACGAGAACTCAGAAGGAATACAAGAAAGCATTCAAACTGGTGCGCCTCCGGGAGGAATCCTTGAAGCCCCCTGTAGGCCACCGATAGTAGTAAGGCGGTCCTCTCGGATCCCCAAACCTGTATAAACTCTCGTGTCACTTTCGCTCTTAGGGACGTCAACCTGTAACACGGCGGAAGTCTGCCTCCTCACTCGTGTTTGGGTTTCACACCAACAACAAGGCTGTAGAAAATAACGAATTCCTTGCCTTCCAATCCAAGGTGAGGCTTATCCTGGAGCATCTTCTAGACTGGGCACTTGTAGTATTGTTTAGGCAGATCCGAAAATAGCTAAGTGAATTCAAATAAAGAATTTCCTATTCTATCCACATCATTTTATCATACCGTTGTGATACAATTTTTCAATATAAAAAGTAGTATGACTATTTGATGAGTTATAGAATTATTATGTTGGTTATTGTATTATGGTCTTGAAGTTCAATGCACGTGATGTCTTAGTAGTATGGTAATGCTGCTATCTTTCTAACAATGTAGTTGACACACGAATAATTATTCAAAAATAGTTTGACAAATCACATTTTCTGGAACACACTTGGAGCCTTGGAGGGGTCCTAGTTAGGGAGGCAGAAGTGAACCTTCATTAGTCCTTTAATAGTATGATAGTCCTTTAATAGTATGACTGTGATCTATGCAACAAAAAGATTTCTTTTGTTTTTATTCCTTTTCTTTTGGGAAAGTGTACAGTTGTTATTTTTTATCCATTCTCTTGTTTGCGTGCCCGGTATGCTTTAACAATGCTTATGCGTTGACGTGTAATTGTGTATGTGTCTAGATCTAGCAAGTATCTCAAGAATACTTATACCAATGGATGAGTGTTTGAATGTTTGCACTCTTACTGTTGTACAAGTTTCTGTCTTGTTATATTGAAAATGCTATTGCTAATTTGAAAACTTGACAGGAATTGTCGTTTTCTTTTTAGACCCTCTTCAATCAGAAAATTTTGAAAATGTATTGAGCAAAAGAAGTTTATTCTATGATGCAACTCAAGTATACAGTTTCCTTGAGGCTTGTGCTTTTGCTAACGTCATGGTGGGATCTGTTGCTTCAGGTCCTTGTGGTTTAGGAAGTTGTTCCCAATGCTCTTTAGCGGACTTGCGTAACTTAAGCACAAAATCTCTCAACTTACTAGGTTCTTAGATTGGCAGCATGGGGTTAGGAATTTTGTATATGAGGTACACATAGTCATGGCAGGAACTGTTGCTTCAGATCCTTATTGGTTATTGCCGTTTAGGAAGTTGTTTCATATGCGCTTTTGTGGAGACTCTGTAAGTTTACAACTTAACCACAATACCTCTCGACTTACTAGATTCTTGAATTGGCAGGATGGGGATAGGAATTTTGTATAGGAGGTTCTTAGCGATAAG
The DNA here is from genome assembly GCA_036346245.1 of Bonia amplexicaulis. Taxonomy (NCBI): domain Eukaryota; kingdom Viridiplantae; phylum Streptophyta; class Magnoliopsida; order Poales; family Poaceae; genus Bonia; species Bonia amplexicaulis. The sequence goes on along the minus strand of CM070745.1, from coordinate 17,183,741 downwards.
TACAGGGGATCTCTATCGATTCATTTGGCCTGAAGAAACAATATTATGCCTATGCGTGCCTTGTGTTTCACTTTTTGGGGGAAGATAAGAGTTTAACTATTGTTGGTTTTACCTGATGTTTACCTTGTTTTTTAAGCTGCTGGTTGTTGAGCCACCTTTCCCCGTAGAAACTCTAGTTGGAGACAACTGGATTTTTACGGCACTACTTATGCACGAGGTGTACCAAAGATGATATCTTCTGCTGGCTGTGGAAATTTTATTATGAATGCACAACTGAAGGAATGCTACTTAAAAAGCTACCGCAAAGAGTTGACTGGACAATAATAGGTAAAGGAGCTATATTAAACATCCAATGGTGTGTTAAATTATTGATGGGTATGGGCACGATGTGCGTTTGTTCTTTGGGGTATACCAGTACAGGAAAGTGGAGTTCTGATAATACGTACAGAACAGTTGGTGGATCAGACAAATTAGGGAGGTATGGACTCTGCCAAGTATAGATGACCCGGACTCGAGCGTTTATCAACTGCTGCTGAAAGATTTTAGCATAATAGAACCAAAGAATCCTATTCCCGATTTCCAGAGCGCCCACTAATTTGCGCCCCTTTTTCGCAAGCATCCAGCATGCAAGTGGCCTGATGCTCTGATTGAAGCTTTCTAGATGCTGCTAATCTTCACTTTTATGTTTTCCCCCCTACTTGCCTTCGGTTCCCTTTTGGGCCTTATTTTCTCCCCTTTCTGGCAACCAATGTCTTACGAGCACGAGCGCTGGTAAACCTGCATTTGTTCAAACCTACGGTGTTATGTTGACCCGTGCATTTCAGACGTTCAGTCCTTCGCTCGGTTTACTGCCGTCGTCTGGGCTTCGAATAAGGCGTTGGTTTTTGGCGATAGTCGAACGGGTGGTGTTCATGACGAAACAGGTGGGTGTCAAGTACAGTTGACGTTACATAGATATTTTTTTCAGATTTTAAATCCAACGGGCTCATGGCTTAAGCTTGTAGCTGTGGTTTGCGGTGAAATTGCACTGGTTGTTAGCTTTTTTGGGGAAAAAATAGGGGAAAATAGGGAAAAAAAAGGAAAACCCTGTTATATCGCTATGGACAGTGTAAATGAATAAGGGGGAAAAGGCAAAAAAGCAAGAAGAAAAGCTAAAAAAGTCAAAATAATCAAAATTAGAAACTAATGTGTTTTAACTGATTTTTTTATTTAAATAAATTTTGCCCTGTTCGTTCCGGCTTCAGCTTCTAGTTTCTGCCTTATTTTTTACTATTTATAAATTTCGTCTTTTTCTGAACTTTTTGCTTCTTTTAGCTTTTTTGCCGGTTCTTTTTTCCCTGTATTCGTTTGTGTTGTCCGTGATGAGCTAGCATTTTTTTCTATTTTTCTATTTTTTAAAATTTAATTACGCCAAATAAACCACATTCAGCTACAGTGAAATTTCAGTCGCTATAGTGTAATTTCAGCTATAAGTCACAGTTTTTCAGCTCAACCGAGCAGGACGTCGTCAAAATAAGCCAGACGAATAGTTTGGAGTTGAGGCGGGCCAGCTGATGGCTCAACTGTTGTGTCTTCCTCGCTCCTCGGTAGTAGTCAATGTTTTCTGCCATGAATTTTTCTCGGGAATTGCTACTGTACATACGCATGGAGCAATTTATAAAAATTAGACAGCTTCCTCATTCTCACTCTTATTCTCTCGCAGTTAGGGGTGAAAACGGGTCGGATTCGGTCGGATATTGTTGTTACCATATCCTAATCCATATTTTTTTCTCCGGATTCGGTACTAATCGGATTCGGTACCAATCGGATTCGGTGCCGGATCGGTCGGGATTAACCCGAGCCGTTTGCACCCCTACTTGTTTGTAAGGAATGCATGCAGTACAACAAATGGAGTAAGAGGACGTACTGTCAAGAACTTGATGTTACTACTTAATAGCTGATGTGGAAGATTTTATTTTACCATTGCAAAAGAAAATGAAACGTCAAATAGTAGCACTAATCTGAAATCAAACTTGAAGACGTATCGGATTCGGACGGATATCGGATTCGGACGGATATTGCTGTTACCATATCCTAACCCATATTTTTTTCTCCGGATTCGGTACCAATCGGATTCGGTACCAATCGGATTCGGTGCCGGATTGGTCGGGATTAACCCGACCCGTTTTCACCCCTACTCGCAGTCTCGCTTCTCTCACTCCCTTCCTCTCTTTGGAGGTGATACCTTGACCCCATCCCCATCCACCCTATCTCTGGTGTTGGCCGCCGCTGTCAACCTCCTCTTCGGCCATTCTTAGGTGCGACGTTGCTAGATCCAGCCATCGTCGTCAACCTTCTCTTTGGCCATCCTCGAGCGCGGCGTCGCTAGATCCACCTTCCTCTCTTTCCCGACAGCCTAGGAGGTCGAGTGCTGGGGGGAGCTGAGGACCTCGCCGTCAGATCCGGTCGTCCTTGAGTGCGGCGCCGTCAGATCCGGCAACTGTCGTTGATTTCCTCTTCGGGCGCGGCGCCGTCAGATCCAGAGCGATGGCAGTCGGATCTCCACGTTCGAGCTCACCGCGGTTTCTATGCCGCCTACCATGGGAGGTAGGTGTTATTTTTTGTTGCAATATTTTTTATTTTTTGAATGCAATATTTTGATTTCATATGTGCAATATTGATATTCTTATGAATTTTTTTGTTGCATACGTTATCGAGTAATGTTGTATAATGAACAAAAAAATTGTGACTAGCTATATGACGCTAGCATCGGGACGGTCCAGTCCGGGCGCTAACAACTCCCATTTTTTCTCACAAATTTACGTGAACCGGGTTTAACGAAACCACAGTACGAAGATAGTAGTATAAGGAATGACGTGCTCCCAACCGGTAAGAGGAGGCTTGAGGGGTGTTCTTTTTTGCTGCGGTTTTTGGTTGAAATTTTTGAATTTTGGTTGTTTACGTTACAGATTACGGAGAGATCGATACTCATTTGCGATTTTTTGGTTGGTACAGATGTTAAGCTTTTAACGTGTACTATGATTAACTTGTAGACCCCATCTTGAAAAAATACTATGTTTAAAAGTTAGGTACTGTAGCGGCTTTTAAAAGCCGACCGGCTTGTGCGCTGAAGAACAGGCCCTGAATACGCTAGTGATCTAAGCCCCGTTCGGTTTCTAATTTTTGGCTTCTAGTTTACTATTTTTTTAATTTCGTTATTTTCTAATTTTTTTTATCTTTTTTCTTGTATTCTTTTACATTGTAGGTTAATCTGTCTTTTTTATTTTTTAAATTTTTTAAATTTAATTACACCTAACAGTATAAAATTAGCCGTAAACTACCCAAAAAAACTCAAACTAGTAGAAGATTTGCTTTTGAGGCATCTGCTGCTCTCTGGGCTCCACCGCGCTCATCGGGTGGTAGCCATTTGATTATCCTTTGGTTTTTTTTTTCCTGAACAGAGCACCGAGTGTACCGCCCCTCCAAAGTCTCTTTTAATCCCCGGGTTGAATAATTTTCGTACCTGCCCTCTACCCATCATCAGCCTTGTTCTTTGTTCTTTTGTATATAGCTTTTGTCTGTATTTTTTATATGATAACAAACAGACATTCATATAAATAATATATTAATATCCATAATTTTAAGCTTGAAAAACCATTCCGAAAAATTTGTTTACAAAAGTCATCGAGTTTAGTTCAGATTTCGGAGAAACAAAACATCCGACCCATCCTGGAATTTTTTGTACGAGTAATCTATTTTTATTCAAAATAGCAGAAATATACCCGTGGCGATATTTTTTATAGGAATAGGCTCCAGTCGCCCTATGATCGGGCGACTGGAGTCTGTCGTCCAACGGGAAAGCGACAACAATGTTGTTTGCAATCCGCGTTCGACCATTGGGCAATTGGAACCAGTCCCCTTGAGGCGACGCCGCCGAGCGGCCTCGGTATTTAACTCCCACCCTCTAGTCGTCTGCCTGTTCGGCGACTGGAGTCCAGTCGCTTAACCATTGGACAATAGTAGTTGCAGTCGCCCAATTAATTCGCCAAACGACCGACGGATTGTTTGCGTGTCATCTGGCCATTGGGCGATAAGCTCTATTGTCTAACCGTTGAGTGACTGGAGTCTATTTTTGTAAAAAAAATATCGCTACGGATATATTTCTATTATTTCGAATAGAAAATAGATTATTGGTAAAAAAAAATCCCCATCCTGCGCCTACCACCTGCCCTGCCCCTCCTGCCCGTGCTGCCCGGCTCTCTATCCTCGCGCACACACAGACTAGTGTGAAAGTCCCCTTTCTCTGCTCTCTCCTTCTGCACCTCTCCCATGGAGTTCGCCTAGTTTGTAGCCGTTGAGCGCTAATATCTTGTTCAAATCTCCAGATCTGTGGCTCCCAGTTTCCACTTCCTCAACCCAAGGTAACCCTCTCTCTCTTAGTTTTTGTCTCACCTTTATTCACGCATCAGGATTACTTCTTGTGTGCTTGCTGGTAAGGACTATCATTTCTGTTGCTTGTGTCAATGCTTTATTACCCCTTCAGATGCTGTTGTCTTGAGACCTTGAGCCTGCTTTATGTTGTGTTGAGAGTTTGTGTATACCTGCAAAGTCTGAACCTTTCCAGGGATGTTTATAAGCATTTCACACTCCCTCCTTGAGAGAGAGAGAGAGAGAGAGAGAGAGAGTACTACTATTCATCACTCCTCTTGCCTTACCTAGATTTTTCACCAAGTCCTGAGAGTTCTATTTACCTGACAGATAGTTGCACGCACTGTTGTCTTGTAAGTAAATCTTAGAATGGATTTTTGCTAAAATTAGGTGTTCAAATCTCAAGAGGCGAGCACTTTTTTTGCTTGGCCTTGGGAAATTAACTTGTTTCCCTGGTTGCCTCCAACGGTAAACCCATCTGACGGTCGCGCCCTGGCAGCCGTCCAGATGGACACCGTCATGCCTGCGCCCCTGCCACCCGCAGCAGCTCCCGCCGGCGACGACGTCCTTGCCAAGCTGCTCACCGCCGTTGCCGCCAAGGTAAATATCCCTTCAGAATCACACGCCTCCGTATCATATACATCTCTCCCTTGTCGTTTTACTCTCTTGATTACGTGGTATTTTTGGGATTAGCCTTTTTTATTATTATTTTCTTAATTAGCGTGTTTGTGTTTCTTTACCAGGGGAAAAAAATCCTACTGGCTCGACGCCGCTTTGCACCGTTGAGTGGGATATTGTTTGTTTTGGACATTTCGGATTCGGAATTGTAGGGTGGGTTTAGGGTGCGGTTTTCGGCTCGGGATTTGAGTTCCGCGGGGTGGGTGGGTCCCACCGGGCATAGGGTAAAAAAAGCCCCCTTTTGTTGCTTTGCTTATCTACAGCTGCTTAGGGTGCCTTTGGTTTTGGTTACTTGTAGGGTTGGTTAAAGAAAAAAGAGGCCATATTTGGTTGCATGAATCTCTTTGGATGGTACAAGATCATCTTATCCCATTCAACTCTATCCCACCAATCAAACACATCCTACATGCGAGTATTCCTCTTTACATATTTTCTTTCCGAAAAAAAAATCTACTGAACAGTAGTAGTTTTTGAGTTGCTTAGCTTGCAAGCAGCAGGATTAGCAAGTGATTATTCAGGTTAGTCTAATGATGGCATGTATGTAATTTGCTACGCATATTTCACTTTCTTAAGCGTGGAAAAAGACTTTCGTAAACGCGAAGGCTTGTCGTCCGATGGTTTTTACAGTCGGTGATTGCTTGCGACTGCGACACGGGACGAGAGGCTTTTCTTGTGCAATTATTTTGCAGTGGGGTCCCTTGGCTATAGAGGTATTTTGACTAGGTCCCTTTCTTCCATCACTATCCAAGTTTGCCGTGCTTGTTCAGTTGTAGGGCTTAACTGCAAATTTTCGGTGGGGTCAGCCGGTCAGGTGACCCCGAGACACAAGGTACCCCCGTTTCAGGGTGGGCAAGTTAACCTGTGTCCTCGTCCGTATGCACCTTCGATGACATGTGGTCCGGGTGCCTCTTTATTGGTCTGTACTCACTGGGCATTTTCTTTTCAGCTTATATCTTATGCTTCATAATTTCTCTTGAACAAATAAATGAGACGGTTTTTCTGCCATCGTTTTGAAGTGATTTATCGGGATAGCCGTTTAGAAACGGCTTATCGGCTTTCAGTTTGTTCGCACGAGTACTTGTACCAGGGCTAAAAGGCATAAACCAGTCATAAGCCATAAGCCACGGTATAAAAGAACAGACTCTTCAACCTAGGCCTACCATCCAAAAGCTGCTACACAAACTGTTAAACTACTTGGAAGAGGAGTTCGTTAACTTCATGCAAGAGGAGTTCGCTGCTTAGATCCAGTTGTCTCCTTTGTCGACTTGTTGGGTGATACTACTGTGTGTTACCACATGGTTTTGTTTGACTGTGCCATGTCAGTCCTGGCGCAAGCCATTCTTTCTCATTTTCCGTCACCAGACAACACAAGGTAAGGAATAGAAATACAGAGTCTGAAACCGGCTGGTTTTTTTACCCTGAAATTACTGAATAGGTAGATGCAGAACTATTGTCTTTGATCATTCTGGTCTTCAGAATTAGATCCAAGATAACTCTGAGGTAAAGCGAGCTAAATAAAGCTCAGGATTAGAAGTTAAGAACATACACGATGAAAGTGTAATCTAGAACATCTGCTGAGGGGTTCTAGGACAACAATATAGCTGCCAACACTAGGACAACAATGCAACGTTGTTGTATGTTGGGCTGTTCTTCCTTCTTAAGATGAGATGCTCAGTTTATCGTTACCAAGGGCAAAATGAATGATCTGCTGCTCTGTGCCTTCCAGTAAGGCACTACTTCCCTTGAAGTTCATATGTGCAAAGAGGCGTTTTTCCCTTTTTTATGTATTCACAGCCTTTGAATTTTGGAGCTATGTGTATTCAAGCATGCTATCACCCAATTGTTGGTCACAAAGAATAACGGACTTCATTTCATCCTTTGTGTTATATGAACTTCTGCCTTTTTAGTTTTTTAGCTTTGTTCTGGATGTTGGCACTGACTAACTATATTTGCTTGATCAATGTATAGGGTCCTATCTGTGATATGCCCGACTTCAAGATGGGTGGAAAGAAGAGTGATGAAGCTGCTCCTACTGATGCTGGTGATGAAGATGGTGGTGGTGATGACGGGGATGAGGATGGTGACTTTGGGGAGGGCGAAGAGGACATTTCGGAAGGAGAGGGGTATGACAATCCTAAGGGCAATGATAACAAGAAGAAACAAAGAGGTGAGGGTGAGGACAACGGCGAGGAGGATGAGGAAGAACCTGAAGACCAGCAGGGTGGTGGAGGTGGTGATGATGACGACGACGACGACAATGAGGATGATGATGATGACGACGATGGCGGTGAGGATGATGAAGAGGGAGTAGAAGAGGAAGATGACGACCAGGACAATGAGGATGAAGAGGAAGATGATGATGAAGACTCACTTCAGCCCCCAAAGAAGAGGAAGAAGTAAAGCTCTTCAATGCGGCCTTAGTTACCATGCGCTGAGCTGTGCCTGGTTTTCGACATGTTCTCGGAATCGAACTTGCCATTTAGAGTTAAAAAGGCTCCACACGATCTGCACGCGTGGATTTGTAGGAGCTTTATGATTAGAAGTAATTAGAGAGAACTCTTATGTTATTGTTGCTTGCTTCTGTGGAGTTGAGCAGATGCTTCGCTAACATAATTCGACCTAAGTGGTGACAGCCTCAAGATTGAATATGTCGGCTCTCTTATCTCCTTCCTGCAATTATGGATTCTCCTCTCTTGGCATCTTTCTGTTCGTTCGTCCTTCGAGCTATTCTGAACTTAACAAGGAGAATGATATTGTAGTCAAGCCAAGAAAGGCAAATCACATCGTTGATAGCTATTGAAGTTATCCTGAATGCGGTTGTCGAATTCTGCCGATGTACATTCTTTTGCGGTCCTACACGTTCCCCCCGGAAAGAGGGTCTACATGTTTTGGTTCTAATGATGAGTTGAGTCAGAGACATTGAGAAGATGTGTCACCGTTCTGTGTCAAGTATGAGTTTAATAAGTTGTAGTTGAGATCGACTACCTCAATGTTTTAGAATCTTTGTATCTGGATGGACCTATACCAGTTGAGTTGAGTTTCTACATGTAGCTTGCATGTAAAACGCTTCATGTGGAGGCGTGGTTGGTAGTTCATAATGCATTGAGACTAAAACTAGAGTATGTCAAGTCAAGATTAGGGAGGAGATTGTTAGAAATAATCTTGACTTCGAGTCCAAGACGTAGTAGAGTCCGTCTCCGTGCATAACTCAAGTTGAAGTTGTGTCCAACTTGAAGTCAGAATACGTATGCTAATAGGAGAGTATTAGCCTATATATTAAGAAAGCTTGTAGCCAGTTTGGTAAGAACAGAAGTAAAGAAAAGGGGAGCAAATAAGAGAATAGAAAAATTCAGAAATTCTCCTGTGTTCTCTCAGTTTATTTGCGATGTGTGCGTTTTCTCATAGAGCAAAGTTAACATAGCACTAAATGGCTCCTAGAGGTTATGGCTAAGTTCTTTTTGGCTTAGCTTTGGTTTACCACTCTTTATTATAGTAACTAGCTTTTAAACAGTGCACCTTTTTAATATAAGATCTACAAATTGAGTAGTAGACACTGTACCAAGTTCAAATGTACCAACCAAAATCGCATATGACTTTTTTCCATTTTCGTACTGTCTCTCACAAACAACCATAAGCCAAAGTCACAACCCAAAAAACCTAACCTATAAGTATAACATCAAATTGAGATTAGTAGCCATCAACGGCGCCGCAACAGTCTGCTTGGCCCAACCGAACAAACGGACTTAAACCCCACTACATTTGCAAAAAATCATCTTATGTCATCTGTTTCGTTAATAATTTTACTTTTTTTTGAAGATTCTACTATTAGTAGTATGGATAATAGTATAATTAAATCTTAACAAATATAAATGATTAAATTGTAAAGATTATACAGTTCATATTTATTTTTTTGGTACCATAAAAAGAGCTCTTTTGAGATGAAAGGCATAATTTTGTTGTAGTGTTATATGCCTTCATTTGTAATTGTGATGATGCCGATGCCGACTAGCGGTTAGAGTGGTGTTGAATATGAAGCATGTATGAATACCCATGGAAACAGGGTGGACCTTCTCTAGGGCCAAAGGGGGTCATGGTCCCCTCCCCTAGGAAATCTTTGTTTATGTTTTCAATGTCAACACTAAACTAACTCTCTCCTCAGTTATCTAAATATATAATGTTAGGTCAGCCCCTCTGTCTTTTCTTCTTTCAAGCTCCGTCAGTATATGAAAATAGTATTTTGTATGGGTATATGGAGCACGTTCACTACTTGGAAGTAAAGTTTTCAAAGGATGTAAAATGCCTTTGATATCAAATTTCTCCCGTTGTATACTTAAGTTTCCTATTTCCTCACCTAAGTTGTCTCCGGCACATAGGGAATTGAGCCTGGCGCAGTTGGTGGATGTCGGTGTGCACTTCGTGGTGATCGGTTCGGCTGAAAGCTTATGGTGAAAACTCTTGTAGTGGTGAAAAATATTGTAGCTGACAGAGGCTTATTTAACATAATTAAATTTAAAAAATTGAAAATATAAAAATATGTTAGCACATCACAGACAACGCAAACGAATACGAGAAAAAAAAGAACCGACAAAAAAGCTCAAAAAAAGGTTAAAAATTCAGAAAAAGACGAAATTATGAATAGTGCAAAAATAAACTTAAGCCATAAGCTTAAGCCATATGGAACACAGCCTAAGCCCTATTATTTGAAAAGATACTTAATATTTCCTAGGTATTCTTGTTTAGTGTCTCCAACATTTAGGGAAAGAATGCTCCTCAGTTTTGCATATTATGCATATTGTGGAAGTTAGGATAGTTCGTCTACATTAAAACGGTTTGCACATGTATCACCCTCGTTACGTTATGTGATACACGTTGATTTCGAAGTTATGTGATACACATTGGTTTCGAAGTTTGTTCACTACGTGCACAATGTCTATTGGAATAATAGTTCGTTCTTATTGGAAGAATGCTCCTGAGTTTTGCACTAATTACTTCGCATGATACGTTCTTGTTTTCATATTTTTACCTACGTATGCAAACAGATACATGAGAAGACATGCTGACCGTTCATAGAACAACTGCCATGTTGCTAAATAAACCATATATTATTTTACGAATCCTGTATTCCCTCGAAGGTTAGCATTTACTTAGCTTGCCCGCTCAGTTGGGCTAAAAGGCTGTGGCTTATAGCTAAAATTACACTGTAGCGGCTGATATTTCACTGTAGCTAAGGTGGATTATTTGGCGTAATTAAATTTAAAAAATAGAAAAAATATGCTAGCTCATTACGGGCAACGCAAACGAATATGAGAAAAAAAAGAACCGGTAAAAAAGCTAAAAATTCTAAAAGTTCATAAAAAAGACGAATTTATGAATAGTGAAAAATAAGCCAGAAGCTAGAAGCTGAAGCCGAAATGAGCGGGGCTAAGAGTCCCCGTACTATGTGACACTATTGGGCATAGGCTTGTTTTCAAAAGATAATTTTGCCCAATGTTTATAACTTTTGGGATTTGCCGACCAAGAGAGCAAATAAATGACTGATTTTGATTATTCTTTGTCTAAAAAGGGAAGGAAATAATTATGAACACCTCACCACCTGGAGAAATTATATGGTGTCAAGATGGTATACACACACTTATGTAACAACCCAATCCAGTAGTGACACCAGGGGCGGATCTATGTGCAAGTATTGCTGTCACAGGACAGCAATACTTTTGGACCAGGCCTGTGTATTCCTCTCTCATTTTGTATTGATGACATCAGTCCAGTCTGCCATGTGACCTCAATGTCTCTCTAAAAGCAGCCCACAGCCTTTGATTTGGATAATGCTCGACCGTGATTATTAGTTGACAAGTTTATGGTGACACCATTGATATGAAATCCTGGATCCGCCCTTGAGTGACACGTGTAAAGTAAAAGCCCACCACTCCTAGGATAGAGCATCACCCTTCTCGCCACTTGCTTCTCTTACCTTTTGTCAGTAGCCATCCCAAGGATCTCCCGCCCAAGCCTCCCCTCCCAACGAGAGATCCTCCTCAGCAGCAACTCGCCAACGTCTCCCAGCGAGGAGATCCCCAGACAGTAGAAGTCTAGTCATTTGATCCTTCTTCTCATCCAGATCTCCTGCTCACTAGCCCGTTCTCTCCTCTGTGGAGAGAAAGCACGGAGGACACATGAGATGAGTTGGGAGATAAAGCATGGAGTACAGAAGGGATCAAAAACACTAGATTTAGGTAAAAATAATCTCTTTGTTGTTCTTACATTTCTTTGCAAGAATTTTTTTAAGCAATTTCTTTAGAAAGAAAAAAATTCTTGCTATTTTCGTAAAAGGACAAAACATGCTAATCCAACCTATCAATTTAGGCCTACGGAATCATTCGAATCGCATCAATCAGATGATCATTATGCAAGCAAGGGATCATTTCCATCCATTTTGGACTTCTAACTTAAGTTTGGAATAAAAGTAGCATCAGAAGAAGAGGCCCAAGAGCTATACATCCGATATGCTATTAATAAGGGTTTCAGTATTAGAAAAGGAAATAAATGACTTGTGAATGGAGTTCTCCAGCAACGAGAATTTCTTTGTTCAAAAGAAGGAGAGAAGAATTCTAACAAGGATGCTCCAACACAGCGGAATCATTTGTCAACAAGAACCAATTGCATGGCCAGAGTTTGATTTACAATTACAGATAGCATTTGGGAGATTACTCATATCAATAACATGCATAATCATGAGTTTGCAACACACGAAAAAGTGCAATTTGAGATCTAGGAGGAAAGTGTTGGACTCTCATGCTGTTGTCATGACATCCATGTACTGTGTTGGCATAAAACCAAATCAGTCATTCAACTACTTGGCAAGACAAGTTGGAGGTGTGAATAATGTTGGTTTCACAAAGAGGGATTGCTACAATTTCTTACAAACAATAAAGGAAAATATGATTGGAGCAGGGGATGGGCAAAGTGTTTATGAACACTTCAAGCAGCAACAGATGGCAGATCCATTATTTTTCTATTTAGTTCAAGTGAACCAACATGGTCAGATGACCAATTTCTTTTGGAGGGATGGAAGATCTAAGGTGGACTATGATTTCTTTGGAGATGTAATGGCGTTCGACACAACTTATAGAACAAATAGGTATAACTTGATTTGTGCATCCTTTGTTGGAATTAATCACCACTGGAAGAATATGCTATTTGGGTGTGTTTTTCTATCAGATGAAACAACTGAATCCTTCATTTGTCTATTCCAAACATTTCTTGATGCTATGGGAGGTTGTCAACCAAGGTGTATTTTTACAGATCAAGATCAAGCAATGGCTCACGCAATTTAGATTGTGCTCCCAGAGTGCAATATTATCAACTCTATTGTCAACAATACTGGCAGCACAACTAACTACTCAAATGAAGGGGGGGTTGAGGTGTATGATCCACCACATATTAGATTGAAGGGATTAACTAATGCTAGAATCAAGTTCTAGTTTGAAAACAAGAAGAAAAGAAAAAAATGCTTCACAAGCCACACATATTTCATCAATGAAAGAAAATATGTAGCCTGTCACTTATCAAATTGGTGTTAAAAAGAAGCAAACTATTGCTGCTCGAGGTAAAAAAACAAATATCTAATGGAGCTACACAACCATCTCAAAATCAAGTATAACAAATAAGATGATGTCATTGGTTACAGTAAGTGAAATTCGAAGTTGTTCTTCTATGTTCTAGGCGGTGTTACCTTTTTTCCCATTGTGATGTCTTATTGCTTCATTCTGCAGGTATTGCTAGTTGAATAGAAAGAGATACTTTCTTTTGGTTTCGAGAATCAAGCGACATGTCAAGGACAATACTTTTGTGGTTTCAAGATAGAATGAAAATATGAACTTTGGTTTCGGATACGTGTCTCGTGCTTATAGTGGAAATTGGGGTAGTCTATCTACATAAAAACGCTCTGCACATGTACCACCTTTGTTATATTCTGTGGTATACGTCGGTTTCTAAGTTTTTTTTCACTTTGTGTAGAATGTCATTTGGAGTAATAGTTTTTATTGGAAGAGTGCTTCTACGTCTGCACTAATTATTTTCCTTAAGTTTTTGAAGAGTGTAGCGGCCTTTGTTATCAAATTTTACATGGCATATACTTTACTCTTCAATTTTTCTTTTATCTAAGTGTTTCCGACACTTAAGGAATTGAGCTTAGCTCAGTTGATGGGAGACTGAGAGGCATGAGTGTACACTCACCACTTAGTCCTCTTCGACTCAAATTTAGATGCCTTTCTTCTTTATTTAAAAAGATATTTAATTTTCCCTATATATTTTTGTTTAATGTCTTCAACGCTTATTGGGAAAAATGAGTATTATACCTCGTGTTCTAAGAGTGCCATCACACCGTGTTCTAATTTTTCACTCACGTGCTATATGCTTATGTGAAAGTTAGGGTAGTTCATCCATATTAAAACGGATTGCACATGTATCGCCCTTGTTATGTTGCGTGATATGCTTTAATTTTTAAGTTTTTACACTTAGATGTACGATGTCTATTGGATTAATAGTACGTTTTTTATTGGAAGAATGCTTCTACTCGTGTTACACTAATTACTTCACATGGTAAGTTTTTGTTTTCATATTTGCCACCTACTATTCAAGCGGATGCAGAAGAAAACATGTTCATCGTTCATAGAACAACTGTCAAGTTGTACTAAATAAAAGGTTTAGTGACATGTAGTATATTACGTTATATATATATATATATATATATATATATATATATATATATATATATATATATATATATATATATATATATATATATATATTTGCATATCTTATGTTCCCTCGAAAGCTGGCATTTAATTAGATAATATTGGGCATAGGCTTGTTTTTAGAAGATAATAATTTTATCCAGTGTTTATAACTTCCGGAATTTGGCGACCAAGAGTGTAAATAAATGACGGATTTTGATGATTCTCTCTAAAAAGAAAAGGAAAGAAAGACCAAAGAGACACACACACCAGCGAAACGCCGGAGCCGATTCGAAGTCACACTAGTACGCTTCGTTCTTACCGCACCAAACCCTAGCCCTCCCGATCCATCCACACCTCGAGATTTCGGCGGCCAATGCCTCCGCAGTCGCCGCCACGGTCTCCTCGCTCCCTTTCCAGCTAGGGTTCTTCCTGCCCATCTCCTCCTCGCCTCGAGAGTTGCGCGACCCAGCGACGATTCGAGCTCGGGTTGCTGTTCCATGGCCGTGAACAGCGCGTTCAGCGAGGACATACTCGCCGAGAAGCTCGCCAAGCTCAACAACACGCAGCAATGCATCGAGAGTATCCTTTCCCGGTCTAAATCTTCGCGAGATTTGGGGCGTTCATTGGGTACTTCCGCGGAGTTTAGTGTCAAGTTGCAATTTCTACGCTTAATCTTGCGCTTCTTGATGATTATCTGTGGAAAGAACGTCCCTGTTCGTGATTTGTTCCTCTTAGATGTTGTGCACCATGTCATGCCTATCAATAGTTAGCAACTTCCTTCAAAAGGATATATCTATGAATAGCAAATCAGAAAGAAGTGCGCAAGAAAGAATTTCATGGCTTCTAGAAATGCAATTCCTTGTGTGTCCATTTTACACCATTGCTAGAGAAGTTCTGGCCTTGCTGGGAACTCTCTGTTTGCTACTGTTTATAATAAAGCCTATTGAAAAAGGGTACAGTTTGACTTAAAATCTTTTGACATATTTAGGTGATGTAAATCGATGGTTTTCTTTGTCTTTTGACATATTTAGGTGATGTAAATCGATGGTTTTATTTGTCTTAACATGTATTTCTATGATCTGGTTGTTGCCTTGACATCTATTGTGTAACCACTAGCGCTGTCGCATTGGTGCATTTACCATCGAAAGGATGCAGAACTAACTGTCCAGACGTGGGACAAGCAGTTCCATAGCTCTGGAAAGGAACAGAAGATCCCTTTCCTTTATCTTGCTAATGACATCTTACAGAACAGTAAGCGCAACGGCACAGAGTTTGTAGAAGAATTCTGGAAGGTACTCCCCGGTGCGCTTAAAGATGTAACTGAAAATGGTGATGATCGTGGGAAGAAGGTTGTTTCTAGGCTGGTGAGTGTCACATATCTGGTGCACTCTGTTTGCTCTAACTTGTTAGGAGATATTGGTGATGAAAGTCATTTGCCAGCCGCTGTTGTATATCTGTTCTAAAAGCTACACCGATATCTTGTTAATATAATTGTGGAACTGCAGTACTTTAATACTGCATCAATATGTGTTCTAGGTTGATATATGGCAAGAAAGGAGAGTTTTTGGTTCACGTGCTGGGGGCATCAAGGATGTGATGCTTGGAACTGCTCCCTTGCCTGTATTAGATATGACCAAAAAGCGCTCTCATAGTTCGGGCATAAAGATTGTTAAGAGAGATTCACGTTCTGTAAAACTTGTAAGATTTTCTCCCCCATCTGCTACATTTTATTTTTTACCATTGGAATTTGCTATGGAATTCTCTGAAATTTTATCATTTTCTTTTCAGAGACTAGGTGTTGGAGGAACTGCAGAGAGGATTGTATCTGCATTGCACACTGTCATCAGTGAACAAACAGATGAAGATGCCGACCTGGAAAAATGCAATACTTCTATGCGTCATGTTGGAAAGATTGAGAAGGATGTTGATAGTGCCATTAGCAAA
This sequence comes from Bonia amplexicaulis, assembly GCA_036346245.1. Lineage (NCBI taxonomy): Eukaryota > Viridiplantae > Streptophyta > Magnoliopsida > Poales > Poaceae > Bonia > Bonia amplexicaulis. Next base: position 17,167,977 of record CM070745.1, on the reverse strand, counting down.
GGTACTATTTGTTGTTAGCATGAGTCCTCCAACTTGGCTATCTTAGTACATATTCTGAAGCTATTCTCTGTAGCTGAGGATCCTCGTCGTGAGGCTCTTTGCAAAGAACTAAAGGACGAGGAGGCTAACATGAAAAAATGCACCGAAAAGCTTAAAGTAGTTGAAGCAAATAGGGCAGCTGTTGTGTCTGAATTGAAGGAGGCATTACAGGAACAGGTCAGAATTACCATTTTGGCCAGTAATAATAACACATTTTCAGTTTTTCCTTTTTAGTTCCTGCATGCAATTGAATTGCTATTTGCTTCGTATCATTCAACCTTTTCTTTTGGATATGTGGAATCTTACTTGTAAAGTTATTCAGGAATCTGAGCTGGAGAAGGTCCGCACTCAATTACAGGTATTGTTGTCCAAACAGCCCAAAGAATGGAAAAGTTGATAATATAGCATATCTAAGATGTAAACATCTGCTATTCTTATGTTTTAATTGACAGTTGGCTGAAGCAATGGTAGAAGCAGCAACCAATATGCAACGGAGACTCAAGAACGAGCCAGTCATTCCGTCGTCCAAGCCAGCATCATCAGTAGAGCCAGGCAAACCACTCTCAAATGGGCAAGTAAAGGGCCAGCAGAAGACAGCTGCTGCTATCCTTGCGGACAAGATTGCAGCATCATCAAACTCTCAGCAGATACTCCAGTCTGCTCTTTCCAAGTTTGCCGCAGAGGAAGCCAAGAATTCATCTGAAACACGCCCAGATAAAAGGCTAAAAGTGGAACAGTCCTCACAGGTCCCAAGCATTGTGAATGCTGCTGCTTTTGTTCCGATGCCGGCAATGGCTGCCACAACAGCACAGCCGCCCCAGACAATCTTGGTACAGCAAACTCCTATCCAAACCCAAGCTCCTGCACCTCAGCCCCAATACAATGTCTACCAGGCCCCTCCTCAGCAGTTTGTCCAGCAGCCTGGAGGTGTAATGATGGGCATGCCATACAACATGAACACCATGACTCCGCCGCCACCTCCGCCACCGCCACAGATGATGAACCTAACCAGGCCCTCACCTTCAACACCCCAGCCAGCAATGGTTGTAATGCCACAGGCACAGCCACCACCACCTACACCGCCGATGCTTCAGCAGCAGATGCAGATGAACATAGCGCCACCGATGCAGTTCACGCTTCAGCAGCCTGGTGCGCCACCTTTCAGGCATTTGCAGCCACCTCCTGGGATGCAGTTTTTCCATCCCCAATCTCAGTGACAGTGACGTTTTTGGTAGACCGTCGAGCTCTGTTAAACTGTGATAGTTTCCAGTTTAGTGTTGACTGGTAGAGAGGATCTGACTGCTGTAGGATATACTATTTGTTTGCTCATTTCATGAAGTTGTTGTACATGTAATGCGATGAAACTAACATGAAGATTCAGATAAAGCTTCGAGTAGTCACTCAATCCTGCAGACAAGAGCTGAAGGGGCCGCATGATCGTGGCTGCTGCTGTGTCGATGGGCTTGCATGTTGGACGAGTTACCGTCCAATTTTAGCCCATTTTTTTCTTGTCTGGGACTGGATAACGTGTGGCCATTACCGTGATGAGGATTGTGTAAGCCTAAGGCCGTGATGTGATTTCCGATTTCTCTCATTGTCATAGAGAAAAAAAAATCATACTTCAGTTTGTGATTCGTGAAATGCAAATAGACTCCTTATGTTTTGAAATAGACAATGGTTCGACAATAAAAATTGCGAGAAACAACTTTCAGCTAGAACTCGACTATGGTGGTGATCGGTTCTATTTGAAAGTTTGAAAGCTTATAATCGAAAACACCAGTATTTGGTGAAAAAACACAACAGAATGAGAGACTTATTTAACATAATTAAATTTAAAAAAATTAAAAAATATAAAAAATATGTTAACCCATCACAGACAACGCAAACGAATACGAGAAAAAAAAGAACCGACAAAAAAACTCAAAAAAAAGTCAAAAATTCAGAAAAAGACGAAATTATAAATAGTGCAAAAATAAGCTTAAGCTTTAAGCCATAAGCTATATTGAGCAGGGCGTATACCAACTAGAAAAAGGGATGGCTGGAAGGCTAGAGGAATCAAAATGATCAGAAAGAAAACAAATGTTTCGGCTTTAAAGCCATCGAGCAAAACCATACCATTTTGACCGTCCTTTCATTCATATCGTTAGCATCATATTTTTGTATAATTTGTTTTCATTCAATTTAACGAGTAAAGGATTAATGTGTTAAACTGTAAGTGCCATAGTTTCTGCAATTTACTTGACGGTGAGATTTAGGTGGTAATTTTTTTGCAATCTACTCCTCTCTCTCTGTTCACCTTAACAATCCCCTACTCTCGAATCGTTTCTTTCCTTCGCGAAGCCGCACAACGACGCGCCGTCTTCTTCCGCCTCCTCTTCCCCCGTCGCCTCGCCTCCTCTTCTCCGCCTCCGCCGCCGCGGCGCGAGGTGGTGACCGTACAGAACGATCGGAGCTGCGTCGCTCGAAGGCCCTCCCCACCCCAGCGACGTGAAGAGCAAGCGGCGGAGGTCTCCACTGACATCGCCCGCCATGCTGCGCCGGTACGGGCACTGAACTAGGTATTCGCCCTAACTAATTAGGGTTTCGATACCTAATGCCTGGTTCTGTTTGCTATTGCAGGTGCGTGCGGGATCTGTACTCGCTGCGGTCTCTCACGAGGATCACCAAGCCGATCTCCAGAGAGGTAAGCGTTCCCGTTGTTGTCTGATGGTTCGATGCCATTAGGATGATCTCCGTTGGTTGTCAGCTGGTCAAGTTGTTTGCTACGAAAGGCTTTGGTTATGTTGGGAAATCGGTTGTTTGCAAAAGCTTACTCGGGACACTTTTGAATTGGTGAATTTGTTGATTAGATTATCGGTGGAAGGTGTGTTCTGATGCGTGATTAGTTAGAAAATGCTGCTGAGGCTGTCAATTGTATTAACATAGGCCGTTAGTGTTTATGTGATCCGAGATGGCATTAAAGAAACAAGGATTGTTTGGAGCAAAACGCTGTGGCATGTGAGCCACTTTCCTTGTTTGGCTTTTCTAAGGTCTAGGATGGTATTGGGGACCTAAGCTAATAATCATGTCTACTTGCATTGATGAAAGCAATATCATTGAGTGTTGTGGAAGCTGTGGGCTAAACTACGAGGAGATTGTTGCGTGTGATTGTTCATGATATTTTATAGGCTTGATTGATTCGTACAATTTTTTTTGGTTCAACAAAGTACAGAACAGTTTTATTTGTTTAATTCATTAAAAATCTGTTCTGCTATGGAACTTTAAAGCTTTTGCAAGATGTAGTTGTTTCAAATTGGATTTAATTATAGCGATGTTTGGAATGAATTATTTGGATTCAGAACTTTAGCTTAATGTGGTAGAAAAAAAAATTTCCACTTAGATTAGGCTCACGTGAATCATGTTATTTGTTTTTTTAATCCCAATAGTATTTTTTTGTCTTATTTCACTATGCTATGCGGTCTGGTTACTGTAGAACCTATAGTGTGTTTAAAGTTTACATAAAAAACAAAAAATAAGAGAAAAACCCTTGATGATTGCTTCTAGAATAAAAATGGAACCGCTCTTTCTTCTCTTGATAATGTGTAATGTTACTTATTCCCTTGGGCACTTTTTTTTTATGAAGTACCTTGGGCGCATTATTGATGCAAGGACAAACTTCTAGACTGAGTGGATTAGAACTGTCAAATCTCAAATGTCGTGTCTTAGATTTTTTTCATGTGTTCACTAAATTTTTTACACAATTGTAGTCATTTTTCACATGCAATGAATGCACACAATTTGATAGTACGTTCATAATGCTTTCACGACCTGTTATTTCTTGTTGAGCGCATTCCTTAGGTATGGAAATTCACACAAGTCATTGGGAAAAGATGTTATATCTTCTTGTGATTTCTTCTGTCTATTGCTGTAATAAACCACTTTCTTATCGGTAGTATATAATTTCAAAGAAAGTGACAGAATTACCTATTTATCAGGCCCAAAGTCCAACATTCCTTCGATCCAGAAGAAACTCAACAAAGGCATCTCAACAGAGTTCATCACAGAATGCTGTCCCAGGCCCTCAAGAAGAACCTTCTCAGTCAGGAAGCAATGTTTCGAAGCTTCTGCTTGGAACTCTGGTGGTTGGTGCTGCTGCTATGGCTGCTTATCAAGCTGGCTACATAGACTTTCAATATAATGATAGAAAATTGCCTTCTACTATTAAGGATCAAAATGTCATAAAGATGAATGAAGATATAAAGGCTCCTCCTGAACAAAAGGTTGATCAGAAGCAAATCATGTCAGATCCAAACATTGACATTGTTCAGGGTAGCGATAATAAGGTTCATACACCAAAGGATCTTCCAACTGAAGGGATGGCAGCACCAAAGATTCCAACTTCTGGTGAGCAGCCTATTCCTGCAGAAGAAAAGGAAACAGAAACCCTCACCCAGGGGTCACTGCCAGTTCCAGATGAGCACGGGCTGATACTAAACTGCTGTCTCAAGATGCTCCTGCTGTTGAAGTAAAGCCAGTTGTTGTCGATGATAAGACAATAGGTGAAGTTCCTCCTGAACAAACTGACAAGATAGACAGCACAGTTTCTCCAGTACAATCGAGCCCAACAACAGTAGGTCCTTACAATGATTCACACACAGATACAGATGCACCAAAGGTTCGGATTCCTTTTGAACTTGTTATATGCCTCTCGTTATCATCATATCTGCATGTTGATTGGTAGAGGGCAATATCTTTTATTTTCTAGCAATTCAAATTGGCACTTGAACGAATTTTGTAGGCTTAACAAGGATTATTATGTTGCTTCTTCAGCATATATGGTTTCTGGACTGAAGGTTACTATTTACAAAGAATAAATGTATAAAAATGCAAATATTAATGAAATCCTCCAGTACTTTGGTTTAAATAAACCAGTGTAGTTATGTATTACATAGTAAACAGATGTCAAAATTTGTTGGTTGTGTACTATCTATTAAATAAACCAGTGTAATTATGTATTACATAGTAAGTAGATGTCACAATTTGTTGGTTGAATACTATCTATGATTCTGAATTCTGATTATTTGATTTGATTGGAATTTCATATGGAGAGCTGGCACTCTTGAGCAATCTTTGGAGCTGTGGTTTACTGGTTTTGAGTTATTTTACTGTGAAGCTGAGAACTACCGGAGCTTCTCTGAAATTTGAAAATATCTCAGATTAGCTTGCCTATATTGCTACAAGTTACTCTTTAGCAACCCACCGCTGGTTGTTCCATCTAGCATAATCTTGACAAACTCTTCTTCTGATTATGGAAAAAGTCTATTTTACAACCCTCAACTATAGCCTCAGTCAGATTTTCAACCTTTAGCTCTAGAGCCGTCTAAAACTCAACCCTCAACTAAGAAAACTAGGTCATTTGGCCCCCATGACACATTCCAGCCCGGTTTTGCATTGACATGGCGCTTACGTGTTAGCGGTTTTGACACATAAGCTCATTTTAGATGACATGGCAACCAAGCAAATAAAACCCAAAAAATATTATGGGACCCACATGTCATCCTCTTGTACCCTTTTTTCTTCCTCCTTTCCTCACCCATTCTCCCTCCACCCACCAGCGACTGTAGCCCTTTCTCACTCATCTCTTTCTCTGCCGTCTCTCTCATCTCTGAGTCTCCCTCTCGCTCGATGCCATGGCCACAAGCCTCGTCCACTGCTCCACCATCATCTAACTTAAGTTTGGAATAAAAGTAGCATCGAAGAAGAGGCCCAAGAGCTATACATCCGATATGCTATTAATAAGGGTTTCAGTATTAGAAAAGGAAATAAATGACTTGTGAATGGAGTTCTCCAGCAACGAGAATTTCTTTGTTCAAAAGAAGGAGAGAAGAATTCTAACAAGGATGCTCCAACACAGCGGAATCATTTGTCAACAAGAACCAATTGCATGGCCAGAGTTTGATTTACAATTACAGATAGCATTTGGGAGATTACTCATATCAATAACATGCATAATCATGAGTTTGCAACACACGAAAAAGTGCAATTTGAGATCTAGGAGGAAAGTGTTGGACTCTCATGCTGTTGTCATGACATCCATGTACTGTGTTGGCATAAAACCAAATCAGTCATTCAACTACTTGGCAAGACAAGTTGGAGGTGTGAATAATGTTGGTTTCACAAAGAGGGATTGCTACAATTTCTTACAAACAATAAAGGAAAATATGATTGGAGCAGGGGATGGGCAAAGTGTTTATGAACACTTCAAGCAGCAACAGATGGCGATCCATTATTTTTCTATTTAGTTCAAGTGAACCAACATGGTCGATGACCAATTTCTTTTGGAGGATGGAAGATCTAAGGTGGACTATGATTTCTTTGGAGATGTAATGGCGTTCGACACAACTTATAGAACAAATAGGTATAACTTGATTTGTGCATCCTTTGTTGGAATTAATCACCACTGGAAGAATATGCTATTTGGGTGTGTTTTTCTATCAGATGAAACAACTGAATCCTTCATTTGTCTATTCCAAACATTTCTTGATGCTATGGGAGGTTGTCAACCAAGGTGTATTTTTACAGATCAAGATCAAGCAATGGCTCACGCAATTTAGATTGTGCTCCCAGTGCAATATTATCAACTCTATTGTCAACAATACTGGCAGCACAACTAACTACTCAAATGAAGGGGGGGTTGAGGTGTATGATCCACCACATATTAGATTGAAGGGATTAACTAATGCTAGAATCAAGTTCTAGTTTGAAAACAAGAAGAAAAGAAAAAAATGCTTCACAAGCCACACATATTTCATCAATGAAAGAAAATATGTAGCCTGTCACTTATCAAATTGGTGTTAAAAAGAAGCAAACTGTTGCTGCTCGAGGTAAAAAAACAAATATCTAATGGAGCTACACAACCATCTCAAAATCAAGTATAACAAATAAGATGATGTCATTGGTTACAGTAAGTGAAATTCGAAGTTGTTCTTCTATGTTCTAGGCGGTGTTACCTTTTTTCCCATTGTGATGTCTTATTGCTTCATTCTGCAGGTATTGCTAGTTGAATAGAAAGAGAGATACTTTCTTTTGGTTTCAGGAATCAAGCAGCATGTCAAGGACAATACTTTTGTGGTTTCAAGATAGAATGAAAATATCAGTACTTTTGTTGGTTTTTGGATAAGATATGTCAAGTTCTTTTGGGGTTTCAGGATAGCGTGTGAAGTTATTTTTTTCCATGGAACTTAAAATTGTTGGTATCAGCATGTTACTCCTGTTTGTATGAAACTCTTATGAATGAAGCTAATATGTCTGGTTGTCAAAGTGTGATACAATGACAGGTTAATAGTTGTAAAGAGTAGTTAACAAATATGCAACCACTATACCTGTACAGTTCCAGATCCTTCAAACCTTTCAACTACTTGAGGCGCGGGCGGTGAAGGTGCAGCTTGGCAGCGAGGCATGGGGCGACTGAAGGTGGTCGCGACGAGGGTCGACAAGGAGCCGGTGGTCATGGCCATGGCGGAGGTGGTGGTGCGGAGAAGGACAACCATGCCTAGCTCGTTGGGACCCGTCGTGGAGCGGAGGCGGAAGCCGGTCGCCAGAGAAGGCGGGGCTGGGGCAAGGCAGTGCTGGCCTCGTCGAGGGCTCGAGGCCGGTAGCCGAAGGAGGCGGGGTTGGGGCGAGGCGGTGGTGGCCTCGTCAGGGCTGGTGGCCAGAGGAGGCAGGTCTAGGGCAAGGCGGCAGTGAGGGGTGGGAGGAGCGGAGCGAAGGTGGAAGCTGGTCGCCGGAGAAGGTGGGGCTAGGGCGAGGCGGCGATGAATGGTGGGAGGAGCGGAGCAGAGGCTGGGAAGCTTATCCAATCCCCCGACGCAGTGGTGTGTGCCCAAATCCAATCCCCCGACGCAGCCGTGGTAGGCCTTTGCTTTACACGTGTCACTGCTGGATTGGGTTATTACACAAGTGTGTGTATACCACCATGAAACCATATAATTTCTCGGTTCGGGTCCTCTTCTACTTCTATTCTCGAGCCTTAGTTTTCTTACTTTGAAAAGATGCTTAGTTTTCTTAAATATTCTTGTTTAGTGTCTCCAACACTTATCGGGTAAAATATGTATTATGTGTACTCAAATACCACTCTTGATCACAATAACACACATTGTGTTTCTACTTCTCACCCATGTGTCATGTGCCAATTGTGGAAGTTAGGGTAGTTCATCCGCATTAAAACGGTTTGCACGTGTATTACCCTTATTATTTTCGTGATATACATTAGCTTTGAAGTTTTTCACTTACGTATATAGTGTCCATTAAAATATTTTGCACGTGGAAACTAGCCTGTGGCCAGATGGTTAGGTTTATGGGTGTACACCCAACCCACTAGGGTTCAAAGTTCTAGACCTGATGCTGGTGTCCACCAATTTTAGTAGTACAAATAAGAGTGCATGTTCAATAGAAAAACACATGCCCATACTCTGTGGGGCTATAGTGTGTAGAGGACACGCACATGTGTGTGCTAGTGGAGGGTGTGAGTGTTAAATTCTTAGCGTGTGCAGAGAACACACGTGTGTGTGCTGTGTCTGTTAGATGTATGTGTCTGTCTTGTACTATCTAAAAAGGTTTACACGTGTAGTGACATTACGTTTTTATTTGAACAATGATTCTACATATTGCACTAATTACTTTTCCATGATATGTTTATAAGAGAACATATGAACGGTTAATAGAACAACCACCGTGGTGCTAAATAAATCATATAATTTACGGATATTGTATTCTTCGAATGTTAGCATCTACTTAGATTAAGATATTATTAGCTATAGGCTTGTTTTCAAAATATATATTCCCGATATTTATAACTGGATTTGGCGAAAAAAGTAAATGAATGAGTAAACGACGGATTTTGATGAACGAAGAAAGAAAAGAAATACCAAACACACCGACAAAACGCTCGAGCCGATTCAAGAGACACTACTAGTCTACTCTCCATTCTTACCTCCTCAAACCCTAGCCCTCCCGATCCATACACACCTATGCCTCCGCCGTCGCCGCGGCGGCCTCCTCGCTCCCTTTCCGGCTAGGGTTCATCCCGCCCGCCTCCTCCCCGCCCCAAAATTTGCAAGACCCAGCGGCGATTCGAGCTCGGTTTGCTGTTCGATGGGCGTCGACAGCGCGTTCAGCGAGGAGATACTCGCCGACAAGCTCGCCAAGCTCAACAACACGCAGCAATGCATCGAGAGTATCCTTACCCTGCTTTTCTCGGTCTAAATCTTCGCTAGATTTGGGGTGTTCTTTGGGTGCTTCCGGGGAGTTTAGTATCAAGTTGCAATTTCTACGCTTAATCTTGTTCTTCTTGATGATTATCCGTAGAAAGAACGTCCCTATTCTTGATTTGTTCCTCTAAGACGTTCTGCACCATGTTATGCCTATCAATAGCTAGCAACTTCCTTCAAAAGGATATACCTATGAATAGCAAATCAGAAAGAATTGCGCAAGAAAGCATTTTATGGCTTGTAGAAATGAAAATCTTTGTGTGTCCAATTTTAAACCATTGCCAGAGAGGTTCTTGCGTTGCTGGGAACTCTCTGTTTGCCACTGCTTATAGTAAAGCCTATTGAAAAAGGGTAAAGTTTGACTTAAAATCTTCTGACATATTTAGGTGACGTAAATCAATGGTTTTCTTTGTCTTAACATGCCTTCCCAGGATCTGGATGTTGCCTTGACTTTTAATCCGTAACCACTAGCACTGTCGCATTGGTGCATTTACCATCGAAAGGATGCAGAACTAATTGTCCAGACGTGGGACAGGCAGTTCCATAGCTCTGGAAAGGAACAAAAGATCCCTTTCCTTTATCTTGCTAATGACATCTTACAGAACAGTAAGCGTAATGGCACAGAGTTTGTAGAACAATTCTGGAAGGTACTCCCCGGTGCGCTTAAATATGTAAATGAAAATGGCGATGATCGTGGGAAGAAGACAGCCTCTAGGCTGGTGAGTATCATATATCTGGTGCACTCTGTTTGCTATAACTTGTTAGGAGATATTGGTGATGAAAGACATTTGCCAGCTGCTGTTGTATATCTGTTCTAAAAGCTACACTGATATCTTCTTAATATAATTGTGGAGCTGCAATACTTTAACACTGCGCCAATATGTGTTCTAGGTTGATATATGGCAAGAAAGGAGAGTTTTTGGTTCACATGCTGGGGGCATCAAGGATGTGATACTTGGAACTGCCCCCCTGCCTGTATTAGATATGACCAAAAAGCGCTCTCTCAGTTTGGGCATAAAGTTTGTTAAGAGAGATTCACGTTCTGTAAAACTTGTAAGATCTTCTCCCCCACCTGCTACATTTTTTTTACCATTGGAATTTGCTATGAAATTTTCTTAAATTTTATCATTTTCTTTTCAGAGACTAGGTGTTGGAGGAACTGCAGAGAGGATTCTATCTGCATTGCACACTGTTCAAAGTGAACAAACAGATGAAGATGCTGACCTGGAAAAATGCAAGACTTCTATGTGTCATGTTGGAAAGATGGAGAAGGACGTTGACTGTGCCTGTAGCAAAGGTACTATTTGTTGCTAACATGAGTCCTCCGACTTGGCTATCTTAGTACATATTCTGAAGCTATTCTCTATCTGTAGCTGAGGATCCTCGTCGTGAGGCTCTTTGCACAGAACTAAAGGCTGAGGAGGCTAACATGAAAAAATGCATCGAAAAGCTTAAAGTAGTGGAAGCAAATAGAGCAGCTGTTGTGTCTGAATTGAAGGAAGCATTACAGGAACAGGTCAGAATAACTGTTTTGACCAGTAATAGTAATGCGTTTTATTTTTTTTTTCAGTTCCTGTGTGCAACTGAATTGCTATTTGCTTCGTATCATTCAACTTTGTCTTTTGGACATGTGGAATCTTACTTGTGAAGCTAATCAGGAATCTGAGCTGGAGAAGGTCCTCACTCAATTACAGGTATTTTTGTCCAAACTCGAAACAGCCCAAAGCATGGAAAGGTTGATAATATAGCATATCTGTAAGATGTAAACATATGTCATTCTTATGTTTCGATTGACAGTTAGCTGAAGCAATGGTAGAAGAAGCAGCCAATATGCAACGGAGACTCAAGAACGAGCCAGTCATTCCGTCATCCAAGCCAGAATCATCAGTAGAGCAAGGAAAACCACTTTTTAATGGGCAAGTAAAGGACCAGCAGAAGACAGCTGCTGCTATCCTCGCGGACAAGATTGCAGCATCGTCAAACTCTCAGCAGATACTTCAGTCTGCACTTTCCAAGTTTGCCGCAGAGGAAGCTAAAAATTCATCTGAAACACACCCAGATAAGAGGCTAAAAGTTGATCAATCCTCACAGGTTCCGAGCGTTGCGAATGCTGCTGCTTTCGTTCCAATGCCAGCAATGGCTGCCACAACAGCACAGCAGCCCCAGACAATCTTGGTACAGCAAACTCCTATCCAAAGCCAAGCTCATGCACCCCAGCCCCAATATAATATCTACCAGGGCCCTCAGCAGTTTGTCCAGCAGCCTGGAGGTGTAATGATGGGCATGCCATACAACATGAACACCATGAGTCCGCGGCCACCTCCACCACTGCCACAGATGATGAACCTAGCCAGGCCCTCACCTTCAACACCGCAGCCACCAATTGGTGTAATGCCACAGGCACAGCCACCACCACCTACACTGCCAATGCTTCAGCAGCAAGTGCAAATGAATGTAGCGCCACCAATGCAGTTCGCACTTCAGCAGCCCGGCGCACCACCTTTCAGGCCTTTGCAGCCGCCTCCTGGGATGCAATTCTTCCATCCCCATTCTCAGTGACATTATTTGGTAGCCCGCCCAGCTCTGTTAAACTGCGACAGTTTCCAGTTAGTATTAACTGGTAGAGAGGATCTGACTGCTGTAGGATATACTACATGGTTGCCCATTTCATGATGATATTGTACATGTAATGCGAGGAAACTAACAAGAAGATTCAGATAAAGCTTCAAGCCGTCGCTCAATCCTGCAGACGAGCGGAAGGGATGGCATGATCGTGGCTGTTGCTTAGTCGATGGGCTTGCATGTTGGACTTGTTACCGTCTAATTTCAGCCCCTTTTTCCTTGTCTAGGACTGGGAATAACGCGGCCATTACAGAGAGGATGATTGTATAAGCCTATGGCCGTGATGTGATTGCCGAATTCTCGTATTGTCATAGCAAAAAACAAATAAAAAAAATCATTGCTTCAGTTTGCAATTCGTGAAATGCAAATAGACTTGTTATTACTGAGTTAGGTATTGTTCAACTCAATAAATTTTGAGAACCAACTTTCAGCTAGAATTCGCTTATACCAGATAGGAAAACGGTTGCAGACCCTCTTCTCCAGCGCGTCCCCGCACGCCACGCCGGCGTGCAGGATTATCGCGGTGCGGAGCAGGCCGAGCAGAAACCTCGTCGTGGCCATGCCCCTCTCGGCCGGGAGCAGCGCGACGACCTCCTCCAAGAGGACCCTCTGGTCACCCTCCGAGGGCACGGTCGTCCGTCCCCGACGCGTCGCCGCGGCTGTCGTCGCTGTAACCCGAGTGTCGGTTCAGCCCGGAGAGGTGCCTCTTGGCATAGTGCGTCAGCGAGCCGGCGATGTTCTCGGGGTTCATACCCTGGACCTCTTCGCCGAGATGAGCCGCTTATACACGGGCAGCTTGAGCGACGACGCCTGTTTGTACCACCAGTCAGCGCCCGACGACGTCAGCTTCTCGGCCGTGCTGATGCCGTTCCATATCACCGTCTCCTCGAGGCTCTTGGCCGTGTAGTACTCCAACATCGGCCAGCCGAAGAGGGTCGGGTCGGTGCACGCCTTGCTCGCCAGCGAGTCGATGTAGCGCGGCACGCGGGAGCACGTCGTCGCACGTCTGCAGCGCGGTCAGGGAGTCGTTCCAGTTCGCGGAGGAAAGCTTCCGTTTGCTGGATGAGGTTGCCCTCGCCGTAGTCCTCGGTCATGCGGAGGTGTTCTGCCGCGCAGCGCAGCGGGACGACGTTCGCGGCGTTGAGCTCCATCCGGCGTCGTAGCAGAACTTGGCGGCCAGCTCGAAGGCGTCCGGGCCACCGGGGATGTCGTCGAGCCGGACGGTGCACGGTTTGCCGTCGGCGGCGGCGGACTCGTTGATCAACTTTTGCAGCGTGCCGCTACGGTTGATAAATGGAAACTGGACAAAAATAAGAGTAGCTTGATGCACGTTGTCAGTAGATGAAAATGTTTAGATTAAATTGGCAGGTCATTGAACTTGTTTAGGTGTGCCATCTACATCATAGATACTCTCAAAATGCATATTTGAGTCGTGTGCTAAGTGATTCATGTCATCTGGTGATCACATTCGCACATGTGGCATTTCCACATCAGCCAGTTGAGCACGTTGCATGACGAATTCCCAAAAAAAACTCTTCTTTTCTTTTCTTTCTTCTTCGCCGGTTTCTTTTCCAACGCCGGTGGCCCTATCACACCTCATCTAGATTGCAATTGTGACCACCCAATGAACTACTTAACAGTTAACACACTTTAGTAACTTAAATGTGCACTTAAGAGTACCGTGATCCGCACACTTGAACAAGTTTAATGACCTACCCTTAATAAATTTTCTGTCTGTCTGACTGTGAAAGAGTCAAGATAGATAGTTGTTGAAGTATAAGTGAATTACTCGTCTTACCTTATCAGCTTAAACTTTTAAATAAATTGACTAGTGCATGTAACTCAATATGATAGCAGAGCTAAGAGATCCTGAGTTTAAGACCCGGTTGGCCCAATTAAAATAAAATAATTATAACCTACTTTTATTCCACGTCTTAGGTTTGAGGGAGTCTATATGTGAGGGGAGAGTATTGAAGTATAAGTGTTTAAACTTTTGGGTGAACTGATTGGTGCTTGCAACTTAATAAGTAGCAAATCAAGTGATCATATGACTCATGTGTTGTACTGATTGGTGCTTGCAACTCAATAAGTAGCAAATCAAGTGATCATATGACTCATGTGTTGTACTTCACGAAGAAACTGTGTGGAAAATGAACTTCTCTAATGTTTCAGCATGTAGGCACTGAGCTCTAGTAAAACAGTATTACTCTGTAAAAAAATACCGGCTAGAGAGAGAGAGAGAGAGAGAGCAAATGTACCTTGTGGAGATGGAAGGACATCTCTCCTACCTCGACAACCACATCGCTTGCAAGCTCAGTCATGCAAATCCTACAAGAGGAGCATTGTGATTTGTAAACAGAACATACGTTTTCAATGGCAAAGTGCAGGGAAGGTATCAACTATCGGTAATGTTTCGTTCACTCGCTCTCTTCTGAATGTATCAACTTTGTCTTGACAAATCCTCCTTTCTTTCTCTGGTATGCTGTACATTATGTCATAAGCGTCACTAAGGTTTTCTTAAAGGCGATGGTCGTGTCAACTTGTATCATTAGTTGCTCGCATGTGAATCTGGCCAAAGACTACACCTGTGGTTAATATGATTGAATTATTATGCGGGAGCTTAAATGGATATGGCTGATTGCCACAAGATCCTCTAAAATTGTAAATGAAGAAATTTCATCAAATGTAGATGTACTCTATGCCCTATAAAGATATAATTCAGAAGAAGTTGATGACTAATCTTTTAAAAAAGAGGTAACACACCTTTCATTGCATTTGATGATTTACCCTATGATGTCTCATTGATATATGGGTCTATGTTTATGTATGGGGCAAATGCTCCAATCTCCCGTGCACCTAAAAAATATGGAAATAAGAACTCATCCGAGAAAGAAGAGGAAAAAAAGGGGGATAGGGAAGTACCAGGAATCAGGGTCCCGAAATTGGAAGCAGTCGGATGGTTTGGATCCAAGCTGCTTTGTCGTCGCCATAAATCAGTCGCTATTATCTAGGATTCGGAAGACGCAACGACCGATTAAACACCGCGACGAGATTGGAATAGAAAAGGGAAACACCAAGAACGCAGGAACAAACGATGGCGCCGATCGAACCCTATGTATGTGCATTGATCATTTGGAATCGAATGGTACGGCCAATCACCGGAAGATCGATGAGATCGTGGAGGGGATCGACGGAGGAGGAGAAGATACGATGAGAAACGCCTTGTGATGCGTGGCTCGGCTCGGCAACGGCGACGCCAAGCGTCAAACTGGCTCAGTCTCGCAGGCCACTTGTTCCTGTCAGTCAAGAGGCCACCGGGGCTAGAAATTAGAATAGGAAGGTGGTGAGCCGAACACCATGGAATCCACCGCTCCATGCATGTCTAACGCAAAGTCCAACAGGCTAGCCTAGCCACGTTAGAGTAGCGCCCAGCTGTTGCGTGTGGCCTCTGAAACCGCGCCGTGATTTGTGAACCAACTGCCACCCTCTTTTCTCTCCCCTCCATTTCATTCATCTCTTGACCACAAAAAAGATTCATACAATAGAAAAAAAAAACTCCATGTTTGTGCAGGTTCTCGTTCAATTATTCATCTGATTATCTCCATATAAGTTAAGGAGTAGTCTACAGGTCACTGGCATCATCACACAAGAGTCAGGTGACGTAGTAGTACACGGATGCAACAGTCAGATTACAAGGAAACACATGGAGTATATCTGTATATGCATGGACGTCCTGTGTTAATTGTGGCGCATCGATCGTCGCGTGGAGTGTAGCGCCACTGCCGGAGCAGCGGTTCAGGTCGGTGGCGTTACGTCGCGGTTGTGCTCCCCGAAGATCCGGTTCAGGAACATGGCCAGCCTCACTCCCCCCTGCGCGATCCGTCGCGCTACGATCGGAAGCCTTGAATCGAAGTAGTCGTCTGGAAATAACGATGTCATGTCACCAGTTGTTAGATTCAGAGATACATATGCAGAAGGGATCGATCACATTTAGGTAGGTTACCAGATAGTGTTTCCCCTTCAACGACGCTGCTGTACGCCCATTTACATGCCAAGCTTATGCTCTCTGTAGCGTACCTGTTGCATCAAGATGTATGATTTGATCCAAAAGATAATGGTAATTTCCTTTGGTTTTCAGAAGTCTGAAAGGTACTGACTTGGTTGGGCAGGACAAGAGGTCCTCGCAATCTCCCCAAGACGATACATCGTCAGACCAGGTACCCTGAAGGAGACATTGTGATTTGGGGATCTGTAAATTTGCTGTTTCTTTGCTTGGAAGAGACGGTTCAGATTGTTTTCGCTTACTGTGGTGAAGTTGTGCTCAAGGTCCTTTTGGAATGCGTCCATGTCCTTGCCGTAGAATTCAGAAATAGCTGTGAGTATTATCTCCCTATCCCACACCTGAAAAGGCCCAGACACAATTCACAAGTAAGGAATTAAACTTAGTGGTAGGCCTCTACATGGCATCATATATTTGTAGGGATCATGGGAGTTGATTACATGATGAAGATTGGATTTGTGCCTAAACCAGCGTAGGTTTATCGAATTACCCCCTTGGTCGCTCGTGAACCCCACATGCATCGGCTGAATGGACAAAGAAATTTTAGTTAGTTGATGTGTATGGATTATCGTGAGGAATGCATGAGAAAGGAGACTGATTTATGAAAGGTTAGGATATTAAGATTACCTGATGAACATCTCCCATGAAGTGTGACAAGAACAACAGGGCTTCAGTCAAGTTATCTGCGTTGCAATCAGATGGAAAAGGAGTGGTCAGAACAGTGATACAAGAACATTGGTTGAGATCAACATCTCGCTTACATTTGCGATCAGCACTGCCGTGCTTGTAGTGCAGAAGCTGGGACGTGAAGTTGGCTATCGCTCCGGCGACGCACATGTCCTCTACGCCATTGGAGTCGTGGCAATCCCCTGACCATTGGAACAGCCAAACACCATTTCAATCTTGTCAGGTCAGAAATTCAGAATGCAGTTTATACTGCTTGGAAGAACATACTCGAGTAGACAAAGCTGCAGGCTTGGTCAGGGGTGTCGATGAAGTGGAGCGGGCTGGTCCACCTGTACTGGTACCAGTGCCTGACCTGATCCGGCCAGACGCAGAGCGCCGCCAAGTCGCCGTCCACCTCGTCCGGGAGAAGGTTCTTCAGAGCGTGTGCAGCACCAGGGTCCAATAGATCCTGCACCAAAACACCCAGTTCAATGCATGCTCTAACTCCTAGAAAATTTGTAAACTGCTAATTCCATCATCTGCATGGTTTGATCTCACGAGTAATCGATCGGGGTTTTTCTTTTTTGAAAACCAAAGAGATCGATCAAGAATGGCCAGGTTTACCTGCGCGATTCGGCACGTGAGCATGTGACCCTCTTTGCTCCAGGACTGAACCACCGGTGCAGAAGCAAAGAGCAACCCAAGTACTACCGCTAGTGCAAACGAGTCGGCGAGACCCTCGCCGGAGGCCATTGGCCATCTTGATCTCATTGCTCACGGCGCCTAATGGAGCTTCAGATGATCGAACGCCGCAACGCAGTCGTAGCGATATAACAAGCGGACGGCAGCCTTCTTTGAGTGCAAGCATCGTGTTCCTTGTTCCTCACCATGCTTGGCTTAGCGCCATCCCCAAGCTGTTGGTGGTGGTTCCGTCTTTCGGCAAGACGAAAGCTTCGTTTGCTTTATCTTCGTCTCATTGTTCCATCTCAATCCATGCTAATGCCATCGTTGTTTGGCATCCCAAAATAAGCAACAAGGACAGGAGGAGCCACGCCTGCCTGTCAGCAATAAGCATCGCCTTTCAGTACGGCCTCGCAAAGCAAACGTACGCGTTTAGTGGGCCGGGCCTAGGCGGAAGTTCAAAGGTCGTGAGCTGGGCCTGATCAGATGAGCGTGAACTGCTTTGGGCTTGGGCCGGGCTTAACGGGAAACAAACACGGCACAGGCGAAGCGGCCAACGCGGATAATCTGTCGGTTTGGCTAAGCAAGCCAGCCGGTGGGTGTGGGTTGCTACCGCCGGCGATGGCGGCTACAACCGCCACCAACTTGACCTCCCTCGCGTGGCCTCGCGCCGCACCCGCCCCGCGCGGCAGGCGGACCGTGCGGAGGCCGCACGCGTGCGCGTCCGACTCGGCGTTCCACCCGGACGTGTCCCGGGCGGTGGAGTCGCTGCAGGCGGAGTTCCGCGAGGTGGACCGCGCTCTCGCCCTCAACTCCTCCCGCGTCTCCGCCGCCTTCCGGCGCGCCCACGTCGCCCCGCACGTAACCTCCTCGTTCCACTACTCCTCCACCCCATCTACTCTGCCTCTGCTGTCTGCTCACTGCCAAGTGCAGTAGTAAACACGTGTGAATTCCAGCACTTCGGTGGGTCGACGGGGTACGGCCACGACGACGGGGGCGGCCGGGAAGCGCTCGACTCCGTCTTCGCCCAGATCGTCGGCGCCGAGGCCGCCATTGTGCGCCCGCAGGTTCCACCTTCGCACGCACTGCAATTTCTCTGACTCCATTCCGTTGCTGAGCTCGACTGAGCTCATGGTGACCAGCTCTTCTCACTTGTTGCCAGTTCTTCTCCGGCACGCATGCCATTGCCTGTGCTCTGTTTGCGCTTCTGAGGCCTGGGCATGAGGTAAGGAGCAGGATGAACTAAACCAACAAATTTGGGCGTTGCTTCTGCTAGAGATTCAGAGCTGATGGAAACTTCTGCAGCTCTTGGCGGTCGCTGGACCTCCGTACGACACATTGGAGGAGGTGATTGGGATCAGGGGGTCGGCTAATGTAGGATCACTCAAGGACTTTGGAGTTGCATACCGAGAAGTTTCGGTGTGTCAATTTCTCCCCTCACAAACACCCAATGTGTGTTACACTTGTGATGTTGATTTGTTATTGATGAGGCTTTAGTTGTAGCTTGCAGCAGATGGTGACCTTGATTGGGATGCTCTTGCGCATGCTGTCAGACCAGAAACTGGATGCGCCTTCATACAAAGATCTTGCGGTTATTCGTGGCGCAAGAGCCTAGGCATAGCTGATATTCGTAGAGCGATAGATTTGGTCAAGGTAAATATTATTCTGTATTTAGGCGCCACCACCTCGTGTGTCTACATTAACTCATGCATGGGACGACATCATTCATGGTTTGGATCTCATTGCAGATGCAAAATCCAAATTGCATGGTCATGGTTGACAATTGCTATGGTGAATTTGTTGAGACATTGGAGCCTCCAATGGTGGTAGGTTCATGATTGTCACCATCTCATAACAAAGAGTGTTACCTAATTGGGCATTTGCATGGCAGGGGCAGATTTGATTGCCGGTAGTTTGATAAAGAACCCTGGTGGAACCATTGCACCTTGTGGTGGTTATGTTGCTGGGAAGAAAGATTTGGTTGCAGCAGCTGCAGCTCGCCTGTCTGCACCTGGCCTTGGGGTGGAGTTTGGGTCAGCACCCGGCCATGTTATGCGAGCAGTGTTTCAAGGCTTGTTTCTTGCTCCGCAAATGGTTGGAGAAGCAGTAAAAGTAGGTTGTTTCTTAATTCTCGCCTCTTTTAGAAAATTCTGCATGCAAGTCATAATCTTATACTATCCACAGGGAGGTTTGCTGATTGCGGAAGTCATGTCAGCCAAGGGCTATAGAGTTCAACCACTTCCAAGGGTTCCACGCCATGATATTGTGCAGGTTAAGTTTACATGTTTACCCTTAGTTCAATGGCACAAGTACATTCAGACAAACATGATAATTGATATAACTGCATACATGATTGCAATCAGTCTAGAGATTTTTCTAAAAAAAAGCTGCATAGTTAACTGCAATTTGTCACATATTCAGGAAGCTGATGTAGGAAAAAAAGCATAAGTGAATCGATAAAATGATGACACTCTTCCAAGGATTTAATTTCACGGAGAACACATGGCTGAAGAAACCATCTAATAGGAAGTTTGATCTTGACAGAAGGCCAACCAAGCTCTTTTGAACATAACAGACTATGCATTTCAGTGATACAAAGTGTTCCAACATTTTAAGGCCGGGGAAAAACATGATCTTTTCTTTTCTCTCAGGCAGTAGGGCTTTGCAACAGGGAGAGACTCATAGCCTTCTGTGAAGTAGTTCAACAAACTTGCCCAGTAGGATCGTTTGTTAAACCAACTGCTGGGGAAACTCCTGGTTATGCTTCAGAGGTGTGCTTGTTGTTTTAGTTATTAATTTTTATTAAAAAGTTAAGGGCAGTTTATTTCATGTATATAATTCTCCCTGAAATGACTTTTGTCCCTAATACTACATGCTGCTCTATTATGTTATCTGCATACTTTCTTTGTTGTGCTATGATACAAGAGTGATTAATCCACTTGAATCAGGTAATTTTTGCTGATGGGACATTTATAGATGGAAGCACAAGTGAGTTATCGTGTGATGGGCCCTTAAGAGATCCATACGCTGTCTTCTGTCAGGTCAGTTGAGATTTGAAAATTGACAGCCTTGCACTTTGGTTACTTGTACTAATGCACAACTGACTCTAATGGGCACCCAATTTGGTCTGGGAACCTGGGACAGCAAGTATACCCTCTTCTCCCTTGCCCTGATGACTCTTCTGAAATGTATCGTTGCAGGGAGGAACGCATTGGACACAGTGGGCACTTGTCCTGAGTGAAGTTCTGAAGGTCATATAGCTGTCTGTTGCCAGAATACTGTCAATTTTGGGAGCGGATAGGCCCTTTCTTAACTATAATTGATTAGTGGGCACTTGATGTTAATTGAAGTGAAAATCATCTGGTAATCTCCATAACTTCGCTTGTTAATTGTTATTGATGTCAGATCTGACACGATATCAACTCACAATTGGAATCCCTTAACGCAGGAACCATGATGTTCCCAAAATTCTTTTGGTTGAATGGATGAGTAATTTAAAGCAATAGAGATTTTCAAGGTTGTGAATAGTTCATCCGGCTGCATTGATTGATTGCCAGAGTAACTTCAAGCCAAAGCATCATGGAGACTCGATAGCTTCTGCCATCAGCTTTCCAGTTCATTAGGGATAGAACTTTTGCTGTATGGATTAGTTAGAAATGCTTTGGAAGCGATGTACTGGTAACTGGTTGTATGAGCTTGCAACTTCCAGAAGAGATAGGGCCACGATGACACTCACAACGCATCATTTTGGAGGATTCTTCTGTGTGCTTCGGGTGTTAGACCCAAGATTCCAAAACCTGAAACCAGGGAATACCGCCGGACGGCTGGTAACGGTTACCGGCCAGTAACAAAAAAAACGGTCAAATTTTAAATGTTAAAATTTGAATTTGAAACCGGTAACCGGAAAAACTGGCCGGTTACTATCCAAAAAACTGAAGAAAAACTACTAAAAACTGATTTTTCAAATTTGAAATTCTTAACATATTCATGAAAAAAGCATAAAGTCAAATATAAGAGATGTATGTATCTTCCTAATATATTCTATTAGTATTCAACAATATAAGCATCATTAGGGAAACTAACTTTTACATTCAAAAATTGTAAATTCCTAACACATTTATGGCAAAAGTATGAAGTCAAGCACGGGAGGTGCATGTATCTTCCTAATACATTCTATTAGTGTTAAACATTGTAAATATCATTAGGGAAACTAACTTTTATATTTAAAATTTTAAATTTAAATTAAAAAACCACCTGTTTTTATTCTAGGCCTGTTCTTTTTGGTTTTTGAAATTGGCTTTTGGATTTTGCTATAGTATCTAATTTTTAAACGGAATATTTTTTCAAGACGGTGTCTATAAGTTAATTGTAGTATACAATAAAAGCCTAACATCTGTATCAACCAAAATCATAAATGAGTACATCTCTCTCCGTAATCTCTATCGCAAATACCTAAAATTCAAAATTTTCAACCAAAAGTCATAAGCCACAGCCATATCAAACATGCCCTCTACATGTTGCCACCAGTAGAACCGGTTACCGGCGAACCCTAGTTAGACCCTTCTTTTTTTTACAAATTTTGTCATTTGATGATAGTTCAACCTGTAGAGTCTACTATTATACACATTTTTCCACATAATATTCTTGTTATTTGATGAAGATGATGATTTCCTTAGTTCACATTTCATGGAGCCATTCTTCTGGTAAAGAGTAAATTTCTCACAACTCCAGTCATGAATTACTTGACTTCCCTGGTCAAAGGTAAAATATCTTTTTGTCACTCTGGTTAGTTTCGTTTAGAGATGGATGTCATCATCCATTAGTGCATATATAATCCACAGTTTGGTGGACAATGAATGTAAACATTTGATGCTGTATGATAAGAGCTGTGGCTTTGTTCTTATGCTCTACGAGAAGATTTCTGATCAATGAAATCTTCACCGGGAAGATAGATGCAAATGCAAGTATCCTAGTTATTGCTAGCGTCTTACGAGGTACTAACTAAAGTCAAAGAGAGCCGAACTTTATACTCTTAACCGGCCCAATAAAAAATCAAACTATGAAGAGCATGTGCATCACTTTGAAGTATGTGAAGCGTAGCATTATACATTAGCCCTTTGAATCGGCACCTCCCGGTGTCTTGTTCCTCCATTTCTAAGCAAGTTACTTTTCTTTCCAGAGTCCAAGCAACCGAAAAGGAAGGTCCAGTTTCTTCACACTGCTGCCACAACAGTTGTCCCATTCTGCAGTGAACAGAACAAGATTGAAGATCCTGGAAGGGTGTCAATAAGAGGGTGCATACAGATAGGTGATGGATGCAGGCAAGCACAGATCAAGAGGCTACACAATGAGCAGCAACAAGAGGCCACCCTACCTGCTGCTACTGCTGCTGGCCCTCGGCGCCGCCGCGCTGAGCGTCGGCGTCCTGCACAAGATGAGGGAGCGCCGCGTCTTCGCCATCCTCCTCCAGGAACGGGACCAGCAGCTCTTCTCCTCCAAGTCCTCCTGGAGGTATGGATATGACTTCTGGAATGGCATGCATCACAATCGCCTTGCTACTTCTTTGTGCTTGTTTGGTTCAACCGTTCAAGAAATGCAGCAGTTGCAATGTGTTTGTTGGCTCTGACAGTAGATTATGACTAACCCAGTTTTTTCATCTGAACTTTGAAGTAGTCTAAGGCTCTAAGCAATGAACTATGAATTTACTCCTTTTATTCACTGATGCATAACCACCAGAAAATTGATGCTCAAAGCAGTCCATCTAAAGTTCTAAACAATAATGACCGGTTCCTCTTGTTTTGAAGACAACTATGGTGAAATACTGATACAATGGATCACACGATAATTATCATTCTCAAGTGCTTCCAAATGTTTAGAGTTCTCATCTTCAGTACATGGATACAGAGAAGTTACAGTAGCAACCCTGCAGTCTGTAGCTAAAAGATTCTTACCTTTGATTTTTAATCAACATTATGCTCGTAGATTACAAGTAGTCAAGTACTCAAATAACTTCAAGCCCCTCTAGAGGTTATACTCTCATAGAGTCATAGCATGTGGCTTTGTGCACAATTTGTAACAGTGCCAATTAACAGGAGTACCGAGTACGAATACAACGCCACTTCACGAGTGCGCTCACAAAAGTTATCTATAACCCAACAGCGAGCATGGTGTGGAATCGGGAACCAGGCCTTGACATAAATCAACCCTGCAAAAGGCTTCCATACTGACAGCATTTGCAGAGAAACTTAGCTGGAGGCATCGTATCAGAATATTACTTCGAAATGCAAGCATAGCTATATTCAATCGAACATCCTCCTAAATTACAACCTAAGACTAGATATGACAAAGATAACTTTCATTCGTCGATGGTAAATACTGCCATAATTGTAACACACTAGAACAGTTGCACATGTAGGGCTTAAACTATCTGCCTTTTCCGTTATTTGCTCCATAAATCATTTATTCTGGTCTGTTCGCACACCTGATTCTCAAATTCAAGAATATCTCATTAACCAAACATTGCTATTTCATTTTGGCCAGAAAGAACAGGAAATAAGTAAAGAGATGAGGAGAAAAGTGGATGAACTGGAAGCCAAAACATCTGTCCTAAGTATTGAGAGGACAGAACTGAAAAATAAGCTCATGGGTTCAGAAACCACCGCCACATATCTTACCAACACCCAGAAAGAATTGGAGGCAGCTCTTGTGGAGAAAGAGAGCCATATCAACCAAATGAAAGAGAATGCAGCTGACTCTGGCCCTGACCAGGTGGCAGCTATAAAGCAACTACTGCAGCAAAAAGAAGCTGAGCTTGAAGAGATCAAGATCAAGTTACAGGACTACAAGAAACCGGACACAAAAGCCAGTGACAGCAATGTGGTCGGCACAAACAACGAAAATGCAACTTCTGACACTGTAGTACTTGAGAATTCTGCAAACTCTGGTGATTCCATACCTGCTCTAGAAGAAGAACATCATTCCTACAGCAACACTGCATCAGAGAGCAACCACCAAGATCAGAGCATGGTGGTGGGCACAAACAACGAAAATGCAACTCTTGACGATGTGGTACTTGAGAAATACGCAAACTCCAGTGATTCCATACCTGCTCCAGCAGAAGAACTGCATTCCTACAACACCACTGCATCTGAGAGCAACCAACAAGAAGAAATCTCCTCAGAAGAACATTTTATAAAGTTTACAACTAACATGGAAGATGAGGGGTTACAAGAGAAAACAGGCGATGCCAATCAAGATTCAGGTGATGCTCCAGAGGGAAGTCATTCAGAGAAATCTGAACTTCCTCAATGGAGAGAAAAATGGCAGATAGTCCAGAAGTCAGCAAAGAAGAACTAGATGGCACAAGACAGTTGGAGGACCCCCAAAGTGAGGTCAGCTACAATAGCAGAGAGAGTAAACTGCTCGAGAAGGAAGACGGGAAAGAAGTGGTTAGAGAACCAGAGAAGGAAATCAACCCTGAGGGTGAGATGGAGATCTCAAAAGATAGCTTGAGTGAAGCCAGCCAAGACAGAATGCAAGCTGTGGAACCTGCGGCTGATCCTGCAGATGTAAAGCCCAGCACGTCCACAAATAATGATGAAACAAAAGAAACAAGCAAGAGACTTAGGCGGAGAAAGTTCAGATCCAGAAGGAAGAAGAGGACCAATGTTGCTGTCAGCAATGTTGATGGAGAAACCATCAAGGGGAGGTAGATGTCACAGCAAAGTAGCAAACCCATAATGAACTGTTTGGATTTGAAAATTCGTTGCAAACTTGCAATACAATGATGGAAGGCACAGAAAGGCAAAACGGCAAAAGCATTTTAGAAGAGACAAAACCCAGATCATTGTCATATGCTGAATAGCTCCAAAGAGAAAAAGGAAAATAACAGCTACGCAGCTGCAGACATAAGATTGTAGCTGATGGCAGCATAAATAATATTTCTTTTTCTGAATATCACAAACGGATTTCTTCCGTGAACTTGGTAATATACTATGCTCACACTTTATTTCCTGTAAACACCTGCCTGCATGGTAGCTTGCTAGAAATTATTTCCATACTAAATTTCTCTTTAAGGTTTAACATAAAAATCTTCTGTATGATTACTGTAACCACATGTGATGAAGCCATGTTCTCCCCCCATACAACGGATGCGCTAACTTAAAGAATATGAAATATGGTGCTGTGTTATGGGTCTTGTCTCTGGGTCTAAGGTGGTAGGGATGTTGGGGCTGGGTTCCGCCGACTGCTTCCCAGCGGGGATTCCCTTGCCCTGCCGTTGTTGCCGCCTCAGTTCAGAAGTTAGGGTTTGGGAAGAAGAGATAACTTTATTCCTTGCCTACCCTCCCGCTCAATCACAGGAAGATATATAACTCTTACAATCCCAGATTACTTCAGACTCCAACTCCTAAACGACTCAATCTGGAATTCGAATAGAACACGACTTTCCTAACGCGCAAGACTGAACGACTCTTCCCCGAAGCGGACTCTTATTGAGGGCGTGATTGGACCTACCGCTTGGGCGCTTGCCATAGTATCTTCCCCAGTAGGAGTCCGTAACATTTCCCCCCTCCTGAGGAAACAGCTCGTCCTCGAGCTGAAAGTTTGGATACTGTTGTTTGAAAGCGGTAACTGGAACCCAGGATGCTTCTGACGGTGGTTGGCCCCACCATTGACCAGGACCTCCCAGATTCCCTTAAACAGGCGCGATCGAACAATTGCGTCAGGTGCAGGAAGGACTCGTCCATGCAGGATGTCAGGCAAAGGTGGAGGGGCCTCAGGTGGCACACCGTTGTACTTCTTCAGAAAAGCCACATGGAAAACATTATGGATGCGAGCAGTCGCAGGTAGTTGTAGTTTGTAAGCCACTGAGCCCACGCGACCAATGATTTGATAAGGTCCATAAAACTTGGGTGACAGCTTGGAGAACTTTGATGTGATACCCACAGCTTGGCGATGATGTAGCTTGAGCAAAACCCATTGGTCCACCTCGAAGTCAACTTCCCGATGATGTTTATCATAAAGATTCTTCATACGCTGTTGAGCTTGTAACAAGCGTTCCCGGATTTGCAGTAGAAACTCATCCCGGGCGCGTAGCATGTCCTCAACTGCCGAGACTTGCGATGAGCCTGCTTGGAAAGGGAGCAGTGCTGGCGGAAGGCGACCATATACTATCTGAAATGGAGTGCACTTGAGTGCTGAATGAAAGGAAGTATTATAGCAAAATTCCGCCCAAGGAAGCCATTTGATCCAATGTCGAGGGCGATCCCCACTGAGACAGCGAAGATACATTTCAATGGTGCGATTGGTGACCTCACTTTGTCCGTCCGCTTGAGGATGAAAAGCTGATGTCATATCGAGAGAGACTCCTGCCAACCGAAAGAGCTCCTTCCAAAAGTTGCTTGTGAATATTGTATCTCTATCACTGACAATCGATTCCGGAAATCCATGGAGTCGAACAATAGCCTCAAAGAAGGCATGGGCTACTGATTGTGCTGTGTACGGGTGTGCTAATGGCACAAAATGAGCATATTTAGAAAATCTGTCCACCACTGTTAACACTACTGATTTGCCTTGTATTCTGGGAAAGCCGTCAATGAATCCATAGTGATATGCGACCAGATCTGAGTCGGAAGTGGTAAGGGATGTAGCAGACTGCGGGATGCAAGTGATCACCTTTGTTGCGTTGGCACGCGTCGCAGCGATTAACATGCTCTTGGATCGACCTTTTAAGTCTGGGAATATAGAAATCCTTGCGAATACGGATTGCTTGTTTTCGGATCCTTCATGGCCCATGCCGTGGTATGTGGAGATGATTTGTGGCACATGGACAGAAGACTGTGGCACGAATATGCGGCCATGATACAGGAACAAGCCATCAGCGAAGGTCCAATGTGGTGGGAGGTCCTGAGAGGTCAACTGAGACTGTAATGTCTGAAAAGCCGGCAGGGAACGGACCTCCTCTTTGAGCTGAGAAAGCAGTTGAAAGTCTGGTCCTGAAATAGCGGACAATGACATATGTTCGTCCCGGCGTGATAATGCATCGACCATCGTATTGGTTTTCGGTTTGAACTCAATTTGAAAATCAAACCGAATAACTTATCGACCCGGTGGTGTTGAGGTATAGTGTTCAGCGATCAAGGAGGAATTTCAAACTGTAGTGGTCTGTGCGGACAATGAAGGGTTTGCCCCAAAGATAATGTCGCCAATGGCGTGCCGCTTTAACCAACCCGATGAGTTCGCGCTCGTATGCGGCCAGTTTGGCATGGTGAACTGGGACTGCTCGGCTGAAAATGCAATTGGCTTAGATCCTTGGTGAATTACCGCACCAATTCCACTGCCGGACGCATCGCATTCGACAATAAAAGATGTTGTAAAATCCGGGAGGGCTAAAAAAGTAGGCGTACAGAGGGCTTCTTTCAATGCCAAAAAGGCCTCTTGTGCTGACTGGGACCAGCTGAAGCCCTCCTTGGTGAGTAGCTTGGTGAGTGGCGCGGCAATGGAGCCAAATTGCCGTATGAATTTGCGGTAATACCCAGCAAGGCCTAAAAATCCTCTCAACTGACGGGGAGACTTAGGACTGGGCCATTGCTGGATATCCTGAACTTTGGATTGGTCCATAGAGACACCCTCTGCTGAAATGACATGGCCCAGGTACGATACTGACGCTGTGCCAAAAGAACACTTTGATTGCTTAAGGAAAAACTGGTGCTGCCGAAGAAGAGTAAAAATCGTGCGGACATGGCACAAATGTTCGGACCAAGACGGGCTGAAAATTAAGATGTCATCAAAGAAGACCAACACAAATTTGCGAAGATATGGCTGAAGAATAGCATTCATAACCGCCTGAAAGGTTGCCGGAGCATTGGAAAGACCGAAGGGTAAAACCAAATATTCAAAGTGACCATTATGTGTTCGGAAAGCTGTCATGTGGATGTCCTCCGGATGCATTCGTATTTGATGATAGCCTGAACGTAAATCTAACTTTGTGAAGTACTTGGCCCGTTGTAACTCATCCAGTAATTCATCGACTACTGGAATGGGAAATTTATCCTTGACAGTTTGGGCATTAAGCGCACGGTAGTCAACACAAAGCCGCCATGAGTTGTCCTTTTTTTTTGACCAATACCACCGGCGAACTGAAAGGCGATGTGCTGGCTCTAATGATTCCCTGTGACAACATCTCCTTGCATTGTTTTTCAATTTCGTCCTTATGGTGGTGGGGATACCGGTATGGTCTAACTGCAACCGGTTTGGAACCTGGAACGAGATGAATGCGGTGGTCACAGTGGCGTTGAGGTGGTAGACCAGTCGGATTTTGAAATATGTCCTGAAAGTCTGATAGCAGGTCGGGCAACAGGGCTTGATTTGGCTCGGTGATTGTGAACAGGCGAGAAGAATGACTCCGTGGACTACCCGACAGGCGCACTTGCCGCCCTTGATGCCAGAAAGCCATGGACAAGTTGGAAAAGTCCCAGAGGATTGGCCCTAATGTTCGCAGCTAGTGGACACCCAGAATCAAATCAAAACCCTGAAGAGATAAAGCATAACAGTTGATAGCAAATTCTTCAGTACCAATAGTGATTGGCAAGGATGGGCAAAACCCTGGGCAAGATAATCTGTCTCCGTTGGCAACTGACACTTGAATACCCGTGCGAGTTTGCAATGGAATAGCTGACAGTTGAGCCGCTTCCAGACTGATGAAATTATGCGTAGAGCCGGAATCCACCAAAGCACAGAACTTGTGATCATTAATGTGGATCATCAGTTGCATAGTATTGCATGAAGAGATACCTGTTAATGCGTGTAAAGAAATCTGGGGATTGGCATCTTCCTGAGTATCCTCTGATATATCATCTTCATCTAAGATTTCTATCCAATACAAACGCTTGCACCTATGACCTCTTGTGAATTGTTCGTCACAATTAAAGCACAATCCTTTCTGTCTGCGATCTGCCATCTCTGAAGGTGTAAGGCGTCTAAACGCTCGCTGCACTTGCGGAGCTGCTCCTGTTGTCGGCGCAGGTAGAAGCGGAACCTCAGGTGGTTTTGACAACAGCGGAGCTATGCGTTGCGCTAGAGTATACCTTGCTGCCACAGACTGTGGACTAGCATGTGGTTGCCTGTGAATCAAGCCCGAATTGTAAAGGAGCTTATAATGTCTTTCTGCTGCCTTAGCGAGACTAACGGCGGTGTCCAAAGAAGATGGGTTTTGTAGTTCCACATCTGATTTGATAAGTTCACCCAACCCGGCTAAGAATAATCCCACTTCATGTTCAGGTGACAGATTGTCAGCGCGACACAGGACTCTATAAAACTCCTGAGCATATTCTTCAACTGACCCTGTTTGCCGAAGGATGGCAAGTTCTGAAACTGGATTGGATCGAAAGGGAGGTCCAAACCGCAGTTTGCAAGAACTCTGGAATCGAGGCCAAGACGGAATCCCCTCTGTGCGTTCCACTTTGTAATACCATTGCTGAGCTATACCGGTCATATGGTAAGTTGCCAGCCATACTTTTTCCTCTTCCAAAGTGCGCTGACCCCGAAAGAATTGATCACAGCGAGCAAGCCACTCCAATGGATCCGAATTGCCGTCAAACAGTGGAAAATCCACTTTATAGAACCGACTTGGTGTTGCTGTTGCAGGTTGATCACCGGAATTCTGTCGTGCAGGAGGATGAGCAGACGTGGTGAGTGTAGTTGGAGAAGAAACGCGACCTTCAAGAGCAAGAACGGCGGCTTCCAGATTGGCATGCGCAGTCGACTGTTCTTCCTGTTGCTTCAGAATTGTGCCCAGCATCGCCTTCAACTCGCGTAAGTCTGCATTGATGGAGTCAGAAGCCATGGAATCTGATACCAAACTGTTATGGGTCTTGTCTCTGGGTCTAAGGTGGTAGGGATGTTGGGGCTGGGTTCCGCCGACTACTTCCCAGCGGGGATTCCCTTGCCCTGCCGTTGTTGCCGCCTCAGTTCAGAAGTTAGGGTTTGGGAAGAAGAGATAACTTTATTCCTTGCCTACCCTCCCGCTCAATCACAGGAAGATATATAACTCTTACAATCCCAGTTTACTTCAGACTCCAACTCCTAAACGACTCAATCTGGAATTCGAATAGAACACGACTTTCCTAACGCGCAAGACTGAACGACTCTTCCCCGAAGCGGACTCTTATTGAGGGCGTGATTGGACCGGCTGCTTGGAACGCCTGCCATAGTATCTTCCCCAGTAGGAGTCCGTAACATGCTGACAGACCATTTTTCACAGCAGGCATGGATCTGCAAATAAGCTTTATTGGCCTCACATGGAAAAGATGCAAAAACAACATTGAGCAGCTATGAATACAAAATAACTTCTGATAAAGCTGCAAATGATACAAGATGACTCTGCTTCTGAAGATGTATAAATAACCAGAAAAAGGTTGAGCTGTCTGAACATCCAAATATCCAATAAATATGTATCTCAAAAACATGTTGTAACACCTCAAGAATTTTAAATCAATTCTACACTTATGCCCTCCCTTCTGTCTCACCCAAAAAATCAAAATGGAAAAAAATACATTGGCCGTTGCTAGTTATGAATGTACGTAATGGATGTTGTTCAAGTAGCAGCCTATTGCATGGCAATCTTAGCCCTTCTGCTGTTTACCTGTGGCCGGTCATATCTGTGATTGCTGTACTTCATCAATTACAGATGCCAGTATAAACAGCTCTCCATGTTTAATCTGAGGACGTAATTTGAGAACGAACCCAATCAATTATACTACAACGTTACATGTGACTGTTGGAGCAAGGCATTTAAAGCATTTCCACCAGGAAGGTCAAAAATTTCTAATGTTGATACATGTTAATCAGCACATGAAACACCGTTGAAGCAGAGGGTGTGAATAGTCCACATAGTTATCCCAAAACCCTGTACTTCTCCATGCCAATTTTCAGCCACGGCTTCATATTTCCATTGTAATGCAATACTGCACCTTCCTTGATAGTAGCAGGATCCACAGTTGTGTAGCCCAGCCCCAAGACATGCCATTTGGGGTCCAATGCTTCAACCAAGCCATAGAAAGCAAGAAGCCCAGGCGGTAAAGAACCAAGTTTCCATAGGGTATGATCAGCATTGCGCTCCTGCCAATAATGATATATACCTGTCACATTCTTCTTCCTCCATTCCACAAGATCAAGCACATTCATACCAAATGCCCAGCCACAAGCATCAGGATCAAAATGAGCACGGATTAGAGGATGGGAATGATTAAGATACTTATGAAACCTGTGGAACGTCTCCATGCAAGTCTCTACAGCCCCCATAACATTGCCATTGAGGTTGATAGTAAACAATTCTGATAAGTCCTTCTGAACAACGATGTCATCATCAAGAAATACCACCTTACGCAATTCAGGATAGATTTCCGGGATGTAAAATCTCAGGTGGTTGAGCATTGATAAGTACTTTGGATTCCTGAACTTGATTGGTGTTCCGCGATTACCACTGCCAGAGAAGTAGAAGTTCTGGGTGGCAGCATTCTGGAGCTGTTTAAGAATAGGAGCATACGACGCATTGAGCCAGGTGAAGTCCTCCACCTTTTGTATCTCCACAGTGGCCCCTCTGTAATCATTCATGGCAAACCACGCCTTCATTGGAGCATAGTTCACCTCGTCGGTCACCAAGTGAAAAACAATCTTTTCAGGGTGCTTTGAATTTAGAGTTGTAGAATTGACGACAACAGAGACAGCAAGGATGTTGTCCGAGAAAACACAGTAATGATAGAGGCTGCTATCCCTCAGATTACTCTGCACTGCTGGGCTCCTATCTGAAAACTTCCTCTGAAGCTCGGTACTCTTGAACCATTCCATGGTTAACCGGACACCAAGGCAGTAAAGTCCTTTCGGGAGCTCCTCAGCAGCAATCTGCCCATACTTTGTGCTCTTCTCTGCCTCAGCTTTTGACTTCTCCTCTAGAGACTGAATCTGACCCTTCAGTTTCATGATTGTGACCGCGCTATCATACCGGAATTGCTGTGCCTGGAAGAGCATCACAGACATGTCCCTAGTGGCCTTCTCCGCCTCCTGCTCCGTTACCGTGCCACCGTGGGCCGCAGCATGCACGAGGATGCTCTGTGCCTGCCGTATCCGCACACTAAGCTCCGCCGCAAACTGTGGGTTATTGGCTTCTTTCGCGACCACCATGTAAGTCTTCGCAAGAGAAATCTGGTCCATAAGCTGCCTCGAGAACGAGTGAGCATTCAGCATCTCGTCGGTCATGTTAAGCGCATCCATAATGCCCTCGAGGTAAGATATCTGCACACAAAAAAGTTCACAACTTTCAGACGTTACTCACTAGTAGCTAAACATTCATGATCTTTCTACAACAGTTAGCCGACAACTAGAAAATCTAGCAGGGCATAACTACTACTACCCAAAATTGATCCACTCAGACAAATACTCGAATGAGGAAATGAATGATCTACGAAATGCTAAGCGGCAAGTACACTGCAATTAATCGGGAAATTTAACTTTTTGCCACCCTTAAGAAAGCCACCTATCCAAATGCCATCCTCTTCGTTGCACTCAACAATTTGTCACTCTTAAGATGTGGTCTCTAATTTTTGCCACTTCGAGCCCACGAGGCGCCACAACGCAGACCATGTCGGCGCTCCCCACGCCGGCCGCGCTGCGCCTCCGTCGGCCGCCGCCGCCCGCGCCTCCCCGCTGCCGGTGCCCGCGCCTCGCCGTCCCGCCCTCCCGCTCGCCCGCGCTCGCCTCCTTCCCCGAGTCCGTGGCGGGATCCGCCGCGGCTCAGCGATGGGAGCCCGATTCCTCGACGGTGAAGCATCTACGGGCATCCGGAGCTCACTGGGCGTCGGTCGAGGCCGAGATGGAGCAGGCGGGCGGGCGAGAGGAGCTTGGCGGCGAGGATGAAGACGGCGGCGGCTCGGCTGGGAGGCGGCGGGTCCGCGAGGTGGGGATGTGCTCGGGTGCCACAGAGATGCCCAGCGATGAATTGGCTCGAGACGCAGCGCTTCACCGGCGGGATCCCAGCCGGACTCGGGGAAGGGAGGCGGCGGCGAGCGGGGAAGCGGCGCGCCGACGGAGGCGGAGCGCAGGCGCGAGCGCGGCGAGCGAGGCGCGAGGACGGAGGCGAGGCGCGGGCGCCGGCGAGCGGGAGGCGCGGCGCCGGGCGCGCCGACGGAGGCGCAGGCGCGGCCAGCGTGGCGGGGAGCGCTGACATGGCTGCGTTGTGGCGCCTCGTGGGCTCGAAAGTGGCAAAAAATTAGGAGACCACATCTTAAAAGTGGCAAATTGTTGAGTGCAACGAAGAGGATGGCATTTGGATAGGTGGCTTTCTTAAAGGTGGCAAAAAGTTAAATTTCCCAATTAATCGGCGCTGCATGAGATGAGACACGAGGCGATTACCTGACGGAGGAGAGGGGACGAGGTGGCCGCGGTGGAGTGGGAGGAGACGGAGCCGGTGTCGGGGGGGCCTCGGAGGACGAGAAGCAGGAGGCAGGCGAGGGCGAGGAGGGAGAGCGCGAGGCGGACCCACCACGGCCGCTGCTGCCACCGCCGCTTGAACGACGGCCGCCGCTGGTCCAGGAACGGCCGCCGCCTCATCGGATCGCGGAGGCGGGCCGCGCTATTAGCAGCGTGCTCGCTGAGAGGGCGGCGCGGCGTGGGGCGCCGAGATCTGGGACGCGGCAACCGCTGCTTCTTTCGCCGAAAATTTTTCTCCTTTCCTTTGTTTTTCTTGCGCCTTCAGATCTCGCACCGTCGCACGGGACGGCAGGGAAGCAGGCAGCTTCGTGTTCGCTGCCGTGCCTTGCTTGACTGATCTGCGACTGATCTAGTCAGGCCCTTCTTTTCCGTTCATGGCCGTTCTTTTTGAGCCCTGACTCATGGCCGAGCTCTTTTCAGCTCGTAGTGTTGTTCATTTTGGTTTTTAACTTCTTCAATAATTAAAAAAACAAATATTAAAACATGATGATGTGTGGAGACAGATACTTTAAACAGCTTTCTAAGGCTAAAATTATGTGTGTCAGCCACATCGACGTCTCCACTATCCATTGCAGTGTCGTAAAGCAAAAACAAAAACCATTAGCCGCGGTCCAAAAGAACACCCTTTATGACTTATGGACTCCTCAAACAAACAAATAAGACATCTTCTCTGCCACTGTTTTGAAGTGATTTTTTGGGACAATATTTTTAAAGTAGCTTATTGGCATTCGGTTCGTTCATACAAACGCTCGTGCTAGGACGAAAAACTATAAGTCATAGTCATAAGCCACAACCGAAATGAACTAACCCAATGGTTTTTGGCTGTTTTTTTAGACAGTGGCGGACAGTGAAGACGCAGACACGAACGACATGACTCAGAAAATCGTTTGGAGAAGCCACCCCGTTTGTTTTAGTTTTCGAAGAAACCGAAGCCAATAAGCAAAAAAACTATGATCCTAGACTTATGACTTATGGATTTCCACTGAACAAACAAATGGGACAACTTTTTTGCTATCTCTTCGAAGTGACTTATCAGGTCAGTCTTTTTTGTAGCAGCTTATTGACTTGGCGCATTCAGTTTGTTCACATAAAGTGATCATATTAAGATAAAAAATCATCAGTCGTGGTCTTAAACTATCGGCCATGGCCGAAAAGAACCCAATTCATCGTTCAGATCCATACAGTAAGTTTCAGTTCACGTTTACACTTTACAGCGACCACCTTTTCTCGATTCACCGCTGCATCAATGTGTAAATAGAAGGGGACGTGGTTTAGTTTTTTCGGCCATATTGGGTCTGTTCTTTTGGATTACGGTTTTTGGCTATTCGCGAGAGAGACATCCGTGTACGATTTTTGATGATATAGATGATGTGCTATAGTATCTACTATAATCTATTTATAGATTTTGCTTTGAAAAGATACTCCGTTTAAAAAGCTAGTTACTGTATAAGGGCCAAAAGCAGAAGCATAAAAGAAGAGGCCCATTAGGTAATTGTGTATAATTTATGGTAGTCACCTATCACATACGGAGTGCTATAATTGTTACTCCCTCGGTTCCGTTTCAGAAGTCATTTTAGATGCCTGGTGCTAACTTTTTAGATTTTGACCGCTAATATGTATAAAAGTATTGGATTCTTCACATGGAGACGGTGTCACTAGATTTGCCAAAAAAATACTCTCATATCATTATATTATCAATATTTTTTACTAACATATAATTAAAAAATGATGGTCAAAAGTATGTATTAGAGGTTGTGTTGATATTCAAAACGTTGAGTAAAATAGAATAGAGGGAGTATCCTGACAGCGTCTTTCCCATTGTACTTTGAAGTAATTTTTTTTCTCAAACTGGTTTTTCAAAGAATTTCTAACGTCATCCCCCATCTGGCTGAAAGGGAAAACATGCAACAATTTATGGACATGCAGATATATGCATGATGAGGAAAGGAACTCATAACTATGCTTAGTACGATGCTTGACGCTTGCCAACTACTCCCTCCAGTAAAAAACAATTGAAATATATATATATATTTTAATATTTAACGAGGATTTAAGTCTATTTTTCAATCCGCAACTTCAAAATGGTCTAAGATGTCGTTCGGTTAAGCTGAAATAAATTATCTTATGGCTAAAATTACACTGTAGCTGGCTGAAATTATACTGTAGTTGATGATGACTTATTTGACGTAACTAAATTTTAAAAAATAAAAATAGAAAAAACAGATTAACCCATCACGGACAATGCAAACGAATACAGAGAAAAAAAGAACATGCAAAAAAACTGAAAAAAAGCAAAAAAGCCAGAAAAGGATGAAATTTATTAATTGTAAAAAATAAATCAGAAACTAGAAGTTCAAGCCAAAATGAGCAGGACCTTACATAGTCTCCGACAAACTTTAGTATGGTTTTTACTGATATGGGGTCCTACTCAACTAACAAATAAACTTTCTCCTCTAGAATGCGTGCACTTTAACTTTGACAGCAATATCTCTGTTGGTTACATGAAGATGATATATGCACATTTCAAAAAAAATTAATAATATATTTTTTATTCAAAATTACAGTAATACATCTGTTTTTTTATTTTACATAAATAGCCATCTTTCACCCAACGATTAGATGATACGTGACCAACTATGGAGTGATTAGTCACTAGTTGCTCAACGATTAGATGACTAGACCATTGATGACGAGTGAATAAGCTGGCCACTCTGCATTGCATTTACTCGCTACTCAATCTTTGCTAGTATGAGTAGGAGTTTCATCACTGGCTCGAATCGACCGAGTCGGTCTGTTGTCTGTGTTTATAATAATGAACTAAAAGTTCTGCATTGTCGTCCACTTCAGTGTAATTATGAACTAGTAGACTAGTAATATTCGTTGTAGCATCAATCAATACAGGTCGTCCAATCGTTAGGTGACTTGACCACATGTCACCTAACCGTTGGGCGACTAGCCTAAATCGTTCAACTGTTGAGCGACAGATGATTATTTCTGTAAAATAAAAAACACATGTATATTATTGTAATTTTAAATAAAAAATAAATTATTTTAAAAAAAATTATGTGCATTTCTCTCAATAACTACTTTCACAATATCACAAATTTATTATATTTTATAAATATATTATAATATAGAATTTGACGGATAAAATTAAAAGGTATGCTTTCAAGACAGTATTAAATAATTATTTCCAAAAAAAGAAAAAAAGACTAGACATGAAAGCCCAATACATGCCCTAGCGACATTTGCGTACGAGCAGTGGACCAACCAAGGCCGGCCCCAACCGAGACTCCCAATAGTCCCGTACGTACTGGACTCACGTTTGAGCCAAACATAAATGGATATCACTTAAATATTTTATTTTCTAATAATTATTTAAATTTAGGATTGTTAGGTTAAAAATCTAACAGTTTTTTATAAAGGAAGAGATTTTTTAAGATAGAGAATTCGTGGTAGTTGAACCTCTAATTTGACGGTTACAAAAAAATATCCAAATGATGTTCGTCAATACTCAATATAAATATAGAGTACATTCTCCTTCCCCTGTTTACCAGGCCGAAGAGACCGCGACGA
Source organism: Bonia amplexicaulis (assembly GCA_036346245.1). Classification (NCBI taxonomy): domain Eukaryota; kingdom Viridiplantae; phylum Streptophyta; class Magnoliopsida; order Poales; family Poaceae; genus Bonia; species Bonia amplexicaulis. The sequence goes on along the minus strand of CM070745.1, from coordinate 17,130,600 downwards.
GGTGAGGTGGTCAGGTGGGAGCCAAACCTTTCAACAATTCCTGTGTTAGGAATTTTATGTAGCTTTCAATATTTATTATGGTTATTATCTATTTTACTCAGTGTGAAATTATTCATATTATTGATGCAAGTGATAGAAAATATTTTGATGCGGAATTTAACTCGAGGAATTAATACTCGAGGTGCCGAGGACGGCTGTGCTGGAATATGATAGACATATTTATTGAGATCAAGTATGCTGGAATTTGATACGCATGCATTTGTTTAACCCAGGCACAACACAGGGCAGAATAGATGGGTTTGTTTTGCAGGATCGGCTCTGCAGGCTGTTGACCCACATGATCAGATTGGAATTGATCTCATAAACAATCTGATTATGGCGCATGACTCATACATATGTGCTGGGACTAATATATTTTAGACTTATAAAACCGGTATGTCTGATCGTTGTTGGTGACATGGTTCAGGAGTCTCACGGGATACCGGAAATAGGTGGGTCACTTTGGAACACCTGAAAGTGGAGTCTATAAATAGGCCTCTATCCTCTAACCTCATGAAGGATTGTGAGTAACACCATGAATAAGATAGAGGTACAGAGGATAGATTAAAAAATCTTCATAGAATCTATTTAATGTTTGTAAAAATCCAATGTTAGTATCAGAGCAACTGCATTCGCCATGCGCAAAGAAAAGTGTCGTCTCCCCCTCTGTCCTCGGGCCCCGGAGGATGTCATGTAAGTATCTCTATTTCAAGTATTAGGTACTTTTTGTACCGGAGGATGTGGATAAATCAGTCTATCTTACCAAATGAAAACAATAGCAAATATGTATTTTTCTGAATTACCTATTGTTATATTTTCCTTCTTCCGTAGCATACACTGATGTGACATTGATAACGCCACCTTATCTTTATATGAATTCCAATCTACAATGGCCATTGGATTATGTTACATCAGGTATGTGTATGGGCTCCCATATTACTATTATTTAAAAATACGAGTTGGTGGCAATATGTTCTCCCTTCGTCCACCAATCCTTGCTCTGATCTCTTTGCAAATGCCTCCTATCTTGCGATTTCTTCCCCATCCATGACATCTCAACATTGACACAGTTAAGGACTTATAATATCGTTTTATTTTAAATCCGTTATAACACCCAAGATACCTTTTTCAGTGTATATATCAAAATTATGAACCTAAGTGTAGATGAGCCAACTATCTTTACTGCTCAGCGGCTCTACCGAGATCTGTGCTATTTTTTTCATTTTCCAAAATGCCCTAATGGAGAGAAAAGGTTACAGCGTACATGTAGAGTCCACACCTTATACTTATCCTCACCCACCCCCTAATTTCTCTCTCATCCCCTCATTCTCTCACGGTCTCTCTCCCTCTGCTCGTTCCGACAACTGCATGACATTTTATAGAATAATATATTTTAGCTGAAATACTAAAGATGATCTCTTTTCACAGAGTTTTACAAAAGTATTGATTCAGCAGCTTATCGAGAGTTTCCTTCACATGCCCCATTCTGTCCTACTCTTTTTAATGTTTATTGTATGATTTAGATCATACCTGATGATATGTATCACCTTTTAAAACACCGTTGCAGCGCATGAGTATATTACTAGTTGATGCTGAAAATTCCTACTAGCATGCTATGTACAAACTAACGACTAGCATTTAGCAGCTACAAGCATAATCCGTTACACTCGGGACATGTACAAGGTACAGCCAAAACAGTATATATGATCGTGTATTCGCCTTCCAGTTGTTCACTAGAAACAGAAGGCCATGTTGACGAAAAAGTCGGTTCTTCCAAGGCCAACAACTAAATTCTCCAGAGCAAGTACATCCTGAGAATCATCTCCTCCTGACGGCCCCGTAGTTCCTGGTGACCTGCAAAATAATAAAATCTTAAAATTTCTGTTCGTTTTACTCAATATGTATATAATGTAACACAACACAAAAATAATTTCACATGACAATTGAAATAACTACAATAGGTGAAACTGAGAGAATACCGAAGCGCTTCGCTTACCCGAGGTTGAGCTTTCTTCATCTTGTTATCTTCATCATCATCATCATCATCCTTGCTTATCAGCATACTTTGGATTGAAGCAATATCCGCTTTTCTCCCCCTTTTTGCAGACGTAGAACCCCTAGGCCTACCTCTACCTCTAGGAGCTGCCCTTTTCCGTCCAATTTGCTGGAAACTCTCCTCCGGTTCCTGTGAGCATTCAAAGAATAAAACAGTTCATGAAGTCATTTGGCAGGAGAATAAAGGCAGTCCGCATTATTTTCATTGGACGTATAAATATTGCAACAGTACAAGAGGAAATGGACATACTGAAGTTTCAACAACTTCGTTTGCTTCATTAGTCTCTGTTTCCTCATCTGAGGAGTCCACCTCCTCACTGCGGATAGCAGCAGTGGACCTGCAAATGTTGGGCGGTCAAATTAGTATTGAAGTTTTACCACAGACTGAAAAGCAGGGCAGTGAAGACTTCAAACATAACACTTTAAGATAATCAATTCGAATGCAAAATTAGACTGTAATGTGGCTACTCCATTTGGCCGTGAGCTGCATACTTGTGGTATAAATCTATAAATTTCTCCATGGTAGTGCAAACTTCACATTAAACTAGAATAGTTCAATGCTGAAAAGACAAAAAAGCAAGCAATTTAAAAACCTTGATTGGCTGAAACTAAGAGTGCTCTGCTTCAATGAGCTGGTGCCTCTCCCCCTGCCTCTTCTGGAAGTTCCACTTTTAGCAACATCAGTCGCATCTTTAGAGGGTCTAGTAAATCCAGATGCTTTCCTTCCAACATTAGTTGATCTTGAACCAAGAAGCATCTCCCTGGTGTCTTCATCATCACTAAAAGAGTTCAGGCTGCTTTGAGCTGTAACAGATTTACCTCCAGTATCCTGGTTAAGTATCACAAGAGCAATAAATAGGTCAGCGATAAAAAAGAAAGGCATACAGCATAAGAGGGATACAAGGGCTTAAGTGTTTTAAGCACCAAGTTTTGAGAGCTTGATGTGAATCGTGTGTCTTCCTTTGAGAGGAGGGATCTTTCCTTTACACGTTCCTAGAGAGCAAAAAATGGTCAACCATTAACCTTTCGTAAGAACCCCGTTGCTATAGTAGAAGGCTTCAATACCTGCATGCACTCGCCAACTTTGACTATTATATCTTCTTCCTCGATTTTAAATTTCTCTGCTTCAGAATTCAATTTATTCTGCAATTTCCAACCAAGCAGTTGGAGCTTAGATGCATGGTATCCTCTCAGGCATCATGCAGTCAAGTTCGGAACTAAAGCTAACACTACAAAATGGAAGCCTATCATACTCTGGTTTGTTCAAGATTTCGCTGCAAACAGGCATAAAATGCCATCTTGTCATCCTTGTTCACAAAATCATGCAATGCAATGTCCAAGTCATCAACTGGAAGAATCTCCATTTTCTGAAAACAAGAAGAAAGGTTTACCATTGTGAAGCTTACATTTTAACTGTATCTTACCATTGTAAAAACAAAAGAAGTTGTAAATTATCCAATGGATCTATAGAGCAAACTTAGGAAGTCTAGAACTGCAAACACTACACAATGAAATACTCTTTGTTTCACAGAACTATCATTAACTTCAGCTCATGGCTGTACGAAGCACATGTGTAAAGTTTAATGGGACCTGGGTAGCCATGTAAATTCATTGTATTATTGACTGATTAGTTGTTCAATGCCCACCACAATACTTCTAGCCAGAAGTACCTTTCTGGCCATTATATTTCTGAAAACTCTATTTCTGGCAATTAGCCAATTACTAAACTACATTTCAACACCCAATTAATGCATAAGGGTTAATAAGGAGAAGATTAATTCTTTGCTTTTCATGATATGATTACCGTATATACAACTAGAGGGCATGTCATCAAGAATAAAATGGATACCAACATGTATCCCCTCCTGAAAGAAGAGTAAAAGAATGCAGTACATGCAGTTTTAAGAAGTACCAAGTTACTTTCTGCAACCAAAGCTTCAATTGTTTGTTGGTTTAGTTCCTCGGGACGAAGTTTCTCAGAATCATCGATATGTTCTACAATATATAAAGACATAGTCAAGGAACAAATTACTTAAAAATATGACTTTTTTCTGATCAAGTAATATTGAATAAGTTTCTCATAGCTTAGTGTAATTTCTCTCACTAAGTAGATATCATATGCACTGTTTTTTTCTTAAACATAAATAAATACCTCCTGCAGTCTGGCGCTTCTTTGCTGATTTTGAGAAAATGAGAATATCTTGGGGGTTTGCAACCTTACAATAAGAAGTAATCAAATAAGTTCATTCAGGTAAGATTGAGAAGGACACTTCAGTAAGTGCCACACTAGTGTCTGAGGTACCTTGCCAACATACTTCTGACCAAATCGTTGTGGGTTTATTGTTGAAAACCCAGAGTAATCTACCTGCAGAACAATATGAGCAAATTCAATTGTCTCTATCTTGATCATTTTGCACAGAGCACTTTACTTCTGTTCAGATTTTTTACCTTGATTCTAATTAATGGAAGTTTGTGTTCTGATCTACTGGCTGTTGGTTGGCTACTCTTCTCAATCAGATTTCTTACCTGAAGCAATCGAGCAATATGAATTTGAGGACAAATCACTTCCATTTAACAAAGAAGACTTTACTAGGCTAAAAGAACTGGCGGTCATTCTTGTACCAAATACAGACTAGCATCTCGCCATGCTTCTCAAGAAAATGAACAAGATTTAAACACAGCATGGAAAACTGACAACTCACAGTTTTATCCAAATGTTCAAGAACAGAGGCCTGGTCACTGGGGTCAACATCTGCTTCATCTTTCAACACAACCTATGCATTTCATATTGTGAGATTCACTTACTGAAGCAAGCATGAAGTAAGGAATGGCATACCTCAGCATACTCAAAAGGTCTAACAGACCTCAAAGGTATTTTGGTTGGCCTATACTGGTTTCCCTATTTAAGAAATATATAAGGAATGAAAAAACACCACAATGAACTTCTGTTCAACATCAAGAAGAGAATTTTCAGAAAGGACCTTGATTTCTAACAAAAGTACATGCTTTGGTTTTGCTTCACCATCAATCAGGGATGTTGCGACTGATGAGCCTGGTTGTGTGATGTGGAAACCCATCCCAGGGACCTCCTATAAACAATTGATCGGAAGGCAAGTGCGTAATTAGTTTTTTCCTTTTAAAAACATGAACTGTAAAATGAAAGCTCAAGTTATTACCTGGGGATCAATAAGGCATTCATGCTCATGGCCCCACACTACAAAGTCCAGAAAACGTGGCAAGAAATGTTCATTGATGGCACTTTTAGGGTTTGTCTTTATCCTGTATGAATTCAGGTGTAACTTTGCTTTTCAGTAAGCAGGATGAAGGACCAAAATAAATGAACAAACTATTTTCCTTTGTTGCTGTTCACTTGCTGTGCATACCTGTTCTGATGAAGAACGAGGATATTGAACCATTCAGACACTGACATTCCATCTTGAGTTTCAGGTCGCATCCACTGTACTGAATGAGGTGTCTGAAGTATTGACATACAGAATATGACATCACTAAGGGAAAAATTGCCTCATAATTGTACATATAATTGAGAAAAAGTTTCTTGATCCAGTGACAAGGTGTAAAAAAAAACTCCAAATCCTAAACAAAAAAATGGAAAAGCACCTGAAACATCCTGTTTAGTCGTTCATCTCTAATGTTCCCAAGGCCGTACATCGCAACAGAAGTCATACCCTGAAACAATAGGAAATCAGAGAATTAGCATCTGAGAACTCGTGGTATTGCCTGTAGGTAAAGTAGTGCACCTTTTTTACGAGTACAGGATAAACTGCTATTTGACCAACACCAGAGCCACCGAGATCCATCTTCCCAAAATAATTCACAAGATTGCAAGCAGAAAGAATATCAATTGCAGAGAGGTTATCCTACAATGAGGGAAAATGAATGAATGAATGAATGAATGAATGAATAAAAGAAAGGTGACATCCCATCATAAGCATAATATCACTTGAAATCCATAAAACTAGAAAGGTCAGAAAAAAGATGTTCATACCACCCCGGCAGGATCATCATGGTTTCCATGGATAGTGAACACAGGCAAGCCAACATTGAAGTTTGGGTCTTCATAATTTACTTGGCCAAATCTAAGAAGGCAATAGGAAAATTCCTGTCAGAGAAGGAAGAAAAAACATATATTTGCACACATTTCTCCTAAGGTCTTCATATATGATATATCAGACAAATGAATCTCAGCAAAAGTAAGCAACTTTCCTACGAAAACTCGTGTGATTGTCTTGCATTTACTTTGAGTGATCGCCAAAATATGAGCACACTGATGAAATGGAATAGTTGAGCAATAAGATTCATTGTTAAACCTGTTTGGGAAGTTGATTGTTTGATCGCTGACAACCTGGAACTTTACTGGTTGGTCATTTAGGCAGTAGCGCCGTAGAATCTCAATGGTCTTAACCAAGGTTGAACGTGAAGGCTTGTTCTCATGGAATAGGTCACCACCAAGAAGCACAAAATCCACCTGCAATTCAGTCTCAACCCAATTATGATACACCGACAAAGGGTTGTCCCCGACATAATGAACAAGAGGATCAAAGAGTGGAAGAGACGCAAACAAAATATTGCTCCTACCAACCTTCTTCTGCTCTGCTAACGAGCATATCTCCTCAAACGCCTGAAACGAATCGAACCTGCGTATCTCATCCTTCTCCATGTAGCCTAGATGGCAATCGGTCGCCACAAGAATTCGGAGCGCGTTGCTTTCATCTTCCCTGCAACGCCATTCAATAGCTAACAGATTAGATAACCACAGTGATTTGAATGCTACGTGCAACCAGGCAGTTCGTTCTGTGCAACGAGTAGAAGCACTTGGAGCAACCAATATGGATCGGCGTACTTATCCAGCTCCAGTGTCCCACTAAGGCACTAACAGCACATATTATCGTGAGCAAGAGGACTTACATTGCCTGCGCTGCTGGTTAAGCTCTTGGACTCGAGCCCGTGTACTTGGCCTGATCAATCGCTCGCTGCAACGACAACGAACATGCAACCATGACAGGGGCGGACCTAACGTGGGACATGGGGGTTCAGTTGAACCCCCAAAAATATGGAAAAATAAACTGGTACTGGTACTCCACAACGCAGCAAGCAAATCCACCACAAACTCCATTGGACTGGACTATCCATCCCAGAAAGGAAGATTTGGGTGAGATTGCTCACGGAAAAGAAAAGATCCTCGGGACAAAGCTCACTTAAACAATCCAAGCAAGCTAGGGTTTCCTTACCAGCGAAAGAAGAAATCAATCCGGCAGAGCGGAGGACGACGACGACGCCTACGAGACAAGAGTTCCTTCGCTTCGAGGGTTAGACAGACGGCGAAGCAATAGCCGCCGCCGCCGCCGCCGTCGCGACGAGATATGGAGAAGAGTTAGGAAGAGGACGGGCTGGAGACGAGAGAGGTTTGGGATCAGGCCGCGAGGATTGCGGATTTGGGGGGAGGAGGATAGAAATCTTTAGAGCTGGCCGTGCCGCCCGGCAGCACGGGCCCGGGCTCGGCACGGTCCGTTTAGGCACGGTCCGTTAGGGCCCGTGTAATAAACGGGCTGTACCGTGCCGGTCTGCTGGCGCGGTGCGAGCCCGATCTGACCGCTCAAGTCGTGCAGTGTCGGCCGGCACGCCGTAAGGCTTAACGCGCGTCTTGTTTACCGACCCAAGACGTTAAGTCGAAAAAGATAAAAAATTAAAAAAAATGTAGAAAATTAAGAAAATTGTAGAAAAATTGTAGAAAATTAAGAAAAAAATCAGAAAAATTATAGAAAACCGTAGACATTGTTAATCATGAAAATAAATAGTTTCAATAGCATAATGAGCTTTATTAATTTATTAAATTACATGATATGGCTGCCTCATTAAAAACTTTACCAAGTATATCATATATGTTACTTACTTTACCACACCGCCTCGCTCGGGCTCGATTCTGGGTTCGACAAATCTCGTGCACGCATCGCGTGGTCCATTGCCATTTGTTGGTGTAAGGCGAATGAAGCGACGGCAAAATCGGTGTCAATCAACGGTAGAAAAGGAGAGTAGCAACGCCAGGAAAAAGGTCGGAAAAGAGTGAAGGATATAGTGGCTTTCTCGCTTCTCGTTTGGGTAATGATTTGATTTTCTCTGATGATTGTTAATTTAATTAGATATTAGAGTTAAGATGAGAGAGGAAGTGGCAAGTATTCGTTATTACGAAAAAACTAACATATCGATTAATCTACTATATTGTTCTTCTATAATTTTAGATATTGTATGAGAGTAATTTAGGAATGTCATCTACTAGATAATTGTAGAAATTCGATAGCTTTCGTACAATATTTATTTATATTGATCGGATAAATAGATTTTAAGCTATGAATTTTGTAATCATGCTATCTCGGTAAATTTATCATTTTCTAGTAGCACATATCAATCTATCAATTAAAATTACTAGATGGAACAATTTGGATGATTTATCAACATGAAAGATGTAGATAATTAAGGATTCTAGAGATCACATGAACATGATTTTTCAACGAGTAGGACGAAGTTATGAATCTTGGAAGATTCTTTGTCCGGGGCGGTTCTTTGGTGGTTTGGTGGATGTGAATAAGTACATATGGTCGGGATTTGTGATACTGATCAAATGTTTTAAGATGTATCTCTCAAAATATACTCTCTTCAGTTACAAACACTAACCATTTTGGACATCGATACGGTCTCTAAAATATAACTTTGACCACTAAGTTGTATTCTAATATGTTTGTAAAACCCAATAAAATTATAATATTATAACAGTACATTTCAAGATAAATCTATACATATGATTTTCTTGTATTCAATGTAAATTTATAAAAAATATATCGATAGTTAAAGTTTCAAAAGTTTGACTACAAACATCTCAAAACGACATGTATTTGTGACTAAAGGAAGTATTTATTTAATTAATACTCAATTCGAAAAATGTGATTATCAAAGTGCAATACTATCTTATTTTATCAAGCACATGCACTCAACTAATTTATCATAAATGATAGAGATATTTTTCCTCAAAAGGGTCCAATTAAAATATTTGAAAATCTTTCTAAAATCCAGATATTTTCTTAGAAATATCTAGATATTTGAGATATTTTATTCAAGGAATTTGATGGTGCCAATTGTCATAAATCTAGTGGTCATAAAATTTATATAATCCTTTCAATCCAAAATATACATCATTTGGGAGAGTTGGTTTTGGTTTATAAATAGGAAGCAATATGTTCGTCAAAATGCCCATGTTAATTATTAGTCTTAGAGAGGTAAATCATAAATAGAGATAACATATGTCAAAACAAAACATTTACTACTTCTTTTTCTATGTGTGTGAGAAAACACCATTTTATATGCTAACACAGAAAATAAGAAAAGAGAAATGGGTTAAAGTTAAAATCTATTTAAAAACAAAGTGTACATTTGTGTTGTCAACTAAAGTTGTAATAGTTTTACTATAAAAAGTTGTAATTATACTGCCACCAAATAAAGTGTTAGTATTAGTTTATTATTTTAAATTTTTTAGTGTTATTGACTTTTAATAGACTTAGAAATATGACTTTTATCTTCAGTTTTTATAAACCAATATAAGTATATATTAAAAAAATATAACACAATGTAATTAGCGAACACCCATTCATAAAATCCTAAATCTGCCATTGAACCATGATTAGCCGAGAGCGCTGGGACCAATAAACGAGCAGCGGAAGCGAAAAGGAGGCGTCGAGGCATTTCGTCGAACAAGTGCTAGGCGCAAGAACAGCGATCCCCACTCGCCGAAATCAAAACTACTTTGAAGCTTGGACGAAGCCCTAAGCGCCCCACAGGAAGAAAGCCCGGCGATTCTAGGGCGAGAAAACGGGGAAAGAAATCACCTGCGAATCCTATCGCCGCCGCCGCCGTTGGAAGAAACCGTGGCGACCTGGTGGGAAGTCCAAGCCCGTGTCCTAGACAGGCAGTAGTGGTCACCTCGCCTCGGCACCGGCCTCGAACGGAGAACCCTAAAGTACAGACTTCTACAGGCCGTCGCCGTGTCGCACAAAAGGCACACTCAAAAAGACTGCGCTTTATTAGCAAGGGAGACGGGCTCGCGACCTATACTCAAAGCCTTCACATAAGGCGGCACGCGGTAACAAACAGGTTGTACGGGTCACGTTTCACATGGATGGAAAAACTTCCCCGAGGCAAAGCCCATATACATACAGAAGCTCGCCTCGCTCCGTCCACGCCAAGCAAAATTATTTACAAGCCCATGCTTGCGACCGCCTGTTTGTCTATAGATTCTAATGTATTGTCTCATTCCTTACCTGTTGAAAAATATTTAAGCTACTAAAGTGGCTCCAGATCCATGAAACTCCTTGAGTTCTTGTAGTTCTATTCTACTAGAACTGAAATACTGACCTTGTATAAGCACATCTGCAGTCACAGGAACTTTAAAGGGCTATAACCAATTGCTCAACTTAGTGCTGGATGAAGCAATTGAGCATGAAAGAAGTACGTCGGATTCCTTCCTTTGCGTTTTGTGGTCCGTCTGTTGTTTTTTTATCAATGAAAGTGTCTAGAGTTAGAACTTCTGATGAAATTCACGAGCACATTTTGCCTCAATACTTTTAGACAGTTGGCATTCCTGTTACCTATGCGCTTGGCTTGTTTGTTCAGTGTGGGATCTCGTGTCCTACAAAAAATTGACCGAGGGTAACTTTTTTATTAGCGCATGACATGAAGTGTAAATTACAGCAAATGACCGAGTTCTGTATACTGTAAATATAATGATCATAATGGCTTATTTCTGAAGCTCATTAATACCAGAAGATGGTCGAAATATATTGCACATTTGGAGGGAACCATGCTTTATTTTCAATGTTGTGTGTTCGTAGTACATACTGTATCGACTTCATTTATATAGGCAAAAATCATACGTAAGTTTCTGTTACTCTGCAATCTCTCACACGAACAGCCTAAAAATCACAAACCGCAGCCAAAAACTACAAGCCGCGGTAAAAAGAACAAGCCATATGACTGACGCTGTACTTGCCTGTAATGATGCTAAGAGGTTGTTGCTCCTTTCTATAATGGGTAAGGACGCTCCGAGGTTGTTGCTCCTTTCTATAATTGGTAAGGACGCTACGTGGTTGTTGCTCCTTTCCATAATGGCCGGGCCATGAAGGCTATGGCGGCCCATGGTCCTATTTCGGCCCGTCCTTCTCGGGCTAGGTTAAGGTCTCTCCCTTGCCTCACCTCTATTAATAGGCACCAAGCGGGCGCCGCCGTCCGCGTCATCGTCATCGCCTCATCTCGCCGGAGAAGAGACCAAACCAGCGAATCTGAGAGAGGAGAGAGTGCGGCGGCGGCGAAGATGGTGTGCATCCGGCAGGCGACGATAGACGACTTGCTGGCGATGCAGGCGTGCAACCTGATGTGCCTGCCGGAGAACTACCAGATGAAGTACTACCTCTACCATATGCTTTCGTGGCCGCAGCTGCTGTTCGTCGCCGAGGACTACGGCGGCCGCATCGTCGGCTACGTGCTCGCCAAGATGGAGGAGGATCCCTCGGAGCCCTGCCACGGTCACATCACTTCCCTCGCCGTCCTCCGCTCCCACCGCAAGCTCGGCCTCGCCACCAAGCTCATGTCCGCCGCCCAGGCCGCCATGGACCAGGTCTTCGGCGCCGAGTACGTGTCGCTCCACGTCCGCCGGTCCAACCGCGCGGCCTTCAACCTCTACACCTCCACCCTCAGGTACCAGATCCACGACGTCGAGGCCAAGTACTACGCCGACGGCGAGGACGCCTTCGACATGCGCAAGCCGCTGCGGCAGCCGCAAGCCAAGAAGCATCACCACCACCATCATCACCACCACGGCCCCGGTGGTTGCTGCTCCCACGATGCTCCTCCTACAGCGGCTGGTTCGTCTCCTCCATCTTCTAATTCGCCGGAGAAGAAAGCCGACACTTGAGAGGGTGAGTTGTTACTTGCTCTTCATTTACTGTTTCTTACTATAGACGAGTTAAATTTCGACTTGGGTAACTCTGGAATTTTTGTTGGAAGATTGTTGTGCGATGAAGGTGTTCCATACCATTAAGCTGTTATCTTGCTAGGAAGATCAAAACTAAGTCTTGCGGTAGGATTTGGCGTGCGCTCGTGCCTCCTCACCTTTGGCTTCTTGAGATTGTTTTTCTTAAGGTTGCCCAGTCATGGAGGCGCAGAATGATTATTGGTGTGTTTAACGTGGGAGCTAACAGTTTTGTCTCGTTGTTGTGCTTCCAAAATCTCTCACCACATCTGTTGTGACTGTTTGCCCAGGGGGTGTGTCGTTTGATCCAAACTTTGTGTATCCATTGTGAAACGCTATCCTTTGTTGCCTACATGCATACATTGTACTTTATCATTCTGAACTTATGCCCACCATCTGAATAAAGAATGTGCTGTCCAGTTAATATTTATGATAAATTGAGTTGCATACAGCACCAACTGTCTTTGTTGCTTGTTGGAGCTACTTGTGTAGCATCCAAATGAGATATGCTAATGTCTAGAGTATAGTACAACTTTTTTTGTGGTAGATGCTATTCTGTAAGACTATTTTGAGTTGAAAATCTGTAGAAATTTCTTTTTGAGTTCTTTCTATTAACCTATGATGATTTGCCCAGTGTGTGAGATGTAGGTAGCTTCAAGTCCCTGTTCTTCAGGGAGAACCTACTTGGGGTCCTATATTGTCATGAGATGCATGGGCTTTTACTGAGGTTTAGAAATCAAGTACATGTTATGATTTTGGGAAGTGTTTGCATGCTTTTTATATAAAACTTGATGTTGCAAACTAAAAAATATTCATTAACACAATTGTATGGGTTGGCATGTGTTTCATCTGGGGTGATTTTATTTGGTAATCTCAGCAATGGCATGTGACATTGTGACCTATGATGTGTTGCCCAATGTGTGAGATGTAGGTCGCTCCAAGTCCCTGTTCTTCAGGGAGAACCTACTTGGGGTCCTACATTGTAATGAGATTGGTGGGCATTTACTGAGGTTTCATGTATTTTGTTATGAAGTTTCTTTTTTTAATTGCATGTTATTCTTTTGACTCAACAATATAATGAGTTTATGTTCCATCTGAACAAATTTATTCCTATGATGAGTTGCCCACTGTGTGAGATGTAGGTAGCTCCAAGGGAGAACCTAATTGGGGTCCCTACACTGTAATGAGATTAATGGCATTTACTGAGGTTTTGAAATCAAATAAATAGTTTTGGACTAAGTTGTTGCATGTATTAGTGTTCAGTAAAGTCGTTCCTCATTGATCGTTTTTGAGGTTTATAGTTATAGCTCATGTAGTTCCTTATTTATTATTTTATTGTCTGTTTGCGGCTGCAAGATTTTCTAAGACTTGGCAGTCGAATGACCTTTGTTGTACATTTTTTCGTGTGATGATACCATCTGCAAAATGGATGTCCTGTGGACTCAAGTCCCTGTTTCAGGGAGAACCTACTTGATGAAGCAGTGCATAATATGACATCAACAGATAAATCTGATGCATTACAGATATTTCATATTCATTTAGTTTCTGTCACAGGAAGGTGTTTTGGAAAAGAAACATGCCACTAGATTTGTTAGTGACATGTTTTGTTATTTTATTATTGTTTTCCAATGCATCAATAGCAAGACATGCCAAAGAAATGAAAATATCTTCATTACTAGGACAATTGCCCGTGATGATTCTGTCTGCAAAATGGATGTACTTTGGACTCAAGTCCCTGTTTCAGGGAGAACCTACTTGAGGAAGCAGTACATAATATGACATCAACCGATAAATCTGAGGCATTATAGTTGGTTATTTTCTGGATCAATTAATCAGGTTTTTGTACCTTTTCTTATGGGGTATTTAAGGGTTGTTGCTCAGAAATAAATGAAATATGTTTTGAGCCACCCACTTCATGTGTGCTGTTTCTTGCTCTTTTACATGCCAATATGCCATGTATATAGCCTTGCATAGCTGTGATTTCTAAGTATGGTTTTTCCTATTTGCAGAAGCGAAGGCAGGCACAGAAGGAGCTGCTGAGCCCATTGGACTTGACACATATGGTCCTCCTTTTTCAGATAAAAGATTGTAGCCTTTTATTTCCAAAGAGAATGGAAACGATCTGTACTGTGATTATGTGTGTTTGTAGCCTTGTCTGTTGATCGATGATTCCAGACATTGGCCAGAGTCCACTGTAATTCTTGTGTGAGAATGACATGCAAATATCTTTACTACTTGGCATTGTCGTTGTGCATGTGGTATCTGCGCAAGAGCAACACTTTGCAAATGATGTGCAGCTGAACTTGCTGTAGATCCAAATAATGTCAGTTTCGGTGTCTCCCTATTTTCCTAATTCGTTTTCGCTTGCCTGATCATGAGTTATTTCCGATGAGCATATCTTCCTGTGTTGCACCCATGCTATTACCCAACTCTTCCCCCAGAAGAACAAGGCTATTTTAGCAGCTACACATGGTATATCATATGAAGTCATGAACCAATATCATATGAAGTCATGAACCAAACTGAAAATACATGGAACTGATTTCACGCTTATGCTCTAGCACTCTTGAACCTCTCGTGCGTTAAAAGTGCAGATGGTCTGAATGTTTCATCATTAGTTCTATGAAATAGGTATTTCTCATAGTTTTGGGGACTCATGAACTGAGTAATTTTCTTTTCCTTGGGTTATGGATGGAAGATTGCACAAGTAGACTTGGGTAATAGTCCTTCGGTTGTTTCAACTGGCATGTTTTGTCAGTTCCATTCCGGAGGCCATTCTGGTTTGCTATATATAATCTTTATCTTTCTCAGTCGCCCATTACAAGAACCAACAGCGAACAATTCGAAGAAGAAAAAAACGTATTCAGGCAACAATCAAAAACAAGGCTGGATTCAACAATACGCCGGCTGCTCGGCCAACAATCGCACCTCAAGCCGTGCCCGTCCGCGCGGCCGTCGCAGGTCGCCGACACGGCCGCACTCGGCGGCAGCGGTGGCTGGCGGAACCGGCCGACGGAGACACCCAGAGCTCCTCGCCGGTAGTTGGCGAGGCCACGGCCCCGGGCGCCGGCGGACGCCGACGGGATCAGGCAGGAGGCGGAAAGGATGAATCGGACGAGGCTGCCAGGGAGGTAGGGCGGGACTGGGCGGCCGCGGCGGAGGTAGGCAGTGGGATGCGCCGAGAGAGAGAGAGAGGAGGCGCAGCTGCGATGTGACGTGATACCTCAGTGTAACTGTACCCCATGGCATGTCTTCTCACTTTTGAGAAAAATCATCAGCAAGACAGCAACTCGTTCAAACAGGGTCTGAAATTTCACTCTTCCTTTGATGCTGCCAGATCTTTCATATCCAACGCCAATCTTACTATGCACCAGTTGGATAGCTAGATCAGTAGTTCCTGCTTTCCGAATTGATCATCATCGTTCGAACTCTCCCGGGTATCTCACAGCCCTTCTGCACAATGCCATCTGCCAATTTGCAGGCCTGCTTGAATCTGCCAGCCTTGCACGGCACATTGATCATATCCTCATGGACCGTCTCAGGAATCACCCCCATTGGAGCCAGTTCATCCAATATCCTGCATGCCCGGCTGAATTTGCCGGAAAGACAGAGCCCATTGGCAAGTGTCCTGAAAGCTGCAGCTGTAGGGGTAATTCCCTTGTGGATCATTAAAACTTCAGCGCCTCCTCATTCTTGTGTTCCTTGAACAAACCATCAATGAGTATGGTATACGTGTAGACTGACTGATCACAGCCATCGCCTTCCATCCTTCCATACGTGTACAAGAAGCAGGCATCATCCATCCTTCCTGCTTTGGCTAATCCATCGATCAGCACATTGTAGCAATATGCATCAGGTGCAACACCTTTTGCAATCCTCTCAAACACAACCATTCCCTCAAATGGCTTCACGTCCTTGCAGAGCGCGCCAATCACCAGCGCATGAGCATGTTGCGGTATGTCCTTCCCATTCCCCTCTCCTCCATTTCTTGGAACGATCCTATGCATTGCGGAAGTGTGCCCTCACTATAATGGCACTGCATGAGCGTAGGGTACGTCACCTTGTCTGGTGCGAGCTCCGCCTGTTCCCGCATGTCGGCGAGCCGTGCCATTGCATCCTGCGCCCTCCCGGCGCGGCGGTACCCCTTGATGAGAATGTTGTAGGAAACCACGTCGGGACGCACTCGATCTTCCGTGGACATTGCGTCGAACACACTGATGGCAGTGTCAAGGAGGCCGGCGTTAACAATTTCATCGAGAAGGCAGTTGTATGTCAGCCTGGACGGCTCGACGCCGGCGAGGCGCATGGCCTTCCACGCCCATAGCAGCTCCTCGGCGAGGCCGAGAGGCTGCGGATCAGCAACGCCGAGGACGGCGGCGTGAGGTGCTGCAACACGGTGTCCCCTTCCGCGCGCAGCTCGGCGACGAGTTGCCGCGCGTGGCCGGCGGCGTCGAGGGTGGCTTCTCCAGATTTGGCGAAGGAGTGCAGGAGGGAGACGTAGCAGTTGAGGAGGTGTTGCGGGTGGGAGAGGAGGTCGGTGCCGTTGGGGAGGGAGCGGGTGGGAGAGGAGCTCCGGGGAGCGGAGCGCCGCGGCGACGAAGGCAGGGGAGAGGCGGAGGAGGAAGGACTTGCAGAAGGCGCGCAGGTCGGCGGCGAGCGTGGCGGGAGGAGCCCATTGGACTTGACACATATGGTCCTCCTTTTCAGATAAAAGATTGTAGCCTTTTATTTCCAAAGAGAATGGAAACGATCTGTACTGTGATTATGTGTGTTTGTAGCCTTGTCTGTTGATCGATGATTCCAGACATTGGCCAGAGTCCACTGTAATTCTTGTGTGAGAATGACATGCAAATATCTTTACTACTTGGCATTGTCGTTGTGCATGTGGTATCTGCGCAAGAGCAACACTTTGCAAATGATGTGCAGCTGAACTTGCTGTAGATCCAAATAATGTCAGTTTCGGTGTCTCCCTATTTTCCTAATTCGTTTTCGCTTGCCTGATCATGAGTTATTTCCGATGAGCATATCTTCCTGTGTTGCACCCATGCTATTACCCAACTCTTCCCCCAGAAGAACAAGGCTATTTTAGCAGCTACACATGGTATATCATATGAAGTCATGAACCAATATCATATGAAGTCATGAACCAAACTGAAAATACATGGAACTGATTTCCACGCTTATGCTCTAGCACTCTTGAACCTCTCGTGCGTTAAAAGTGCAGATGGTCTGAATGTTTCATCATTAGTTCTATGAAATAGGTATTTCTCATAGTTTTGGGGACTCATGAACTGAGTAATTTTCTTTTCCTTGGGTTATGGATGGAAGATTGCACAAGTAGACTTGGGTAATAGTCCTTCGGTTGTTTCAACTGGCATGTTTTGTCAGTTCCATTCCGGAGGCCATTCTGGTTTGCTATATATAATCTTTATCTTTCTCAGTCGCCCATTACAAGAACCAACAGCGAACAATTCGAAGAAGAAAAAACGTATTCAGGCAACAATCAAAACAAGGCTGGATTCAACAATACGCCGGCTGCTCGGCCAACAATCGCACCTCAAGCCGTGCCCGTCCGCGCGGCCGTCGCAGGTCGCCGACACGGCCGCACTCGGCGGCAGCGGTGGCTGGCGGAACCGGCCGACGGAGACACCCAGAGCTCCTCGCCGGTAGTTGGCGAGGCCACGGCCCGGGCGCCGGCGGACGCCGACGGGATCAGGCAGGAGGCGGAAAGGATGAATCGGACGAGGCTGCCAGGGAGGTAGGGCGGGACTGGGCGGCCGCGGCGGAGGTAGGCAGTGGGATGCGCCGAGAGAGAGAGAGGAGCGCAGCTGCGATGTGACGTGATACCTCAGTGTAACTGTACCCCATGGCATGTCTTCTCACTTTTGTGAGAAATCGTCAGCAACTCATTCAAACAGGGTCTGAAATTTCACTCTTCTTTTGATGCTGCCAGATCTTTCATATCCAATGCCAATCTTACTATGCACCAGTTTGACAGCTAGATCAGTATTTCCTGCTTTCCTAAGTGCATTGATCATCATCGTCCGAACTCTCCCGGGTATCTCACGGCCCTTCTGTACAATGCCATCTGCCAATTTGCAGGCCTGCTTGAATCTTCCAGTCTTGCACAGCACATTGATCATATCCTCATGGGCCGTCTCAGGAATCACCCCCATTGGAGCCAGTTCATCCAATATCCTGCATGCCCGGCTGAATTTGCCAGAAAGACAGAGCCCATTGGCAAGAGTTCGGAAAGCCGCAGCTGTGGGAGTGATTCCCTTGTCGATCATTGCGCCCCAAAACTTCAGCGCCTCCTCATTCTTGTGGTCCTTGAACAAACCATCAATGAGTATGGTATACGTGTAGACTGTCTGATCACAGCCATCATCTTCCATTCTCTTGTACAAGGCACAGGCATCATCCATCCTTCCTGCTTTGGCTAATCCATCGATCAGCACATTGTAGCAATATGCATCAGGTGCAACACCTTTGCAATCCTCTCAAACACAGCCATTCCCTCAAATGGCTTCCCGTCCTTGCAGAGCGCACCAATCACCAGCACATAAGCATGTTGCGGTATGTCCTGCCCCATTCCCCTCTCCTCCATTTCTTGGAACAATCCTATGCATTGTGGAAAGGTGCCCTCACTGTAATGGCACTGCATGAGCGTAAGGTACGTCACCTTGTCCGGTGCGAGCTCCGCCTGTTCCCGCATGTCGGCGAGCCGTGCCATTGCATCCTGCACCCTCCCGGCACGGCGGTATCCCTCGATGAGAATGTTGTGGGAAACCACGTCGGGACGCACTCGATCTTCCGTGGACATTGCGTCGAACACACTGATGGCAGTGTCAAGGAGGCCGGCGTTAACAAGGCCATCGAGAAGGCAGTTGTATGTCAGCCTGGACGGCTCGACGCCGGCGAGGCGCATGGCCTTCCACGCCCATAGCAGCTCCTCGGCGAGGCCGAGAGCCGCGAGGCTGCGGATCAGCGACGCCGAGGACGGCGGCGTGAGGTGCTGCAACACGGCGTCCCCGTGCGCGCGCAGCTCGGAGACAAGCTGCCGCGCGTGGCCGGCGGCGTCGGGGGTGGCTTCTCCGGATTCGGCGAAGGCGTGCAGGATGGGGAGACGTAGCAGTTGAGGTGGTGTTGCGGGTGGGAGAGGAGGTCGGTGCCGTTGGGGAGGGAGCGGAAGAACTGGAGGGAGGGGAGCGGGTGGGAAAGGACCTCCGGGGAGCGGAGCGCGGCGGCGACGAAGGCGGGGGAGAGGCGGAGGAGGAAGGTCTTGCAGAAGGCGCGGAGGTCGGTGGCGAGCGTGGCGGGAGGGGAGCGGAGGACGAGGGAGACGACGCGGGGAAGCAGCGGCGACGGGGCGGCCGAGGCGGAGCCGTACGGGCTGGGGTCTGAGAGGTCAGTGTACGGCTCGATCCAGCGTGTCAAGGAGGAGCACTCGCCAGTCTCGTATGCGCGTGAACTATATACCACACGAACAAGGCACTACAGGTGTTCGACGAAATGAGCAGGCAAGCCTTGTAAGGTTGGTTTATGGTTTTTAGATTAGTGTAAATATTTATGTAAAATAATTAAATATTAATAAATCGATTCAAAAAGATTGTCCTGACTCTCGATAAGTTAATTTAAAAATAAGATAGAGAAATCGTTCTATTTATTTATTTAAAGAAAGCTATAATCCAAATAGAAGGAGTCTTTTGTCGGTTCGCTTGTTACTACTTCACTTCTGGAAATTATCAAATCCCCTAAGAACACTGCAATTTGCAACTAGATCCTGTGTTATAGTAAAATAGCAGAAAAATAATCTTATCATTGATCCATCCATTGTTGAAACCGAAACATAATTTTTTGGGCGATATTACAGATATGAACATATGACAGATGTATCGTGTATGAACATACTCGTAAACCAATTGTGCTTCGTGCTCTCGTTCTCACTAAAAAAAAGGCATGAACCATGTATAGTGTATCCCCTCATGGTCTATTTGATGTGTGAATTATGTGCTGAGGAACTGACGGAAAGGACAGCAAATTTAGGAGGATGGAGCTAGAGGCTAGGGTCATCCCACTGCAGGACAGCAGACCCCACATTCTGCTCCCTCTTGAGCTTGTCCTTCAAGAACCAGTCGCAAACACGGCCTGCGTTGAGCTCCTGTATCGGAACGCCTTCTTGCTCCGATATCACTTTCAAGAGATTCAACGATGATATCTGAAGAAAAACACACAAGAAGTAAACAATCATATGATTACTACGCCTAAATTGCAGCAACTTGACATGCTAATAATCAATAAACATCTTAGTTGCAGCTAAGATGAATGCACACTTACAGTCAGGCGGCAGAGGAATCGCTCGTGGGTGCTGAGGCCGGACATCTCCACTAATCCAGCCTCTTCCAGGCTAAGAAAGGTTCTCCTCTGCTGCTCACCACCACCACTGCCCTGCTCTTCCTCCTCCCCTTGCTGCTGCTGCTCTTCTTCTTGGCATCTCCTCCTGACCACCAAACGCGACGCTGCTCCCGTCTTCCTGTGCTCGCCTTCCGCTCTTGCTGCACGCGTTCATGCATGCCGTCAGTACTCAGCAAGATCCAAATGCTAGTTGCAGCTCATGCAATCGCCAGCGAATGACGAACCAACCTGGAACTGGGAGACACGTTAAAGCTCGCCCGGGCAATGGCGTGGGCGGTAGGAGCGCAGCTGCTGGTTGCGAGCGATGGGGCTTGCACGCGCTGATTATTATATGCTGCATGGCTGAGGAACCCCTCGGTTCAGGGCTAAGTACGCGCTCCCTTCTCCAGTGCAGGTGAGGTGACCTCTCGTCCCGAGCGTGATGGATAAACGCGAGTTGAGGGTGGAGGAGGAAGAGATGGCCGAAAGGTGGCTGTCAGGTTCGAGCGGATAACGTTTATCCAAGCAACAAGTCACCATACATTTGGAACGGGCTCACACAAAGAACAGTCAACGCTTATCCGAGAAGAACAATCCCAACAAGATAAAAAAAAAAAGAAATTCCCAAAAGTCTGTATCCCATTTGCAACGCTCGTCCCTTTCCTTCCTGGTTCCACACCAAGCCGCCCCTTCACGCCAATCCCTCCACAAAATCCGATCCAAATCCCCAAGAAATCCAATCCAATCAGCACCACAAAAGGCACCACCTTTCACCATGTTCTCGCTCCAACCTGACAAAATCAACAAAGAAAAACTAACCGGCCAACCCGCGGTGCAGGCGCGAGGAACGATCTGGCGTGGAAACAATTGGGAACTTGGATCATATTGGGAGGGGTCAAGGGGGCGATCTTTGTGCGGAGCAACGCTAAGGCCTGAGAGGGAGAAGAGAAAGGAGGCGTCGGGGAGCCGAGGCGGAGGAGGAGGAGAGGGAGCCGGGGCAAAGAAGGAGAGGGAAGCGATGCCGCCGATGAGGGAGACAGCGAAGGAGGAAGCGACGCCGGTGAGGGGGAAGCGGCGGACTGTTGAACTGCTTCGATTTAGCATTTTTTTAACGGAGATTGGAGCATTTGCCCCATACATAAATATGGAATTTGATGATTTGCTCCATTTATTTCATTGACATATGGGCCTTGGACCCACATATCAATGAGACATCATAGAGCAAATCATCAAATGCAATAAAAGGTGTGACAAAAGATCAATTACCTTTTTTTTAATCCCCGCAGGGACCAAGATCGGGAGGCGATCTCTCCCCGTTTAGCCTAACGGGGCGGGTCAGGGGGATTGAGGCGGGGCCACGGGTGCCTCCCTCGGGACCCTTAGGCCCCGTTGCCACCCCTACTGTCTATCAAAAGAGTGGTTCTGTATTTATAGACTTATCAGCTTGGAAATCGAGGTCTCGCGACAGAAGATATAAAATATTGTCTGATAAGATATTTGCTGAGATAAGATATGATAATGCTGTTGTTTCTCAAGAAGTTGGTTTTAAAAAAATAGCTTTTGCTACAAAGAAGTGACACCAAACATTTTTGCAAAGGTTTCACCTTCACAAAATGGAGCGGCATGTGTTGCCGCCAGATTTTAGAAGAAAAAATAGTTGTCAAAAGTATTTTTGATAGTTGATATGATTTTAAAGAAAAATTGGGACTTGCCAAAAAAATAGAATCGAGTATCAATCATGCTAAAAAACCTCCATAAGATGCCGACCAATGAAAGATAAATGCAAGAAAGGAAATAATCAATAGGGGATTGGAAATAAAAAGATTTGAAAACGGATAGATACTCTATCCAAGAAAAGTTTGAGTATAAGCCAACCTTCATTACATTTTTGCATCTATTTTTTTGTATCTTATAAGTAGGTCGTAGTTAGTAGAATTTTACCTTCGAAGATCGACTTTGATTAAAATTGTTTCGCATCGACGTGTTAATCAATCTACGAGTTACACGTGTCCCTGTTTTGATATTTCATCGGGCAGAACAATCGATCGTGGCAAATATGGGGTGATTATCTTCCCTCTGCACTTTGATGAACGATGACAGAAGGAAATTCGCACATCCAACGCTGATGGGATCATCGGTTTTAATTTCAGTCGTGTATTGATCAGCCTTCTATTCCTTGGCTAGAAGAACACAATCGTATTTTTTCAGAGGAATAGACCACATTAATTAATCCTGATCTCCCAAATTTTAGGTTCAAAGTGACAGAATAAGCCACACAGCACAGGCCCCTTCCAGTTTCCGCTAAGCTATAATCAGAACTGCAACTTAATTTGGCAAGGGATCATGGAAGGGAAAAGAAGAATAACGAACGCGCATTAAACATACGTAAGGTTTTTTTTTTCGAAGTAATCAAGCTTACATAAGTTGGCTTTATGAATTACGACTCACCGAAGAAGCACACAAGTAATAGCAGCGAGTGATAGGCAATAGCACAGGTGTCCTCTAGTGGTGTGTTTGTCTGTCGCATAAGTGGTGTGTTTGTCTGTCGCATACTCGCATGCATTGCATCAGCAAATGCTAAATGAGGAAGTATACGGCAGTACGGTCCCGTATCATGGAAACCACCTCCTCCAGCCGCTGGTTTTCTATTTTCCTGCTCGTCTCCCGTAACTCCGCTCTCACCGTCACCCCAAGAGCGTGTGGTAAATGATGGAATATAAACGGTTTTAGCAGAATAATTTTAGATTTAATTATAAATATAAAACACATGGTTCCAGCAATAAATAAATAACATGAGCATTAGAAAAATATTTGCAAGAACATATTTCTTTCTCACGTCATCTAAAGGTGAAATCGTACTCAACGTGTTAAAAAAATAAAGTCGGGCTACTATTGTTATTTAACAGAACGACATATGAACTAGTAACAAATAACTCAAAACACCGGCAGAATACTTCTAAATAGTCACATTGATTTCACTTAGATTATCTCTATCGAGCATTTCAATCCCACAAATTACCACGCACAAACACACAGTACTATAGATTCTCATAATTAATATATAGCAAATTTGACTAGTACGGTACACTGCACAAGATAACCGATAAGAATTCAACAGAGAAATAACCCACAAAAGGGATGACACTCAACGCCACCAAGAAGAAAACACGGCAAGGCATCGAGGTTGATACCGTTCTAGAAAACCTATGGCTACCGCTATGCCGCGGTGTGCAGCGTAGTTTACGGAGATACAATACCCTTCTCTACAGTAAGAGCATACAAAATAGTGGAATCGAGCCTCAGGATCGCCGTACAAGACAACAGAAAAAACATGCACCCGTCAAGTACACGCAGCAAAAGGAACCAAACACCAAAACCACAACACAACAGACTGCGAATCATGACACCACCACTCCAGGCCCTTGCCGCACACAGAGGGGTCCCGAAGTCTAGCGAATCACCGCGTCGGCTCGGTCAGACTGCCACTTCCGCTCGTCCTTCTCTTCCCCCCCGCCTTGCATTGTAGCCCTGCTGCTCCTGTCAACCAAGTTGAGAGCGAGCAGAACTACAGGTTGCAGGAGGAAGAAGTTGAACCCCTGCCGCCTTTGCTGACCTGTTCTTCCGTGGGCTCGGCGCTAGATCTAAACAGATCAAGACACAGAATAGAACTGGGAAGGTGATGGATGGATGGATGGATGGATGGAGAAGATGAAGTTCTCGGGTGTCTCACCTGCTTATCTACCTGTCATTAAATTCCTAACCACTTCGCTCCATTCTTTGGAAACGAATTCTGTGAGGAGGGCCTCATGTGAAGCCCCTCTCCATCAGTTGTTGGATCAAGACTGATCGTCTCGATCTAACGACAAATGGGGGCAAGTGATGGCACATGACCACAACATATATAATAACTAGTTATGTATCCTTGTATTGCAACGGAACTCATTGAATGTATAGAGAATCGTGCTATAGAAGAGAGTTACATTGATCAGTTGAAAAGTAAAAAATAGTGAGAAGTTGAGAGAATAAAACAGTTGAAGAAGAATAGATCTACAACTATCAACTTGTTTTTTTTATAATATAAAAGATAACCGTGGCACGCGCAGGTCTCGGTGCCAGAATCAGACACGTCAAAAAAGTGAACCAAGTAGATTCCAGCAACTGGCTAGCACACTGACAATAACACAAAGCAGCGCGCCGCATTTTCCAATAGCCGGAGAAACAGCTAAGCCTCGGCCTCCGCGGCCAACCTCGGCCGCGCAATCTGCACCCGGTTTTTGTGAGACCCCCACTGATTTCCGCACAAAACCGTGCGTACGCACACGGCAGCGACGGCACACTCCCATCAAAGCGTGCGAGCCGGCTCTGTCCCTATAAAACCACCACACGCGCACAACTCCACCTCCCAGCAGCCCAACACCTCACCGATCGAACCGAGCAGTCGAGTCGAGGACACCGTATCAGCAAGACTCCGGCACATTAATCCGATGGCGAGCGGTAGCGGGAAGGCGAAGGCGTCGTCGTGGGCGGCGGCGATGAGCGTGGGCACGGTGGAGGCGCTCAAGGACCAGGCTGGCCTGTGCCGCTGGAACCACGCGTTCCGGTCAGTCCAGCAGCGCGCCAGTAGGGCGGCCACCGGAAACGGCGCCTGCGGTAAGAGCGGTGCGCATGCGCTGCCTACCTCCGATGGCGCCGCGGCGAGGAAGAAGGCGAAGCAGCAGCAGGAGGAACTCCGGACAGTCATGTACCTCACCAACTGGGGCCCCAACAACTAGCTAGCAGAGATCACTTAGATTAGATGCTTTAGATTGGTTTGTCGCACGAGTTTGTGTGAGTGGATGAATTCAACAGCCTGTGTAAGATGTACAGATATGATGCATCAACTACGAGCTTTGCTTTCGCACAATTGCATCCCCCGTCCTCTGTGTTTGAACTTTCAGACGAGCCATAACTTGCCCTGAGCCCCTGATACATCTGGCAGGAGTTCAGAAACAGAAACCGACTTCTTTCCAGCCTCCAGGCGTGCAGTTAGCAACAGAGTAAAGAATTCGCAGCGTGAGACCTTCAGATGATTCATTGCCGCTAGTCAAATATTGAAGAAAAAAAAAGATCCATTCTGCAGTCAAAACGACATCCCCTGATGGATCCGTGCCTTTTCTTTGTATCCTCATACTGTTCACTCACACTGTACATGGCTTCGTTCTAATCCAACTCCAGTTACATCCATCCACTGTTTCGCTTTATCTCACACTAGACGGAACTGAAATTTATAAGATAACCTCAAATGTCCCTATCCATCCCACCCACCAGACTCTGTGTGCTGCTGCCTGCAAGTGGCAGAAGCAAGTGGCAGCATACATGATACACCACACTTCAGTTCGTCCAACAAACACACGATA
Organism: Bonia amplexicaulis; assembly: GCA_036346245.1. Classification (NCBI taxonomy): domain Eukaryota; kingdom Viridiplantae; phylum Streptophyta; class Magnoliopsida; order Poales; family Poaceae; genus Bonia; species Bonia amplexicaulis. The sequence continues at coordinate 17,104,683 of CM070745.1, read as the reverse complement.
GCACCGAAGTGTCCCCATCTACCCGGCCTATCAGGTTCCTTCCCTGTGTGCCACATCCCGCGCTGCTGCTCCTTACTGTTAAGGATAAGAATAGAAAATAAGAGTATTCTATTTCCTATTCTTATCCTTAACACTTACCACTTCATTTCGTTTGTCCTCGAGTGACAAATTGCAGTCCCCTAGTTACTGCAAATCCGGCATATTTGCGCACACCGGAAAAGAAAAGCTGCAGAACCACCCCAGGCCGAATTTGGTGGTTTTGGAACTGAACTGCACAGCACCATGCTCTTCTTGCGTGCATGTATATAATGTAAAGACTATCAGCCTCCTTTGGGAAGAAATTTCAGAGGTGGTAATATTTCCTGACAGGTTAAGTTGCAGCAGTCAGCGTCGATGAGCCTGAGGTACGCGAGTAGGATGTTGCTGAGAGCGGCGCAGGCGACGAGGGCCAGGCAGCAGGCGGTGTCCAAGCCGATGTCCGGCCCTGTCAAGCCGTCGACGTCAGGAGCAGCTCATCGGCCGCAGGCCAGGCAGTTCTCCGGTGGACTGACGGAGTCGACGGAGAAGGCGATCGCCGTGGAGAAGATGAAGAGGAGGAGAGCAGAGAAATCCCAGAACGCGATGCGCCTCGTGTGCTGGGGACCCAATTAGCCGAACTACTTGCTCTGCTTTGGCATTAGTTGAGCAGTGAGACATGTACGATTACTGTAGTACGTTGTTAAATTTCACCATGTAAGCGGAGAGAAGATGTAAACTTGTCACAGTATTGGATAATCTGTACTTGCACGATGATCGGATTTTTTTTTGACGAAAAGATGTTCAAAATATGTTGTTCTGCTGAACTTTACAGTGGAAATACATCATACATGGGTAAGTTGTTCTTTGCACGTCAGAGCTAAGATGTTCTTTTGGACAATTATCACAAGACCGCCGGATTTGCTGCAACTGCACGATTTAACTTGAGAACCACTCTGTTTGAATCATATCGTGCAGAGGACGAAAGTGTGCAGCCATACTGCAATTTTCACATGAACGACAAGAAGATGCAGTGCTCACAGGTCGCAACTCCCATCAGAAAAATCGCCGAAAATAGTACACACACAGGAACAAATCAGTAGATCAACACAGCGTCGTTCCAAGAATAAACAGCATCGATTTATCCATGGTATCATTCACATCTTTTCTTTCGTCTCGTACATAAAATTTACACAAATTTAAACCATGCATGACACCTTCCACGTATACTACCACGCATCTACTAATCTTCTGGGTGATAAACCAGAAGATAAAGCCGTGTAGAGTGAGACCTAAATTACACTTCAGATGTTCCCTCCAAAACAACGAACAAAATATAACCGGAAGTACAGTCTTTTCTTCCCCAAACTTCGTGGATTTCATTCCCGCCGGCAAATCAATTGCAAGCAACACACGTGTTAAAAAAAATGAGTCAGAGATGAACGATGCCAATTCAAACATGTGTAGGGTTGTGTGTGTACGTAAGTAAGTACGTTTTTGTTATACTTATAAACTAAAAAAATGTTTCCAGACCAAAACACAGTAAAAAAAAAAGGAAAATCGAAGGTGCAACCGGAGACAACACGATAATTGTCTTCTTACAATTAGATGATATAGCGAAGAGGTGAAGTTGAGCGAGATGGGCGCTCTCACCATCTTCCACCAATGGCTGCAATGTACACATGGGCCTACCGATGGAATGACGTTGGTTGCTCCCCGGATCGCTGCTTGGTGACCTTGGTCTTCCGGTTGTCACTTGGACCATCGTCCTAACCTCTGCGAGCTCAGCGAGTTGCACATGTTTTTGTTTGTTTCGATTTATAATTTTTAGACTCTTCGTGAGTAAGTATAGAGCAATAGAAACATATGTACGATTTGATCGATATAAATGAAGTCGTTATAGTATGTATGTAACACCCCGCCCATCCTCTGGGCCAGAATGCTACCACCCATGCAAGTTTCTACCTTCAATTACCAGAAAATCCACACTAAAATATTTAGATAGCAGCGAAAAGATACAACATAGTTCTTTGTTTAGCCCAAACTCTAGCGACCAAGAAGAGACTAGCATAGATTGACAAAGGTGGAACAAAAGTGATGTTGGTTCGTGAAGAACATTCATGTGCTATTCCCGCCCATGCATGTCGTCCTCAACGGTCACCTAAAAACAACAGCAAAGCAAGGGTGAGTCAAAAGACTCAAGAAGCACAAAGCAAAGCAGAAAATAACGAGTTTACTTAATCGGACTAGCACCATCACGTTTCATTCACCACTCATTTCCATCTAATCTCAAATTCTCATCAACCAATCGTGATGCATATGCACATGCACTTCTTTCTTTCTCTTTAGTCTATGGGTATAGCGGAGCGAGCACCGTCGATGCTCACCGGGCCGTCATGTTTCCATGCGGGACCTCAAGCCCGTCCTTTTTCATACGGGGACCACAGTGGCCGTCATTTTCATGCGGGACCTCAATCTCCACTCCGTGGAGTGTCCACACAAAGCGGACAAAGACTATCTCTTTTCATGGCATGCATGCAATGCGTTTCTCCATTTATGTATATCAACATGTCATGCCCCAAAGATTCATCGTCCATCATTTCTCATCATGCATCCAAAAGTAATTAACTTACCATAACATGATAAACTATGCACCCTCATTCATCTAACAGAAACCACATTACCCGAATTTACCGTTTTACCATGCACTTGCCTGGTTAGCCAAATGGAGCGAAGCGACGTGCAGACGACGTCGACTCAGGACCTTCACCTGGACAAGCAATTTAATCCGACTTAACGCATCATAACGAAACCAGATATAAAATAGGCGACGGCGATACTACACGCGCATCTCGATTCTGGCGTAAAATCATACGGGTTTCAGGGACATGTCGCACAGGTACCAAATTCCCCTTTTTTCTTTTCTTTTCCTCTCTTTTTTTTCTTTTCCTTTCTTCCTTCTCTTTCTTTCCTTCTTTCTTTCTTTCTTTCCTTTCTTTCTCTTTTCTCTTTTCTTTCCTCCTTTTCTTACCCGAGGCCTTAGCCTTATCCCTCCTCCTTCTCCTCATTTCTCTCTCACCACACTATTCGGCCGAATGGCCTCCTCCTCCTCCGGGCGGGCGGCAGCGCACGGCCGGCCCGACGTGGCCGACGGCCCTCCCTCCGCCCCGCCTTCTCCACCTCCGACCTCTCTCTCTCGCGACCGCACCTAGGCGCAACTCCGGAGGCGCTGACGGCGCAAGACGGCGAGCCCGGCTTGCCGGTCCTCGGGCTCACCGCCGCCGCGCCGCCGCCCCTTCCTCTCCACCTCGGATCCGTAGGCCCATCTGGGATCCGAGCCTCTGGCGCTGACGGTGACGGTGGGCTGGTCTGCCGCCGGTCTTAAGACGGCCGGCCGCCCCTGCTCCGGCCGGCACCTCCGTCCACGGACGCTGCGCCACCATGCTTCCTCGGCTCCCGGCCCGGCCTCGAGCTCGCCGGCCACGGCTTCTGCCTACATTTGCTCCTATCGGCGATACACCCTCCCTTCTTCTACTTTTACATGCTAATGTGCCGTGCTATGGGGTTGAGGAGGGACGGTGGACGAACTCACGGGTTGGCTTGGCGTTGATTCGATGGTCGTCGATGTCCTCCGGATGGCGTCGGGCGTCCTCACGCCCGACCTCCGAGCTCTTGGGGCCTTCCTCCTCCTTGCCCTTCGCTCCTTGCTCTTTGCTTGCTATCGTTCTCTCGGCTGGGGCTGGGGGAGGAAAAGTGAGATGGAGCTAGGCTTGGCTCTGGCTATGGCAGAGGAGTGGAGCAGGAAAAGTGGCTGTGTGAGTTGTCTTGTCTACTTAAGGCCATGGCTGTCACTCTCACCGAAATGGCTCTTTGCCCTTCCCTTTTGCCTTGGTGGGAATGGCACTAAGGGCTTTTGGTCCAACGGCAGCCCTAAACCATTTGGTGCTCTTCTCTGCGTAGGTAAATCGGTAATGTAAAAGATAGAATTTCTGCCGAATGGCGAAAACCCACAACGCGAGGCGGTCTTGAGCCGCCCCGGACGGTCTGGGAACCTCGAGGCGCTACTTCGATCGCTTTCTTGATGGTGCCGACCGTCCCTGGGTGGTCTGGGAACCTCTGAGAGCGTTGTTTGTTCGGCGTTCTAAAAGCCGATGGGTCTGACGGCAAAACCGCTCATTTCTTTCCTTAATTCTCTCTTTTGAAATTTAGTGGCATTACATTCTACCCCTTAATGTAATTCGACCCCGACTCGGCGCATAGCAATCCGTGCGTAAAAAAGTAATAAAATAAACTACACATAACATAACATTAACTCATACCCTTGGAGAACAAGTCCGGGTAGTTCTCGCGCATGCGAGATTCCAACTCCCATGTCGCTTCGCTCGATCGATGTGCCCAAAGCACTTTAACATACTTTATCGTTTATGCCTCAACACCTCTCTCGATTCCTCCAGAATCCGAACTGGACGAGATTCGAAGGTGAGGTCTTGCTTTATGGACACCGGTTCCAACACAACCTCATGCTCTGGATCTCGCAAGTACTTCCTCAACATCGAAACATGGAACACATTATGCACCCCTCGCATGGACTCAGGGAGGTCCAAGCGATATGCCAACTTTCCAATTCGTGCCAAAATCGGAAATGGCCCAATGTACCTCGGGCTAAGCTTCCCTTTGGTACCAAATCGCACTATGCCTTTAGTAGGAGATACTCTCAGGAGCACACGATCCCCCACTTCGAACTCTAGCTCTCGCCTCCTGACATCGGCGTAGCTCTTCTGCCTACTCTGGGCAGCTAGCAGATTTTGTCTAATTTCCGCTACTGTTCCACCGCTTGTCGGACCCAATCCGGGCCTAGAACGGACTTCTCGCCTGACATCCCAACACGGTGGCGATCTACACTTACGCCCATAAAGAACCTCGGATGGCGCCGCTCGAACACCGGAGTGGTAGGTGTTGTTATAAGCAAATTCGCAAGTGCCAAATGATCCTCCCGGCTACCCTCCAGATAAAACACGGGACCTCAACATGTCCTCTAGTGTCTGAATAGTGCGTTCGGACTGTCCATCCGTCTGCGGGTGGAAAGCGATACTAAAGCGGAGTTTCGTGCCCAAAGCGCCCGCAAGCTCTCCCAAAACTTGAAACAAACTTGGCATCTCTCGTGCGAAACTATCGACTTGGGAACACCATGCAATCTCACAATTTCTCGCACATAGATGGGAGCTAACTCACTTGCTGAGTTCGTTGTGCGGATGGGGATGAAGTGCGCGGACTTACTGAATCGGTCCACCACTACCCAAATTGCATCCTTACCTCGCTGAGTGCGAGGTGGCCGACTCACGAAATCCATGGTGATATCATCCCAAGGCCATCGAGGAACCTCCAAAGGTCGCAATAGCCAGCGGGACGCTTATGCTCAGCCTTTACTTGCGGCAAACCCGCAAGATGCCACATACTTGGCGACGTCCACTTTCATCCTCTTCCACCAGAAGTTCTTCTTAAGATCACGATACATCTTGGTTTCACCGGGATGCACCGTGTACGGGGTTCGATGAGCTTCTTTCAAAATATCACCCTTGACTTGAGCCTTCTGCGGTACACAAAGGCGGCCTTTAAATCGCAATACGCCTGAGTCATCAAGGCTGAAATCCCCGATTTTTCCTTCATCAAGTCGCTTCCTCACTTGCTGAAGCAACCGATCATGCTGTTGTGCCTCCTTTACTCGCTTTGGAATTTCTGATTCCAGCAGCAACTGCATCTCAGTCTGTGCGGTACCAGCATAACAATAGGAAATTCCCATCCGCTCAAAGTCAGCAACGAGACAACCTAGAGTAGAGGGTGTCGTCTTGCGACTAAGGGCATCGACAACCACATTTGCCTTGCGGGATGGTATCAAGAGTGAGATCATAGTCTTTAATAAGCTCCAACCACCTCCGTTGCCTCAAATTCAACTCCTTCTGAGTGAAAATGTATTTAAGGCTTTTGTGGTCAGTGAAGATATCACAAGATTCCCCATACAAATAATGCCTCCAAATTTTAGAGCAAAACCATCTGCAAGAAGCTCTAAATCGTGAGTAGGGTAGTTTTGCTCATGTTTCTTCAACTGTCATGAGGCATACGCGATCACTTTGTTATCTTGCATGAGCACACAACCTAGACCCACTTGAGATGCATCCGAGTAGACCGTGAAACGCCTCCCTGGCTCAGGAAGTGTGAGAACAGGCAAGTTACTAACTTCTCTTCGTAGTATTAAAGCGTGCTCACATTCATCGGTCCACCGGAATTTCACATTCTTCCGTGTGGTGAGACATTGGCTTGGCAATAATGGAGAAGTCTTTCACGAAGCGCCGGTAATAACCAGCTAGGCCAAGAAAACTCCTCACTTCTTTAACATTAGATGGCCTCTTCCAATCCATGACAGTGGAAATCTTGCTTGGATCTACCGAAATGCCTTCGGTTAATTACATGACCTAGAAAGCTCACTCGTAAATCCGAACTCGCACTTCTTCAACTTGGCAAAGAATTGATTGTTCCTCGAGTCTCTAGCACGAGCCTCGGATGCTTCTCATGCTCTTCATTCGTCTTGGAATAAATCAGATATCATCGATGAACACCACTACAAAGTCATCCGGTACTTGTGTAGCATATCGTTCATCGTTTCCATGAAAACAAATAGGGCATTAGTCAGTCCAAAGGACATAACTGTAAACTCATAGTGCCCATATCTTGTTGAAAAAGCCGTCTTCTCAATGTCTTGCTCCCGCACTCGGATCTGATTATACCCAGACTGTAGATCAATTTTTGAGAACACCTTGGCTCCTTTCAGTTGATCAAACAAGTCTTCGATGCGAGGCAAAGGGTATTTATTCTTGATGGTCACTTGATTTAGAGCACGGTAATCTATACACATGCGCCAACTCCCATCCTTTTCTCGATTGAATAGGACAGGGCTCCCAAGGTGACACACTACTACACGAATCAAGCCTTTGGATAATAGCTCATCCAGTTGCTTCTTCAACTCCTCCTGCAGGGTCGCGCAAGCGATAGGGAGACATAGAGATAGGTCTTGTACCAGGAACAAGGTCAATTCTGAACTCCACATCTCGCTTGGGTGGCATACCCGGAAGCTCTTCAGGAAACACATCAGGATACTCACGCACCACAGGAATATCCTCAATGTGCAACAGCGCACTTGGCTTCTCCGCAATTGCTAGAAGTAACCCAGACTTCAATGTTCGTCGACCAGGGAACAAGCTGGCCAACACCAAGAGGGAACACGTGGGTGCATTCCCCTGAAAGATTATCTCCTTTCCTGATGGAGATTGCAAGGTGACTGTCCTCCAGAAGCAGGAAATCACGGCTTGGTAGCAATGCAACCAGTCCATGCCAAGGATAACATCGAAGGTTTCAAGCGGATAACCATGAGGTTGGCAATAAATTCCTCGCCATCTATTGCAACCACACGGCCGGGGCATCTTGTGGAGCTAGCAAGGATACCCCTTGGGGTGCTAACCACAACCGACTGGGAAATTTGCTGGACACCCAACTTGGCCCTCCTAACAAACTCCCGAGACACAAAAGAATAGGTAGCACCAGAGTCAAAAAGAACAAGGGCTTCATATGAGTCCACTAACAAGGTACCTGTCACCACGTCAGGTCGACCTGCGGACTCAGCAGAGCAAGTGAGTAGACTCGGGTGGTGTCGGGCGGCGAGCCCCGGCGCTCTGCTTGTGGCGGCAGCGGGATTGGGCGGTGTAGCATCTTGGAGTGAAGGAGTTGCTGCGGGATGCCGTAATACCGGCGGGTGGAGCCCAGAGAGTGGAGGCTGCGGCACGCAGGCGGCCGCCATCATCTGGGCCCGACCCCGAGGTGTAGTATTTGATGAAGATGAGGATACCGGCTCCCACTTGATGATGCTAGCAGGATTCTGACGACAAACCAACATTTTGTGGCCCGCTTGGCCACAATGCCGGCGATTCAGTCCAGAACACTCGGCGTATGGTGTCCATCGCCGCTTGAAACAGATCATGCCTTGCCCTGGGACAGGACGCAAGGCTGAGGTCACTGATGAAGAACGAGGTGCTGAAGAAGACGACCTCGAAGTCTTGAACGGATGATTGTGGGGACGCCGCCCCACTTGGACTTCTTTGGAGCGGGCGTGGGATGATCCACCTCCTTGATGAAGCTCCTTTTCGGTCACCACCGAGCGCCGGCCACCGAGGGTTGTAGCCCTTTAGTGAGCTGCATCTCCAACTCCATCCCTCTGGCCTGCTCCACGACGGACCTAAAATCACGCGGTGCAGTAGCTCCCATGATATGCCGGAACTCGGAGTTGAGCCCTCGGCGGAACCTTTTGGCCTTCTCAAGGTCATTGGTCGCAACCGTTGGTACGAAGCGGATTAGATTATTGAATCCCGCTTCGTATTCAGCTACGGTCATCTTTCCCTGCACAAAAGTCGACAGGGCGACCTCCATACTCTCCACAAAAGAATCTGGGTAATACTTCGCCTTGAACTGCTCGGCAAAGACTTCCTGTGCGGGACCACAGGCGGGGTCTGGCGGAAAGAACCCTTCCCACCGGATGTCGCTGACCCTTCAATTGAAAGCCACAAAGCGAGCTTTCAGCTGAGAACTCATCTCAAGGGCCTCGAACTGCCTCTCCATGTAGCGCAGCCAATCCGCAGCCTGGACTGGTGTGCCCGATCCATCGAAGCTATCTAGTCGCAAGGCCAACCACTCAAGGCCCATCCTTGCCTCCCAGACGGCCGGAGCGGCAGAGAGCAAGCAGCAGGAAGAAGCGGCGGGAAGCGGCGGAGGCGGCGGCGAAGCGGCGGCATTGTCGGCTCTTGATGGCGGCGCACGGACCTCCTCTAAGAATTCCCTCGGCAAGAAGGTGAAGACCTTGCCGGGTCTCGAACTACGGATCGCTCGTGAGGCAACCTCGCATCGGTGCCTCTGCCGAGCCTCAGCGGTGGCTCCGCAGGCACGACCACGGCCGCGACCTCCACGGCCACGCCCACGACCTCTTGCTCTCGGCATCTCTGTTCAAGACAGATAGCCAATCACGCAACTAGCCCACGAACAATCATTTCAACAACATAAATCAACATCAAAGCTAGCGAAAGCGTAATTGCAATGTAAAACCCATTCCCAACCTATGGTGCACCAGTGTGTCAATTTTTTTTTTATTAGGCCTAAGTCAAATTTTAGTTGAATAATTAACCTAAACTGTCAAATTTCTTTACCACGGACCTAACGCCCGCTCTGATACCAACTGTAACACCCCGCCCATCCTCTGGGCCAGAATGCTACCACCCATGCAAGTTTCTACCTTCAATTACCAGAAAATCCACACTAAAATATTTAGATAGCAGCGAAAAGATACAACATAGTTCTTTGTTTAGCCCAAACTCTAGCAGCCAAGAAGAGACTAGCATAGATTGACAAAAGGTGGAACAAAAGTGATGTTGGTTCGTGAAGAACATTCATGTGCTATTCCCGCCCATGCATGTCGTCCTCAACGGTCACCTAAAAACAACAGCAAAGCAAGGGTGAGTCAAAAGACTCAGCAAGCACAAAGCAAAACAGAAAATAACGAGGTTCTGAATCAGACTAGCACCATCACAGTTTCATTCACCACTCATTTCCATCTAATCTCAAATTCTCATCAACCAATCGTGATGCATATGCACATGCACTTCTTTCTTTTCTCTTTAGTCTATCTGGGGTATAGCGGAGCGAGCACCCGTCGATGCTCACCCAGGCCCGTCATGTTTCCATGCGGGGACCTCAAGCCCGTCCTTTTTCATACGGGGACCACAGTAGCCCGTCATTTTCATGCGGGGACCTCAATCTCCACTCCCGTGGAGTGTCCACACAAAGCGGACCAGCACTATCTCTTTTCATGGCATGCATGCAATGCAGTTTCTCCATTTATGTATATCAACATGTCATGCCCCAGCATTCATCGTCCATCATTTCTCATCATGCATCCAAAAGTAATTAACTTACCATAACATGATAAACTATGCACCCTCATTCATCTAACAGAAACCACATTACCCGAATTTACCGTTTTACCATGCACTTGCCTGGTTAGCCAAATGGAGCGAAGCGGCGATGCGCGACGACGTCGACTCAGGACCTTCACCTGGACAAGCAATTTAATCCGACTTAACGCATCATAACGAAACCAGATATAAAATAGGCGACGGCGATACTACACGCGCGCATCTCGATTACGGCGTAAAATCATACGGGTTTCGAGGACATGTCGCACGGTACCAAATTCCCCTTTTTTCTTTTCTTTTCCTCTCTTTTTTTTTTCTTTTCCTTTCTTCCTTCTCTTTCTTTCCCTTCTTTTCTTTCTTTCTTTCCTTTCTTTCTCTTTTCTCTTTTTCTTTCCTCCTTTTCTTACCCGACCGGCCTTAGCCTTATCCCCTCCTCCTTCTCCTCATTTCTCTCTCTCACCACACTATTCGGCCGAATGGCCTCCTCCTCCTCCGCTCGGGGCGGCGCGGCGGCGCACGGCCGGCCCGACGTGGCCGACGGCCCTCCCCTCCGCCCCCTGCCTTCTCCACCTCCGACCTCTCTCTCTCTCGCGCGCGACCGCACCTAGGCGCAACTCGGAGGCGCTGACGGCAAGACGGGCGAGCCGGCTTGCCGGTCCTCGGGCTCACCGCCGCGCCCCTGCTCGCCCCTTCCTCTCCACCTCGGATCCGGCGGCCCATACCGGATCCGAGCCTCCTGGCCTGTGACGGTGGGGCGGCCCAGGTCTTGCTGCGCCGGTCGGCGACGGCCACGGCCGCCGTCTGCTCGGCCGGCACCTCGATCCACGGACGCTGCGCCACCATGCTTCCTCGGCTCCCGGCCCGGCCTCGAGCTCGCCGGCCACGGCCAGAACTACCGTTGCTCCTATCGAGGCGATACACCCTCCCCTTCTTCTACTTTTACATGCTAATGTGCCGTGCTATGGGGTTGAGGAGGGGACGGTGGACGAACTCACGGGTTGGCTTGGCGTTGATTCGATGGTCGTCGATGTCCTCCGAGATGGCGTCGGCGCCGTCCTCACGCCCGACCTTCCGAGCTCTTGGGCCTTCCTCTCCTCCTTGCCCTTCTGCTCCTTGCTCTTTGCTTGCTATCGTTCTCTCGGCTGGGGCTGGGGGAGGAAAAGTGAGATGGAGCTAGGCTTGGCTCTGGCTATGGCAGAGGAGTGGAGCAGGAAAAGTGGCTGTGTGAGTTGTCTTGTCTACTTAAGGCCATGGCTGTCACTCTCACTGGGAAATGGCTCTTTTGCCCTTCCCCTTTTTGCCTTGGCTGGGAATGGCACTAAGGGCTTTTTGGTCCAACGGCAGCCCTAAACCATTTGGTGCTCTTCTACTGCGGCCGGTAAATCGGTAACAGGTAAAAAAGATAGAATTTCTGCCGAATGGCGAAAACCCACAACGCGAGGCGGTGCCGAGCCGGCCACGGACGGTCTGGGAACCTCGAGGCGCTACTTTCGGTCGCTTTCTTGATGGTGCCGACCGTCCCTGGGTGGTCTGGGAACCTCTGAGAGCGTTGTTTGTTCGGCGTTCTAAAAGCCGATGGGTCTGACGGCAAAACCGCTCATTTCTTTCCTTAATTCTCTCTTTTGAAATTTAGTGGCATTACAATGTACTATAATCAACTTGTAGACATCGTCTTGAAAAGACACCCCGTTTAAAAACTAATTACTGTAGAAAAACAAAAAAATAGCTTTTAAAAACTAAAAAGAAAAAACCTTGTTGACCGCCATGGCATGTTTCCCGTAAGAAGTGTCCGATTTCTCTTGAAAGAGATGTATATAAGGGTATTCCCAACGGTGATACTACATAGTAATGTCTTTAGATTGCCACCTCATATAAATATCAGGCTAGACATCATCTTTCTAATGCACAATGTCTATCATTAATCAATACTGTAATTTAACATTTATTTTTAATTCCCTCTCCAACTGAGTATTTATTTTTAATTTCCTCCCCAATACACCATTTAATACAGTAGCATACCTTTATAATGTAGTAAACGTCACTTACATCTCCAATAGATCTCTTAACTAATGTCTTCATGTTAGATTGCGTGCTCAAGCAATGTCTTGTACCATTGTATGAGACACTGCTTCAGTGCTTCTCACTCTATTTATTAATTTTTCATTCATCTCAGCACTAATTCTTTATGGCATGCTAATTAATATTATGAAACGAACTCAGCTAGGTCTGTTCTTTTTTGCTGAGACTTATGGTTTTTTTTGCTGCGGTTTATGGCTTTTGGGCTATTCGTACGACAGATTACAGAGTAATAGAAACTCACGTGTAGTTTTTGCCGATATAAATGAAGTCGGTATAGTATGTACTATAATTAACTGATAGATTTTATCTTAAAAAGATATTTTGTTTAAAAGCTACATACTATAGAAAAATTAAAACTAGAAGCTGAAAAAAAATAGGACCGTAAACATTTGAAGAAGCCGAATGCTAAACGGCTTGTGACCGCGACTCGTTCTACTTCTACATACTGCACGTTCCTCGAACGATAGTATCTGGGTGTGCAGCGTTATACAGTGCTTAATCATAAGAAAATGTTTGTGTCCAAGGAGATGAGCGCATGATGTAAATGTTTGAGTTAAACAATACACATGTCGAACAATCACGGTTGCTGTTGCAATGGATCGAGTCGTCCGACCGATGTGCAATGACGTTTGACAACGGCTAGGTCCTTTGAGTTTACGATTTTAATTCATATTATAACAATTAGCTTTTGAACAATATATTTTTTAAGATAGAGTTTATAAGTTAATTATAGTAGATATGATACCAAATTTATCTATATCAGTCAAAATTACATACATATCTCTATCTGTACTCTTTCTCCTGTAAATAAATAGAATTTAAAAATTTAAACAAAAAAACCATAAACGATACTGAGAACCTATCCCACACAGCCCAACCTCCCAACATTCAGCTCCATCGCAGCTACTACTACCTACTACATAGCTCGCAGACCAGGTCAACCCATTGCCATTCTGGGAAAAAGTAAAAACTGCAAACCTAGTATGGTAATTAATTTGATCTGCAAGACGCGTGGAAACAGTGGCAGGTGACACCGGAGAAACGTTCTATATATTGCCTACCCCAGTGAATCATCCCTCTAAAGAACTTCAAGCACGTGGAGTTGAAAACTAGGGAAAGAGACATCATTGCTTACATTTCTCGGAGCAAGCCGCTATAAACACCACCATTGCAGCGCTACTTGCACTCAGACAACCAACCCGTCACCAACAGTACACATCTGCTATCGAGTGATCGTAGCTAGGATTAGTTTCGGATCAGAGCAATTCGCGCAGGGGGATTAGAAGAAGCAGGCATGTGTGAGGGAGGGCGGGAAGCATCCTCCATGGCGTCCACCACGAGCGTCCCGCACCGTCGACGGCCGCCGGAGAGTAGCCTCGCGGAGGAAGAGGCCGGCAAGAGAGGAGGGGAGGCGACGTGGAAGCCGAGGGATGGACAGCCGTCGCCTTCATCATCGGTCTCTCTCTCTCCATGCATATGCACGAACACTCGAGCAGCCGCACACGCTTAGGGACAAAGATACGAGTTTGTCTCTCACTAATCAGTTGATATACCAATCGATTGCAATGTTGCAACTACTCAATCATTTTTCAGCATTATTTATATCAGCACACTTGAGCTTTTGTACAGTACAGTATCAGTACACGGCAACCCACACCACCTCATGGATGCAGTACTCTTGAATGGATGCAGGGGTCTACGCGGCAACTTCCATGGCGTCCAATTCGTTCGCCTTGCCCCTCGCGAATTACCTGATAAAGCGTTACAACATGAAGCAGAACACCGCAACAAACGTGAGCAACATCTTCAATGGCACGTTCAGCTTCTCGCCGGTGGTTGGAGCCTTCATTGCCGATGCGCTCTGGGGCAGATTCCGAACCCTGTTGTTCGGAACAGTGGTCGGATGTATTGTAAGTGAGAAACAGTTAGCACGTCGATCTGCCAATAGTTAAATTCTTCATTTCATTAGACAGACATTGGTTGGTTAGATCAATATATACAACAAGAGAGCAAATGTTTAGAAGAACGGCTGCCCATCTTGTGATGCAGGGAATGGTGGTCATCACCCTGTCGGCTACAATCCGTCAGCTCAAACCGCCATCGTGCAACGACCTGGCACGGCAAGCCGGCGCGTGCGCCGGCCCGTCCGGCCTCCACCGTGCCGTGCTCTACATCGGCATGGGGCTGCTCGTGGTGTCCGCGGGCGGCACGAACTCGACTAGCCTGCCGTTCGGCGCGGACCAATTCGATGAGAGCAACGAGCGGCACAAGGAAGGGATAAAGCGCTACTACAACTGGTACTACGCCACCACCATGATGGCCACGTTCCTGACGCTCACCTTCATCGTCTACATACAAGACAAGGTCAGCTGGGGCCTCGGCTTCGCCATCCCCACGGGCTCATGCTCGTCACCTTCGTCGTGTTCCTCGGCGGCACGCCGTTCTACATCTACGTGCCGCCTGAGGGCAGCATCTTCTCGAGCGTCGCACGGGTGATAGCCGCGTCGTGCCGGAAGTGGAGGCTCCGGCTGCCTCACCCAGGCAACGCGCGGCTGCAGGAGGCTGTCTTGTACAGCCCTCCCGGCTCTGGGAACGGCCGCATCTTCAAGCTGCCCCTCACGTTGCAACTCAGCTTTCTGAACAAGGCGGCCATTGTGACCGACGCCGACGAGATACGGCCCGATGGCTCCCCGACGAGACCGTGGAACCTGTGCAGCGTGCAGCAGGTGGAGGAGCTCAAGTGCCTCGTAAAGATCATCCCCGTATGGATCTCCGGTGTAATGTGGTTCATCGCGACCATAGAGATGATCAACTACACGTTCCTCCAGGCTTCAACCATGGACCTCCACATGGGCAAGAGCTTCACCATCCCGCCGTTCTCGATCGTCGCCATATTCTACCTTTCTGTGGCGCTCTTCGTGCCCGTCTACGACCTGCTCATCGTCCGCGTCGCGAAGCGGCTCACCAAGGCGGAAGGCGGCCTCACCTTGCTCCAGAGGCAGGGCGTCGGGATCGTGGTCGGCGCGCTGGCGTTCGTGGTTGCCGCCGTCGTGGAGCCAAGGCGGAGGAGCTCCGCGCTTGACCACGGAGGCATCTCGCCAACATCGGTGTTCCTGCTCGCGCCGCAGCTCGCGGTGATGGGCATCTCGGGCACCTTCAGCTTGGTCGGGCAGACGGAGTTCTACAACACGCAGTTCCCGGACCAGATGCGCACGCTAGGCAACTCGGCGTTCTACTGCGCGCAGGGCGCCGGCAACTACCTGGCCACGCTCGTCGTCACCACCGTGAATGCGAGGACCAATCGGCATGGTGAGTCCGGCTGGGTCAGCGACGACATCAACGCCGGGAGGCTGGACAACTTCTACTATTCCATGGCCGTGTTTGGGGCAGTCAACTTCGTCTACTTCCTCGCGTGTTCCTACTTCTACCGCTACAAGGGTGTGCAGGTTGACTCATCTTCTGGGCCTGCAGGGGAGAATACATCTACAAGCAACAGTGAGGACTTCCTCCTAAAGTAGAATGCGCCCTACAGAAAATATGGGTACTAGACCGAATAAACTGCAGGAGCTACAATAGATTATTCTTTGTTCATCGAATGTATGATTTGTTTGATGCGAATGTGATTAAAAAAAACACGCCCAAGTGATTACCAAATCTGCCATGGCTTCAAGCCTTCAACCGACTACTTACTTCCTTTGTTCCTTTTTAAACGACAATATTGCTTTTTCGCCATCCGGGTCGGATGTGTCTTTAGCAATTACACAATTTTTCACGTTTTTGGTACTGTAGTGTTTTTAATTAAAAAAAAAATTGGCCTCTAAACGTAATGTCCAAATCGTGGAAGGTATAATGAAAGACAAGAATAAGGAATGACGCTAATAAAGAAAAAGAGTGTAGCAGTGCGTTGTTTTAAATTTTGCAAAATGTTTGTTAGCCCCTATGGTTCCATTTAATGCCAAGCCTTAATCTTTGACAGATACATCTTTCTTTCAAAATATGGAATATTTTGAACTAAGGCGGAAAAAAAACTGAAAGAGCAATTTAGATAAGATCAGAAAACTAAGAGAGGTAAGGATATCAAGAATTCCTATATTTTCATAAATATTTTTATGCTTCAAAATAAATTCTATTTGAAAAATAAATACTTACTCTAACGGCCATTCCTTATAGGGCTTAACCTACAATCAATATGACTCTGATACCAATGCTATGGAGACCCTAGGCGTTAAATACCCAAAATCACGATATGTGTTTTGTAGTAGCCCTATGATTAGTGGCCAATACACATATTCACAATATTGAAATCATATTCATGTACATCATATACAATTAATTTACAACAACGGAGCAATATATAAGCGATGCATAATTAAAGTTTACATATAGGGCCGACCAACCAAATAAATATAAGTATCAAGAGTAAAGTGCAACGGAAGACAAGTAAATAAACAAAAACATCCAGTGATGTGCCACCATAGTCTACAGGCAATCGGCTAGAGTTAGGCTCTAGAAAGACCCATCGTCAAATTCCCTGGTGCCAGAGGTAAAGTACGCGTCGTCGGACATATTATTTTTCTCATTCTCTGAACAATAATTATTTAAACAAGGTTGAGAAATTATGTCCTCAGCAAGACTTGTAGTGTATCGCAACATATAAAAGTCTAACAATAATTAAGGCTCTATACTATAATTATTTTTAGCATGAAGCAAGTTTCATTTGCAACATCGATAAGTAGTAATTTAAAACGAAATTGTAAAGAGCATTTGACATGTAATGAAATAACATTCATATAATATTAATAACAGTAAATCACATCTATTCGCAGCCCTCCTTGACTGTGAACATCGAATAATTCCCAACCATAGATATGGCACACGTGACATGACATCCTAACTTTTCCATCTAAACAGTTTTGTATAGACAAAACTATACCCATTGTGGTTGCATCCAAGTATGCTCATGACCACAAGCACGATTATTCAAACAGTTTTTAATACTCTTCAGATGTTTTTAATTTCTCACGCTGCTGCTGCTTATGTGATGTTGCTCCTTAGCAGCATGGGCCATAAGGCCAGCCTAAAAGCTCGTTTAGCCCAGTAGCTTAGCACCACGGTCCATGTCCGTGACACTCTCCCCTCCTTAAAGTTCGGCTTGCCCCCAAGCCGATGTCACCCCGCCGGGGTCCCAAGGCACTTACAATCTCTAGCCGTATCTCTAGGTGAACTGATGCAAAGAATTTCAAAGCTATCATTCCATCTGCTATTCTAGTTGACGGTTTCGCACCCCAAGTCGCCTAATTATCGCCTGTTGGTTCTTCAGGTGGGCAGCTTCTGCCTGGTATTCTTCAAGCTCAAGTTTCATCTTCTGGTTTTCAGTCTTCAGTTGAGATAGTTTCTGGTCTTGATCAGCCATAGAAGCAAGAGTTGGATACGGATCAGGGGCTTCATAGAGCTTCTGATAAATGTTGAGAAATGCATTTAGTATCAGTTGAACTATAGCCCTTAGTATGTCATCCTCAAGTTTCAAAATCAACTTTTGCTGCTCTTCAACCTTTGACGTTAGTTCAGCAATCCTATTTTCAGCTTCCTCAAGAAGACTTGACTTCTCTGATAGTTTAACCTTCAGCAGTGTTAATTCATGCTCAATTTTATGATTCTTATCAAGAAGCAAAGCTTCCAGCTGGCTCATTTCCTCAACGTTGGTTGCTAGCTCCCAGTCTTCAGCTTCAATGGAATTATATCCAATAGCCTGCAAAACCTGAACCTTTTTCTTGAGATCATCCACTAGCTTTTTTGTAGGTCTTTCTTGAAGTTCTGTCTTCAACTCTGTTAGAGCATTTTCCTTTTCAGTGAGTAAAGCAGTCAACTTCTTCAGTTCATTCACACGCATTTCTCACTCATTTGATAGAGTACTTTAGATATTACGCAGTTGTGCATTCAACTATGAGATAATCTTCTCCTTGGCATTTAAGGAACACTCAAGTATATCACTTGAGTCAACATAATCAGTATTATTGCTTGCATCTTCCTATGTTGCCTGCAACTGAGATTGTAAATCCTCCTTTTCTCTCTCAAGACTAACAAATCATGCTTGAGCCTATTCAACTTCATTCGTAAGAAGGTTGGCTTCAGCTTCGTTTGCAGCTCGATCTTCCTCTGATTGAGTGCGAAGCTCAAATAACTAGCTTTGTGCCGATTCATGTAGCTTCTGCATATTCTTGACATTTTTTGTGGCTTGCCTTAGTTGGTCCTGCAATGACCGTTCCCTATCTTTCAGGGCTTCAAGAGTTTTCCAACTTTCTTGTGCCAAGCTTCGTTGTTTCATTTCAACCATCTCTCTCACTTTTCCTCCTAGCGTCTGTACTTCAGCAATTGCATGCAGAGCTAAGGTAGTCTTTCTTAGCATCACCAACACTGCCTAATCTTGTAACACTTCCTGTACCAAAAGTTGTTTATGTCATTCTTGTAACAATTCCAGTGTGATTGCATATGAGATATTCACATTCAAGCGGCAGCCATGGTTTCAGTTCAAACATCTCGAATGGAACTGGACCATGCCCCTCATTTCCCATCTCAACTAGCATACTTTTCACACCAATAGCTTGATTTGGTGGCCAGGGTGGTAGCAGCCTCATTCCACTATCACTGTTTATAGAGAATGGCTAAGATTGCAAAAACCTCACCTCAACTCTGCTGCTCCGGTCCCCTCGAATTGGTGGTGGCCATGGTTGCGTAAGAATTGGAGTTGAAATTGGAGCTGCGTCTTGGACGACAGTTGATGTCCGCACTGTGGTGCCATAGCCAGGACATGGCATCGAACACCTAGTGGGCATCATGGTGTCAAGCTTGATCTCGGTGAATGACTTCGGTGTGTACCCCAGCAGGGGCTCCACAGGCGCTAGGGCGACCTTGGGCGCGCACGCTAAAGCCACCGCATCACGACACGGCGTCGGTGCGGAAGCAGAGACTGGTGTTGGTTGCGCATGCTGGATGTTGAGGTTGGTGTTGCGCCTGCCCTTGATCAAGTGGTTCAACATGACGAGCATCCTCTCATGCCACTCTTGGGCTGACTCCCATGGCTCGTCCGATGTCTCCTTAAGAGCTAAACCTGGCGTCGAACACATGGCAAGCGCCGCTGAACCGAGGTTGCTGGTGTCCGCGTCTCACGTCGTTGCAGCCGAGGTGGCCTCTGGTGATGGAGCGAATGCTGTCGTCAGCGCACGAGCGTTGTGGTCGAGACCCTCCGTCGAACTCCTTGCAGGCATCGCCACAGTGCTGTCGGTGACGACGTCGAGGGCATCATTAGTAGCCGACGTTGGGAAAGGCCTTGCCTGCAAGGCCAAGATCTTCTCGCATAGCTCCCTACATGCCCTCAGTTCCGCGAAGAGGTCGGGCATGGCTTGGAGTATGCGGCATAGCAGAGCGTGAAGTGGGAGGCTCGGATACCATTTGTCACGATCCTTCACTTCCAGATGCAATCAACACAAGTACTTGGGTCATTTGGATACATAGATGAGGAATTAGACTGGGAACTAGAGAGGAATCAGAGGGGTGGGAAGAAGAACAGGAGGGGAACTGGGAAGAGACAGAGACAGGGAGGAGGCCAAGCAGTGGTGGAACTACCGTAGAGGCAAGCCGGAGCAACTGCTCCGGGTCTCCTGGGCAGAGGACCCTCCTGCCAGCCCGCTAGCTCCCCCAACCAAGCACGCGGGGGCGATGGCGAGGGGGCTGCGACGAGCTGGGGCGACGGTGAGGAGGCTGTGGCGCGAGGTGGCGACGGCGAGGGGGCTGCGGCAGTGCAGCGCGAGGCGGCGACTACGAGGGGGTTGTGGCAGTACAGCGCAAGGCGACAACGGCAAGGGGGCTGCGGCGTGCGGCAAGAGAAAAATTTGGAGCAAGTCCATTGTTACTTTGTGATTTATACAATAGCAACGAGAAGATATTTCTGATTAGATATTTACACGAATCTTTTTAAAAATTTCATAACATTTCGGTGTTTCAATTTTCAAACAGACCCTCGAGAATCAAGATTCGTGCTCTTCCTTTCCTGGATGGGGAGTACTTCATTAGTGGAGTAAATTCTTTATTTTAAAAGTAGTAAAAAGTTTGTAATTAGTGGAATAATTTATACTATTACCCATCACTTCGCTGAGAATAGATGATTCTTGACAATAAACAGAGGCGAATTAGACTGGGAAGAGGACCATTGCATTGGACGTGACACGGACAGAAATTTGCACTTGGCAAATACAGCCGGTCTACACAGCTGCTCAACTTCAAGGTTACAGCATCCAAAAGAAAAGGAAGTATAAAACTGGGCAGTATCACTAACAGCAGTAGCGAACATTCTGAAATCTGGGCTCTGAACGACGTCAACAAGTCGCAGTAATGCAGAAGCTGGACTAACTCAGCTAAGATGAGCAATATCGACTTCGTCAGGGATTTTGAAGGTAGCCGCTGCACCGAACTTCTTCCTCCCCTCCTCCCATTCATCCTCGTCCTCCAAGCTGTTGCGGTCGTCGTCGTCGTAGCTGTAACATGAGGGGGACGAGGGGTCGTTGACGCTCTTCGATTTACACGGGTCATTGGCCAGCATGGTGACCTGACGGAGGTTTGAAATCTCGACAACGACGGTGTCGTCGTCCTTGGGAAGGGCTGCTTCCATGGCTCCCCATCAATCCTCATGAATGTGTGCTCGGCAGCTCCTTTGTGGAACTCAAAACGGATTCGATGGGCCTGATAGTAAAATGCTATCAGCAATCCTGAATTGTACAGTGTACCGAATGGTGAAAGAGCAGGAATACTTCACCTGTGCCAGACGAGTCCCATGTCCATTAGGGGCCAGCAAGACGAGCCCGTGCCAGGCATCTCGGAAGCCGACAACCTCGATAAGGCCATTGTCAACATAAGGTGCAGTCAGGTCTCTCTGCATATAGCCATGAAAACTTATGAATCTCTGCCCATAGCAAGTCATTAAGCACGGCAACAGACAAGGCAACTCTGCAACTGTTTTTTTTACGTGGAAGGTAGAGAACTCTCTACCTTATGACCATTATATTGAAATGGTTGTCAAAGGGTATTACAACGCCAAAGGCATTAAAAGAGCTTAAACAAGTAAAAACAAGAAAGAAAAAGAAAGAAATGGTGTAAACTGTACAAACTCTGCAACTGGTTTCAAGAAGGGAAAACTTACGTCTTGTACTTTCCTTGTGCCAGGTGTTCCCCAAGGATTCAATCCTCCCGAAAAACTTGGCAAGTTAAGACAGACAATTGATCGAATGCTGAAACAAGAGGGGGAGCAAGTTGAGACAGACAATTGATCAAATGCGGAAACAAGAGGGAGAATATTTGATGATTTTAGTCATGGAATGGAAAGCATTTGACATGTGCAAAATACAAACTGTTCTCTGTATAGGAATATTGCTAATACTGAAAAGGCAGCAAAGATTCATTTACCTGCGAGGAATCTTGAGCTCTTCCCATTGTCCACCAGATCTTTTCATGATCTTCACCTTTGCAAGCTGAGCAATGTTCCTGAAAATGGAAACTCTACATGTCATACGCACACCCGAGGACTGAGGTCAAGACATACAAGAACTCTAAGCTTAGATCTGCTGGCGCAATTCTAATAGCTCTACCCAAGGTTCCAAAACCCAGTACCGGTCTAAATCCCGGCGGGAGGCCGGTACCGGTTCCCGGCCGGTAACCGGAAAAACCGGGGAAAACCCGGTCAAATTTCACGTTTTGAAAATTGAATTTGAAACCAGTACCGAAAAAACTGGCCAGTTACCGCCCAAAAAAAACGGAAAACACAAGAAAAAATTGAATTTGGGATGTTTCAAAGCATATTTAGATCATACAATAGGTAATCTAGTACAAAAAGGTTTAAAGTAATCTAGGAGGTGTATTACGCAGTCACAAAAACTCACAAATATAAATGCATTTCGGAAAAACACGGCCGGTTTTTTATTTCCCGGTACCCACCGGGAAATCTGGTTACCGGCGGTTACCGGCCACGGCCGGTTTTCCCAACCCTGCTTCCACCTATAGATCTAATTTCGTTGATACTTTGAAGTGTAAAACCACACGTATTGTTAGTGAAAAATGAAGATAATATGATCAAGATAAGAACCATCTTGGTTACATTGGTGACAAACTACCTTGAAGATGGATGTGTTAGAGAAGCAGCAAACCATCCTTGTTTAAGTCCAAGCTTAACATATGTACCCTGCATCAAATATATGCATTGCAAGGCTCATCATTCATCACACGACACACAGGAAAGGCCCTGACTCTGGATAACCAATAGAAAAGGTATAAAAGAAATTGTCTTCAAAACAAAAAACATAGCAAACACACCTGATTTGTCAGCTGGTTTTTGAACTTCTCTGGATTTCTCTTCCTTTCAGAGTGAAATTCGTAAGAAACTTGTGCATCCATCCCTGTGACGTGTAAAGTCATGATGATGATGTTCTTAGCTTTTGCATTATTCAACTCAGGATATGCTCAAGGATCATGTCTCTAAAAGATATGTTTAAGAATTAACTAGAAAAACATCCCATGATATTGGACAATGGGACATGACAATTGCCTATGATATTAATGGCAATGAGTTCGGACAAAAAGTTTCCCATTAGCAATGGTGAAAGTTTGTATGTGCTGTAGCAAGAACTAGCATGCACCACCAAATACTGTGATGAAAAAAATGGTTATGGTGCAATATGGTAGGTAGGCCTTCTCTGAAATAAACAGGGAGTGAACAGAGGAATTCTTACCCATACTAAAGTAATTCCAAAATCCTCCCGGAATGTGTGGTAACCCTCCTGAACAAAACATAAAAAATGATTAAGTAAACTCACAACTAGGGTTCCAAATCTAGCCGACAGCTTTTTATTTAATTTAAATTTGAAATTTTGAATGTAAAAATTGATTTTTCTAATGATGTTTATATTGTTTAACACTACTGAAATATATTAGGAAGATACATGCACCTCCCGTACTTGACTTTATGTTTTTTTGCCATGAATGTATTAGTCTGGCGGTTTTTTATTTAATTCAAATTTGAAATTTTGAATGTAAAAGTTGATTTTTCTAATGATATTTACATTGTTTAACACTAATAGAATGTATTAAAAAAATGCATGCACCTCTCGTGCTTGACTTCATGTTTTTTGCCATGAATGTATTAGACCGACGGTTTTTTTATGTAATTCAAATTTAAAATTTTGAATGTAAAAGTTAGTTTCCCTAATAATATTTACATTGTTTAACACTAATAGGATGTATTAGGAAGATGCATACACCTCCCGTGCTTGACTTTATACTTTTTGCCATGAATGTATTAGGAATTTCCAATTTCAGATTTGAAAACCAGTTTTTAGTGGGTTTTCTAGTTTTTAGCGGTTTTTCTCCGTTTTTTTGGGCGGTTACCAGCCGATTTTTCCATTACAGATTTCAAATTCAAATTTTTGCACTTAAAATTTGACCAGTTTTTCCCCAATTTTTTCGGCTACCGGCCCGGTAACCGGTACCGGCCCCTAATCGGGATTTAGCCTGGTAGCGGGATTTGGAACCCTGCTCACAACAATAGTCAGATTTCAGTCTCTACATTTCACTTCAAAGTGATGATCCATGGAAAGTTTTGCTTTAGTAAATAAAAAATGGCTACAAACAGTAGCAACAGAAAGATATGTCTTACCACATTGAGGGAGTCACAACTTGATACACGGTGGAATGCATGCAATGAATGAGGCAGCTCCAAGGGAGCAATAGGATCACATGGACCTTCCTGTGGAGCTCGCATCCTCATGATGATATGCCAACTGAAACAGAAAAATCCATCTAAATTGAGTGTTTTCGTTCATATGCAGAAGGGAGGACGCATTTGATTGTAGTCATGCTTAACTGAGTGGAACAACAATTGGAAAATAGCAGTCGATATTTCATTGAAATGAGATATACGACTGAACTATTGCGCTGAATTGAACAATTTAATAAGAATAGAGAGGACAGATAGAACTTTTTTCCTTTCAGAAGCATGATATAGACAAAAACAAAGCTAACATTATCTTTCTATGTGAGACAGTACCTATCAATGTTCATTTCTCGTGCTTTTTTACTTGCCCAAGGAATGATTTAACAGCCTCTTGGTCAGTAGAAGGATTCTTCTTTCCCTGCAGTCAAGTTGAATTTAGTATGAAAACTTAATTCCTTGGCAAATTGAGAAGGTATACAAAATCATGCATTGCACAGTATGCAGAACAGGTAAAAAGAACGTGACCAGGGAACCTTATAAATAACATACATTCATACAAACAAAACATCATAATACCAAGTTATTTCCACATTAAAAAATCTTCTAAACAAAAATGAAAATTTATAATCCTTTACTACATAAATTGTAAACACTAAAGAATATAATATTCCAAAATAAATACTCATTTAGTGCAGCTTTGGAAAATTCATTGAAATGTAAAATCTGTTCCTTCATAGGCTCACAGTATACCCAAATAAAAAAAACTAGACATTACAATGTAGGTAGCAAGCATGTTATGATCACTCTCTATTAAAAATGTACTATAGTCAAATAAGAAAAATAACTTGTGTATTCCTTCCTTCGTACGAAACACATGAATTTTCAAACACGCTAAGCATGAAGTACATGAAGATAGGTGTTCACACATGAAGATTATTAAAAAAAAGGCATTAACCTACCCATCCAAATGAGAAGGGAAGGTTGTTTCCAGTTCCCAGAGGCACGGTAGCAACAGGAGGTGGTTGAGAAAGCTTAAGGTCACTAACTACTCCAAGCAGCCAACTTGCTGTGCCATCACCACCAGCGACCTATTTCAAAGCTCTTGGTTAGGACAAAGAAATTGACAGTCAGAAAGACATTTTTGTATATCTAACCTTAAAACTAGGTTACTCACAATTAGTCTTAGGCTCCTCTGAATTTGAATAGCAAGAACGTCGCCTTTAGACTTGAGCCTTTCAAAGTTGGCATACAATCTGTGCAGCACTTTATCAGGAGCCTCTTCTGATAGATCAAAAACCTGTCAAAAAAAGAGCATCTCCAACATGAGAGCATATTTTAAAGTGCTACTATGGCTCAAGGGAGGCTCAAGGGAAAGCACATTTTCAGCATTCTGTCTTTCTCAAACTGCTAGGCTAGGTACCTGTGCTTCATTGAGAAGTTCACGGTATGTTTTGATCAAACTGCTTCCGAGTTGGCCACCGCTTCTAGAGTTGATGAAGACTACCACAGGGCAACATGGTGCACGATCAACAATGACTTGTTCAGAGTCCGGCTTCAGTATGTAATCCGGAATGTAGTAGTCCGTTAGCGGCCCACATGACTTGGGGCAGGAACCATTAGTACCATTTGTATGCCCATCCATCCTGCAAAAGAATTTTTATGAGCGCAAAATGGTAGACATTCTTCATTTATGCACGGTTGAAAAGTTTTTTAGAAACTAAGTGATTGTACCATATCCATTCTCAGTATCTCAGTCATTCTGAAAGAAAAAAAAGTGCTATCAGCAGTTTATAAGATCCCTAGTGCAATATGAATAATAATAAAAAAGAATCTAAGTATTGTCCGACAAAACTAATACTAGAATGGAAAAGGAGCAAAACAGTATATCGCATTATCAACACCACAAAGAGCAGACGTAAAAATATATGTTATCCTCGCTACGTCCTTCGACTGCGCAATTTTCGTTGCCATTTTCTCTTACAATTTAGCATCTTTGGCAATTGGCACTCTAATGTATGTTAGTATCATGGAGTAACAAGAAACAGAAAGCAGAATAAAAGATGACAATGCGCACAAAAGCGTAGCCTTTAGCGAATAAAGAACGTACAAACAACACCAACGGACGCTTTTCCCCAAAAAATAATTGTAATGAGAAGCATAGTATAGCAAATTCACAATTGACAATCCCACCAGTTTTTTGGTATCAAAAACAATGCCACAACCTTCCAAATTTCCATGATGAATGGTTAACGCTACCTGCACAATGCGTAATAACACACGCCATGGAGAACAAAATTAACAGCCTTAGGCTGAAGTTGTGCAAAGAAACAAAAGAAGATCCCCAATCCATACTCCATAGACGGGAACCACGCTTCTTGGACCCATCACCCGCCCATGTAACCAAGGCCCGCGGATCTAGTGTGGAGAGAAAAAAATCTACCACCGAGGCACCGACCACAGGCATCGATCGATACAGGATCTTGCAGCGGCTACCAAGATCGAATTTCGATCAACGGCAAGTAGATTATAACTCAAATGCAGCGACCAGGATGCAAGAAATCTCCAGACAAGATCCCTAACAAGAGAAGTGGGAAGCTCGGTGCCATGGATTTTACCTGCAATCTCAAGATTTGGGCGTCCCGTGCGTCCTTCCGTGTGGATTCGACTCCCCGAGGACTAGAATTTGGATGGCTTCAGGTTTGGATCGGAGGATTATTAATACGGAGATGGTGGAGACTGGAGAGGACGACAAGGAAGGAGCTGAGAAAGCGACTCCCATTCGAATCGCCTGCGTCTCATGGAGTTTGGATCGGAGGATTATTGTCCAGTGTCATACACGTGGCATCAAACAGGCCCATTATCGTTAACCTTTTTGACTCTTCTTTTTCTTTTTTCCTTTTGTGCTGCTTAAACCATACTAAAGTTACTGTAATAAATAAACCATATAAAAAACATTAACCCAACCTATTTGAAAAATGATCATAGATAGGGCATTTTATAAAGAAATACGGTACTTTTAAGTCTTTAACCCAAACTTATTTTGACTTATCACACGAGGGCTAGAACTTAGAACACGTATAACCTTGTGTAGTATACTGCTGCGGGCCATATTAACTTGTAAGCATTTACATAGTAAATAACTGTAACTAAGATGCAATCAAAATTTAGTAGTACTGAATTTATAGCGCTTATGGTATTTATGTAGTGCCAAGCAATATCCAACTGAAAAGTATGATTTGGATGCTATGGTTAATCTTCCCCTGTTTTTGGTTTCTCTGGCCGTACAAAGTTTCGTTGAAGGCGGGCATGCAAATTAATAATTAAACTTACCATGTTTATTATATATACTCCCATGATCGATGCTATATATGCGACAATGCGGTTTATACACGTTCAAATCCACTAGTTCATGTAAATCCAAGTCCAACGTCAGAGATACCAGCCGTCTAGACCCAAAAGGAACATAAATTAAGCTCCTGCGTGCATATGCAGTACAAATTACGGTATTTGACGTACTCTTCTGCTCAAGAATATATGCTATTTTGGAACGAATATAGTTAAAATTTTAAAACTTTGTCTATTAATATTTTTTAATATTTATATTGAATACATGAAAATCATATATATATATATATATGTCTCGAAAATTACTTTTATAATCTTACAATTTTATTGGATTTTATAAATATATTATTATATATATTAGGGATCAAAGTTATGTCTGAAGTACAAAACAATATCCAGCTGAAAAGTATGATTTGCATGCTACGATTAATCTTCCCCTATTTTTGGTATCTTTAGCCGTACAATCTTTTCGTCCAAGGAAAATGTCAAATAATTGAATTTACTTTGTTTATTATATATATTCCATGTTTAATACTAATTAATACAACTCAACTATGGTCGATGCTATACGCCTATACATGATACAATGACGGTTTGCACACGTTGAAATCCACGAGTAGTCCACGTAGATCCAAGTCCAACGTCGGCGATGCCAGCCGTTGAACCTAAAGGAACATAAATTAAGCTCGTGCATGCAGACGCAACGACCAATTTATATACATGAGCCGCCGTCGAAGTATACATAGACTACAATGATCTAAAAAATAACTAGATTATATTAATTATTGTCTCCAAACACTATATTTAAAATAACTAGACTATTATTAATTATTATCTCTAAGTACTATATTTAACTAGACTATTATTAACTAGACTACGATGATCACGGCCGGTTGGTGGCGCGCGCCCGCGTGCATGGCATCCAGACGCCATGAAACGAGACGAATTGCGTGGAATTGCGACCGAATGCAGCTCGAATTTTCCGAGCGGTTGCCTCGCCCGTTTCTCGTCTTCGTTTTTCCATTCCCGGTCTATTTCCACTCGTCGACGCGACGCACGCGTACAAGTGTATGGCGCCATCGAATGGTGGTGGAGTACGTGGCACGGTGACTACAGACTACGTAAGTACAAGTGCAAGAATGCTTAGGCGCGTTAAACTCCGGCTGCGCGTTCCTCCGATCATGGAATGGAGGCTTAGGAAATCGCGTCTCTAGGGAGGGAAACCAAACAGATAAGTACTAGATCCAACCGATTGCGATTGAGGATGTTTCAAGTAGCCCATCCAGAAATATCTACGATTGTGCTTTTATATGGCCCAATTTTTTCTTTTGCTGCGGTTGGCTAATACAATAAATATTAATTACTGAAAGATGACAAACCTAAAAGTCAACTAAAACGTCGAAAGGAACAAGACCTATACTTATCTCTACACCCAATTGACCTCTCCACCTTGAACATGGAAATAATACTTCCATAGAAAAAGTTTGTTTAACACCTCGAACTTTATTCAAAAGTCCGTCCGACACCTCGAGCTATAAAATCGAACATTTGGTCCTCCAAACTTTGCAATCCAGTTCAAATAATACTCTGACCCAATTTTGCTATATGGGATGATACGCTGGTCAAGTTTAGGTAAATGATAGATGTGATACATAGGACCTTCTCTCCCTAATTGAAACAGAGAAGGGAACTAAGAGGTAAATTTAGGTAAGTTACAGTAGCGGTATTAGCAATGTTAATATAGCGGTACTACTGATTTTTGCATAATTTCGTTTGGATCTTTTCGTGGGGATGATTGTTCTCTGAACTTTATAACTTTTCATAGTTGTTGGAATGAAAAACTTGAAGTCGTATTTCCGCTTTAAGAAAAGATTTGAAAAAAAAATTGTAACCTTATTGACTTGTATTCACCTTACTTTAGTCACCATCTTCGATCCCACGGTTTTCTTCATACATTGATCATGGATGTTGGTTTTCTGCTCGGCGTGCCATCTTCTAACTGTCGCTGTACCATGACCTGGACTACTTCTAAATCACTCAATTGTAGACGAGACGTTATAAGAGGGGTACTGATTAACTCGGTCAATGGATGTTTAATAAACTACTTGTCGTTTCACGGATGATTTTGGAGGAGCAAAGTCATAATTCCAACCACCGAGAAACTATGCATTTCTCAACCACCGAGAAACTATGCATTTATATTATTACAACCGAATTTTCTTCTGTTGTATAGTACTTTTTCTCGTCTTGCATATTCATGAGGGTAATGCTATGGTCCACAGGCTACTCTAGCTTTTGGAAGCGTGTAAGCTATGGTCAGAGATCAAAGCAAATGATCATCTCTCTTGATGTCTTGACCATGCATGCATGTAGATGCTCTTCGCTAGCGTGACGGGAAAAAGAGGGCTAATGGATGTGACTTTCCTTGACAGTTGACATGTATACTAGTGAGCACTGAGCAGCCACGTATCATCCACGAGCAGTCTTCTTTGCACCGCCATGCAACTTATCCATGGACTTGATCAGTCAATGCCATATAAAGTACGCGCGTGCTGCCTACACGTGAACACGATGCCACTTTTTGACGGGCGTGTAAACTGCTCACATACTTAGCATGCAGCATATATAGTCCCCTTATAAAAATTTTGTGCAAACAAAACATGCAATGACGCCTATCGGTTTGGCCAAGCAACTCTGCATGCGCACGAATCATGGCATCGCTAGTGCTAAATGTGCAGTCAATATTGGACAGCACCAACGATCTCGTTTATAAGTGGCCCGTGAGGCACCAAGAGGCCGTGCCGCCGTGAACCTTTCTGTTCAAGGGAGCAAGAAGCGAAGGAAGCATCGTCCATTATGGAGGCAGCAACCACCACCAAATTTCTTAACCTTCCTATCATCCTCTTCTCCGTGCTCTTCCTTTCTCTCGGAACCTCGGCCGCCGCCGGCATTGCACCTGACACCCTGAACGATGGCCGCAACATCACCGACGGCCATACGCTCGTGTCGGCCGGTGGGTCCTTCACCCTGGGGTTCTTCTCACTCGGTGAGCCAAGCAGGAGATACCTCGGTATATGGTTCTCCGCGTCCACGGATGCTGTCTGGGTGGCCAACCGTGACAGCCCACTCAACGACACCACCGGCGTTCTGGTGATCAACGGCAACGGCAGCCTTCTCCTGCTCGACGGCTCCGGCCATCCCGTGTGGTCTTCGAACACGACTGGTGTTGCACCTGCAGTGGCGCAACTGCTTGAGTCCGGCAACCTTGTCGTGCGCGAGCAGAGCAGCGGCGCCATCATTTGGCAGTCGTTCGACCACCCGTCGAACACCTTGCTCGCCGGCATGAGGCTGGGCAAGAATCCACGGACCGGCGCCGAGTGGTCCCTCACGTCATGGCGCGCGCCCAACGACCCGACGACGGGGGACTGCCGCCGTGCGATGGACACGAAGGGGCTACCGGACTGCGTCTCGTGGCACGGCAACGTCAAGAAGTACCGCACGGGGCCGTGGAACGGGCTGTGGTTCAGCGGCGTCCCGGAGATGGCGTCCTACTCCGACATGTTCACGAACCAAGTGGTAGTCGAGCCCGACGAGATCGCCTACGTTTTCAACGCCAGGGCCGGCGCCCCCTTCTCCCGCCTCGTGTTGAACGAGGTCGGCGTGCTCCAGCGGCTAGTCTGGGACCCCAACAGCCGGGTGTGGAACGTCTTCGCGCAGGCGCCGAGGGACGTCTGCGACGACTACGCCAAGTGCGGCGCGTTCGGCCTGTGCAACGTGAACACCGCGTCGACGCTGTTCTGCAGCTGCTTGAAAGGGTTCAGCCCCGTCTCTCCCTCTCAGTGGTCCATGAGGGAGGCCTTGGCCGGATGCCGGAGGAACGTGCCGTTGGAGTGCGGCAACGGGAGCACCACCGACGGGTTCACGGTGGTGCGGGGCGTGAAGCTCCCCGACACGGACAACGCGTCGGTGGACATGAGCGCTACGCTGGAGGCGTGCAGGGCGAGGTGCTTCGCCAACTGTTCGTGCGTGGCCTTTGCCGCCGCGGATATCCGAGGAGGAGGCGGAGGCAGTGGTTGTGTCATTTGGATCGGTGACGTCGTTGATGTTCGGTATGTAGACGAAGGGCAGGATCTCTACGTGAGGTTGGCGAAGTCTGAATTAGGTACGTACCCAAAACAAAACTATCCCAATTTGCGTGGATGGTTTGGAAGCAATTTTCTTCATCTTATCTGATGGATTTAGCTATGACCAACACTTTATGCAACAATGTTCTCTTCTTGAAAAACATTTCTGCAGTTCATACGAAGAGGAGCCTGGTAAAGATTTTGCTCCCAGTTACGGCATGTCTGCTTGTACTCGTGTGCATATTCATTGTTTGGATATGCATGTTCAGAGGTAAAATCAGCTGTGTATCATCTTCGGATGGTAGAGGCTGGAACTTAGTTCCGTTATCTAAAAAAAAAAAAAAAAATGTTCAGAGGTAAAAACAGAGACACCTCACTACTCAGAATGCAATTTTCTTGTACTACTACTACTACTAAGTACTAACTACTTAATAAGCAATATTGATATTCCTGTTAGGCAAACGTGGAGACAAGGATATCTACTTGAGCGCATCACATGAACTTGGTGATGAAAATATAGAACTTCCATTCGTTAGCTTTGGAGACATTGTTGCTGCAACAAACAATTTCTCCGACGACAACATGCTCGGACAAGGAGGCTTTGGGAAGGTTTATAAGGTAACAAAACATTTACCTTTGAATAGTAGTACGAGAATCATCACACCGTCTTGTTCAATTTAAGAATGGTAACATCATTTAGGGAATGCTGGATAGCGACAGAGAAGTCGCAATAAAAAGGCTCAGCAAGGGTTCTGGACAAGGAGTGGAGGAGTTCAGAAATGAAGTTGTTCTAATTGCCAAATTGCAGCATAGGAACCTCGTTAGACTTCTTGGTTGTTGCATCCATGGAAACGAGAAGCTGTTGATCTACGAATACTTACCGAACAAAAGCTTAGACGCCTTGATTTTTGGTATTTTCAGATTTACATGTTGAAAAGTTACCAACTTGTCCAAATGAACTTGGCTGAATACTTATAACATCCTGTTGTTCTTAATAGATGCTGCAAGTAAATATGTTCTTGATTGGCCAACAAGGTTAAAGATAATTCAAGGAGTAGCTAGAGGACTTCTTTATCTCCACCAAGACTCAAGGCTGACTATAATTCATAGAGATCTGAAATCAAGCAACATTTTGTTGGATGCCGATATGAGCCCTAAGATATCGGATTTTGGTATGGCAAGAATCTTTGGTGGCAACCAGCAAGAAGCAAATACCAACCGAGTTGTTGGGACATAGTGAGTAACTATGCATTGGTGCTTAAAATGGCATTTATTTGTTGAAATATTCTGTGTTACTTATTGCTAAAAAAATGTTTATGCAGCGGTTACATGTCTCCTGAATATGCAATGGATGGCGCCTTTTCTGTCAAGTCCGATACATATAGCTTTGGTGTTATATTATTGGAGATCGTAAGTGGTTTGAAGATTAGCTTACCTCGCCTCACGGACTTCCCCAACCTGTTAGCTTATGTAAGTATGGTAGAATTAATGCTCAATTTTTTCCATAATTCAAATGAAACATATGAATTTTCTATGAACTCGATTACATTGGTTCAGGCATGGAGCTTATGGAAAGATAGTAAGGCGATGGATTTAATGGACTCGTCCATTGTTGTGAGTTCTTCACCAATTGAAGTTCTACGATGTATCCACATAGCACTCTTGTGTGTGCAAGACAATCCAAATAACAGGCCACTCATGTCTTCGGTTGTGTTCATGCTGGAGAACGAAACTACAGCACTTCCAACCCCAAAACAACCTGTATATTTTGCACGAATGAACTCCGAAGCCAAAGAAACAGGAGAAAATACTAGCAGCTCAATGAATAACATGAGTCTCACGGTGTTAGAGGGACGATAGATGTTTTGGTTACATATATTTCTATATGTAAATCATTTCTCTTTTTTTGGGCAGTCATGTAATCTATTTTTATTGTTAAAGTAATATTACTAAGGTTACCTTTGCTGCCACAATTGAGATAAGATGCTTCAATCTTCTTTGCCGTCAACTTGTTCTGGATCTGCCTTTAGTTTTCTTTGATAAGAACGCTACTTGTAGATTTGCCAATTTTGTCTAGTAACTGGCAATTAGCATGCCGCATGCACCCTATCTTAGCTATATAATGGATGATGTCAAAGGAAAGAGGGATCGAATCCTGATTCAAGTTAGACATAGTGTAAGATATTTCACATTACTCTTAGTTGTAATCCATTCTCTGAGCAATAACTATACATGAAGTAGGTTTATTATTCTCCTATGAGAAAGCTCGAACCTATATAAAAATTCCCGTGTCTTTCTTTCTGAGAGTTTAGTCTTAAGAGTTCCCCCCGAATCCAAGAAATCATACATAAGATCGATATTAAAACATCGACAACACTTATTTGACAAAACTCTCAACTTACATACTTCATTATGGATATGTGTTGCCTAGTTAAATTGTACGGCACGAAGTATATCCTAGGTCTTTAAATTATTTGAGATGTTGTCTCACCTCTAAGGCATGAAGCACTGTTGTGTTAAATTGTATTTTCTTAATTATTTTGTAACTTTGTAAATTATTTAAGATGTTTTCTCTAGTATCAATAATTCATATTTTAATTTTTTTTGTGGACCTTTACGCTTTTATATTGAAGTATTGAATAATATTTTTGTAACTTCGAATATCCTTCATAAAAAGGGAGGTGATTCTATGCACCAAGTGTACAGTGAAGTGCACAACTATTGATGCATATCCAAGAGATATTCTATCTACTTATCACTTAAATACATTAAGAGGTCGTTTGGTTGGGCTGAAATAAGTTGGATTATTGTTGAAATTGCACTGTAATTGGTTGAAACTATACTATAACTGATGGTGGTTTATTTGACTTAACTAAATTTTAAAAAAATAAAAATAAAAAACAGATTAGCCCATCACGGACAATATTAACGAATATGAGAATAAAAAGAACCGGCAAAAAAGCTCAAAAAGTTAGAAAATAGCGAAATTTAGAAATAATAAAAAATAAATAAAAAACTAGAAGCTCAAAATAAAATAAGCGGAGCCTAAGATTTGTCCAAGCTATTGTAGAGAGAGCATGTAGTCATCCCTCTTCTAAAGACCCTGCACACACAACACACGGCCCTACAGCGCTGACTTCCTAGGCACGGGCCGGCCAATTCGCAAAACCCATCCGTGGCGTGCGCACGAACCCAACCAACCCACGAGGCCCACACACACACCACATATGCGGAGCGGAATATCACTGCAGCAGGGCGCGAGCTCAACAGAGCGGGTTGGCGCGCGGCAGGGTGGCATGGCCCGTGCCATATGGGCGGCCGTGAGTTGAGTCCACCGTTGCACTTGAAGAAGTTAACAAACGGCACGTGCGTGGGTAGGGGCGACCGTTTCCGGTGGTGGCCTGGCGGGCCGGCCAGCCGGGTCTAAAGTGAGGCGGGCCAATGGTCGGTAGACTCGCATCCCACATCAACTTGCTCGCCATGCCGGTGATTAGAAGTTCAGTTTATATTGTCTTTTAAAAACTGTTTTCTACAGTAAATACTTTTTTATACCTAATATTCAAAAAAATATCTTTTCAAAACGGGATCTACTAATATTATAGCACTATAATAACTTCATTTATTCGTCAAAATCGCATATAAGTTTCTCTTTCCATACAATACAACTCCCTACGAGTTGTTGCTGTTTATAAGATAAAGCCAAAAGCTATCCGTAAAATCTTTACTATTATAAAAGAAGGAGTTGGTAGTTGGTCTGGCCTCTCTCACCCCTTCTCACAAAAGATAGCGATGACATGTGGCCCCAAAAGACTCATTCTCTACTTTCTCAACTCTAACCGCTCTATTCTCTTAACTTCTCACCATTCTCCACTTTCCAACCGATCAAAATAATTTTTTTCTATAGCACGGTTATCTATATATTTAATGAGTTCCGTTGCAACGCACGGATACGTAACTAGTGTAATATAAACGGACACTTAGCCTAGCGACTCGGCCCATCCTGCAGTCGACCACGCCAAACCAGGCCCCCGCGGGCCGCGGTTCCACCCTCCCACATGTGCTAGGGATGGAATCCGGCGGGTGGAAACACCCTCACTCCCACCCGATCTGGGCAATAGAGGATGAATTTGCATCTTGGATATCTTTCAAAGAATTTGCATGTTGGAAACCGGCAGGTGCAGGGGCTGCACACTTTCGGAAATGGAGCAGCGAGAGAGCGCAGTTGCCCGGCGTGCTCAAGACAACCCGGATGCAAGGCCACTTATGTCATGGGCTGCATTCACGCGCTGGAGAACGGAACCGCTCCAGTTCCAACACCGAAGCAACATCGAACCGAGGAGGGAAGGGAAGAAAGCTCTTTGAGTAAAATGAGTCTCACAGGGCTCGAGCCTAGAGGGACGTTATTCGTTGAATGGCAACTTTGGAATTCTGCTATTAGGCAGCTATACAGTAGACACCGAGAATTGAGATTTATACCTGATATTCTAATACGGCATCGCCGCTCCTCGTGTGTACAATACGTCAGGAACTGAGATTTTATCGGTTTTTGGCTGTCAGCCACCTCCATCCCTCGGCCGCCTCGTCATGCGTGCCATGTCGCCGCCGCACTGTGGCCTCTGGTGGCCGTTGCACGGCTGCGCGATGGGTCACATACTCACAGGCCACGACGACCCATGGAGCGCTGTCTTTGTTCTCAGTTATTTTCGGGTCATCCGGAGCCACTTGCACCGGGTCCTACAGCTTAATGTCTTACCATGGCCCACTGCTCTCATTTCAGGCACAGCGGATTTGCCGTGGCGCGCTCCACGGGAGAAGCCCCAGGCGGGCGCATGATGTCAGGCTTCTGCAACATTCTCTCATCTGTTGCCACACCCTCTAACGCTGTGATCTTTCGGCTTCAGCTTCTGACTTCTAGCTTATTTTTTACTATTCATAAATTCATCTTTTTCTAAATTTTTGGCTTTTTTTGAGCTTTTTTGCCCATTCTTTTTTTCCCGTATTCGATTGCGTTGTCTGTGATAGGCTAACATATTTTTTATATTTTTAAATTTTTTTTAATTTAATTATGTTAAATAAGCTCTCTGTCATTCTGATGTTTTTCGATCATTCTGATCTTTTCACCATAAGCCACCAAAAATAAACCCAAATGATCACCACCTAAAGCTTTATCACCATTTTTGCTTTCCTTAACATCATTTAAAATTTGCTTATGAATGTGAGACATGTCAGGGCAGTGAACCATCCAGGTTTTTAGGACTTGATCACCCCCTTCCCTAGCAGCACCTCCCTTGGACGATTCCCCAACCATTTCTCCAGCATAACCTGTTTTTCTGATTGTTTCATCTAGCAGACCAGACTCATCATCACTGTCCTCTTCATTGTCCTCCGCTTGTTCACCAACCTCCTTTCCATTTTTTGATACCACAGTACTCAATTGTATTTGCTCCCACCCATACTTGAACGCTCCTGCCAGATCTACATTCCGATCAGCCGTTCCCCGCTCACCGCGGCTCCCTTGCGGCCATGAGATCGACGAAAGCGTTCCAAGGCGTCCCAGCCGGAGTCTATGCCACCACGCGGCTTACCTTTCTCTGAAGATGTACGGGACATCCGACGCCGCGCGCTCTGTCACGACAAGCTAACACAAGCGTACCGTGAGGTTTCACTCTTGACATGTCTCTCCAATGTGAAGTCCAATTCGATTTTGTAACAGTTTTTCTTTGCGCGTGCGGCACTGTAGTAGGAGACTTCGGAGTAGCAATTTAAGAGCGTCTCCTCTTGTGCTTTTGGTCAAGATCCTCGCTGTCTTGACTCTTGCTCCGCTAGTCTTTGCTGTCCTGCATTTCAACCATTTTAAAGCGGTGAGAAACACGTTTTGATCGGATGGTCAGAGATTCCCAATAATACGTCCACTCCCTGCGGTCCAACTGTTGTAAAGAACGATGCACCTCTGTTCATTGGTACCTACATCCATATGCTATTTTTCTTCACTCTTCATTGGCAAACGAAGAAGGCCTAACGGGCATGGCCTACCTTCCCGTTGTCTTCCTCCTATTGTTGAGCTCGTTCTGCAAATCCGATGACCAGCTGACACATGGAAAGTCACTCTCCCCCGGAGAAGCGCTCATCTCAAAGGGTGGTGTCTTTGCTCTCGGCTTCTTCTCCCGGACCAACTCCAGCAAGAGCTTATACGTTGGAATTTGGTACCACAACATCCCTGAGCGCACCGTCGTGTGGGTCGCCAATCGCGACAACCCGATCACCACGTCTACATCCGCGATGCTCGCCATCAGCAACAATTCTGATATTGAGTTGTCAGATTCCGAAGGCCGCACTCTTTGGACGACGAAGAACAACACCACCGCTGGAGGCGCCGGGGCTACTGCGGTGCTGCTCAACACGGGGAATTTGGTCCTCCGGTTGCCAGGCGGCACAGACATATGGCAGAGCTTCGATCACCCGACTGACACCATCCTCCCAGGCATGAGGTTCTTGATGAGCTACAAGGGCCGCGTCGTCGGGCGCCTTGTTGCTTGGAAGGGCCCTGATGACCCATCCACCGGAGACCTCTCTCTCAGCCTTGACCCCAGCTCGGACCTCCAGAGCCTCATCTGGAATGGGACCAATCCGTACTGCCGTGGCAGTGTGTGGACCGGGGTTTCGGTGGCTAGCGTCCAATATCCCAGCAACGCAAGCTCCTTCATGTACGTAACGACTATCAGCACAGGAGACGAGTTCTACACGATGTACAACGCACCCGATGGCTCACCGCCCACGCGCGTGATCCTTGACTACACGGGCGTGTACTCGTTCCTTTTCTGGAACAGCAACACGTCGTCGTGGGCAGTCATCTGGAAGTATCCCACAGCTGCTTGTGAGATTTATGCCTCTTGTGGCCCGTTCAGCTACTGCGACTTAACGAGGGCTGCCCCGACGTGCCAGTGCCCCGATGGGTTCGAGCCTGAAATTCTCAACTTCCCCAGAGGATGTCGGAGAAAGGAAGCATTGAAATGCGACAAGGAAAACCGTTTCGTGACCTTGCCTGGGATGAAGGTTCCCGACAAGTTCTTGCGTGTCAGCAACAGAAGCTTCGATCAGTGTGCGGCTGAGTGCAGCCGCAACTGCTCGTGCACGGCTTACGCTTACGCCAACTTGAGCAATGGCGGCATGATGACCGACCAGTCAAGGTGCTTGGTTTGGACTGGGGGGCTTGTCGACATGTGGAAGTTAGGCGACTATCGTGGGGAGAACCTGTACCTCCGGCTTGCCGACTCTCCTGGTATGCACCATCCCAACCCCGCCTTGTTCATTTATTGCCGTTAATGTGACTACCCTCAAATCAATTCCGTAAATTAAAAAGCATGTCTCTTGAAATTACACATACCAGCCTTTTTTCAAGCTACCAGGTTGTTTTTTTTTAATATATATATATGAGTAGTGCTTCTATATTTTTCTCTCCAACAAGAATAGCAATAATTTCAAAGCATACAAAAATAACATCTATCTATTATTTATTATATTTTAAAAATTATGTAAATCGTTAGTGAGGAAACGATAAAAGCATCTCCCAAAACGGACACAAGGGACGTCTAAAAATAACGATCCCTCTGGACGTGTCAATATATCATTAGCCTTTCTTTAGTCTGAAAAACAATTATTTTCGTTGACAATAGCCAATCACTTTATTTTAACACCTTGCCAGGCAGGCCAGCCCACGCTAAGCCGGGGTTCAATACATCGGAATATGTACAACCATAATTGTAGGATTGGCAAAGACAACATAGAAGATGAATGATGACTTCTTAAGAATTTATTATAAGCATGATAAATTTTTCACTTTAGTAGTTAAAAAGCTAAGAAGATCAAATTTAACATCATAAATCCAAACAACAACCTAAAATAGCAAGATCTTACAGATTGAACACCTAATCGGCCTGACCGCCACTGGAGGTGCGGCCTAACCGACCACAACCACCGATTTGACTGGAGGCCAATCTGAATGGGTCACCAGGCCAAGGAATGATCTGACCGCTCTCTTGTTCCTAGAACAAAAAATTAGCTTAAACCAAAACCAAATTTAGTATAAACTTTAAAATCCATATCCAAATAATTTGAAACTTTACATACACTTTACTAAGGGTCTCATTAATCTATTCCATCTAACGATCATATATATCTTGGTCAAAGTCTGAACCTTTTCTCAAAGCATGCAATGTTTCACAAAAATCGATAAATCTCAAAACTTGCGATACAACTACTTCGTGGATTAAGAACAACTAAGATGTATCTAAATGAAGTTCCATATGTCACAGCAAGCAAGACCACATAAATATTCGAATCCAAAAACCCTAGACCAATATTTCCCAAAAAAGGCTCCAAACTTTGAAATCTTGCAAACCACAATGCTTAAATAGATGAGATATAATCTACATGAGATATCTTCATCACTTATACATTTTTGGCACAATGCAAGATCAAGAAAGGGAGAGAAGAGGCAAAGAACCAATAAGAACAAGAGTAAATCAATTAAGACAAGAACACTTTATGATAGATGAATAAAGCTGATATTTTGCTACTTGAAAATGAAGATTTCACATCTACTTCATAAAGAGGACAACAGAGCACACCGCATCAGTCAATCCGATCAAATCCTAGTAATTGGAGAGCCGATCAGACCGCGGCAATCATGCCGGTCTGGCCGTTCGGCCAAACTCGGCTGGACTGCCACCCATTGACCGGTTAGATCGCTCATAATTTCTCTCGCACACACAAGTGAGCACCCCTTGGGAAAAACCAGCCACCAAATAAAAACTGGTCGCACCGCACCGGCGGTCCGACCACCCCCAAAATCCGATCATACCGGACTTGTGGTCAGACCCCCTTGGCTAGTCAACCCGTCCTCGTCTGACAGTAAATTTGAAAACTTGCAAACTTTTGTAAATCCAAATGTCATCTCGACGTATATTGACAATGGTTCATCACGCATATTTCTAGACCTTCTCGCACAGTCCCTCGATAATGCAACCTCAATTTACCAGAAGCCCAGCCGTAATGCTGGAGGGGTTACTGCTAGCTAGCTAGGTACTTAGTTTCAAAGATCATTGATGATATTATATGCATGTAATACTTGATGTAGTAAATTCTGATGGGAATGTGATACATTTGTGCAGTTCAGGAGAAGAGCAATTTAGTAAAGGTATTACTCCCGATTACATCATGCCTGGTGCTACTCACATGCATAACCCTTGTCTGGATACAGAAATACAGAGGTAGAAGAGCAAGTGACATTGTTTTTTTTAAATGCAGTAATATTGTATAAATGTTAAGAAAAAAAGGTATGTATTGAGTTTCTTACCAGCAGGCAAACAGCAAAAGAAGGAAATCCAGAAGAGACTGATGCTAGGAAAATTAAGCGATTCCACTGAACTCGGAGGCGAAAATGTAGAATTTCCACTTGTTATCTTTGAAGACATTCTTGCAGCAACAGATAATTTCTCTGACTCCAATCTTCTTGGAAGGGGAGGTTTTGGCAAAGTTTACAAGGTAACAGAAAATTTCAGGTTGACTATTACAGGATAACATTTTTTTAAAAAAAATAATGATAGTAGTGGAAAATTTTATGGCTTTGGTCGTTTCCCAATTCTGAACGATGCAATCATGTAGGGAATATTGGAAGGTGGCAGGGAAGTTGCTATAAAAAGGCTTATTAAGGGTTCTGGACAAGGTATAGAGGAGTTCAAAAATGAAGTAGTTCTAATGGCCAAATTGCAGCACAGAAACCTAGTTAGACTTCTTGGTTGCTGCACTCATGAAGATGAGAAGTTACTGATCTATGAATACTTACCTAATAGAAGTTTGGATGCCTTTCTTTTTGGTATGTTCTGACTTCTTATCACCAATCAAAAGGATATTCATGATGGATGACTAACAATACTCTTCGTTTCATATTGATCTTCAAAGACGCCACAAGAATATCAGTGCTGGATTGGCCGACACGATTCAAAATAATTAATGGGGTAGCAAGAGGGCTTCTTTATCTCCACCAAGATTCGAGGTTAAGGATAATCCATAGGGATCTTAAAGCTAGCAACATCTTGTTGGACACAGAAATGAGTCCCAAAATATCGGATTTTGGGATGGCAAGGATCTTTGGTGGAAACCAGCAACAAGCAAACACTACCCGGGTTGTTGGAACATAGTAAGTAACTTATTTACTAGTCAATGCTTAACATGTAATTTTCATGGTTATTTTAATTCAAATTGTGCATTCCTTGCTATTGAAATGGTTTAAATAGTGGTTACATGTCTCCTGAGTATGCGATGGGAGGTGCCTTTTCCGTCAAATCGGACACCTATAGCTTTGGTGTTCTTCTCTTGGAGATTGTAAGTGGCTTGAAGATCAACTCACCTCAACTCATAATGAGCTTCTCCAGCCTTACAGCTTATGTAAGCATCGTGGAATGCTTCAAATTTCAACAGCCCAAACAAAAAATGCCAGCTTGATGGGAACTTTATTGTATTGGCTCAGGCATGGACATTGTGGAAAGATGGAAATGCATGGAAATTGGTTGACTCAACAGTTGTTGAGAGATGTCCACTGCAGGAAGTTTTACGGTGTATTCATGTAGGACTCTTGTGTGTTCAGGACCATCCGAATGCTAGGCCACTCATGTCATCGGTTGTGTTTATGTTAGAGAATGAAACTGCCTTGCTTCCAGCACCAAAGGAACCTGCATATTTTGCACTGAGGAATTGTGGAACTGAAGAAACAAGAGAAAACATGGGAAGTTCTGTGAATACCATGAGTATCACAACACTAGAGGGACGTTAGAACGCGAACTTTTACTGTATGTGAATTTCAGTAAAGGTGGTCGTAAACTTTTTGATTTACTGTGTATGGATAATTTCTGTGAATACCTGTACCATGAGTATCACAACACAAGAGGGACGTGTTGTGTAATTCTGTTTATAACGCGTCTGACTACGTTTAGCGTAAGCTATTATAGTGTATGAAAATTTCAGTAATTATATAATTCACTAGCAACTGAGATCTGTAGATATACGAAAGAATGTGTTCCATACAAGGTTTGCGTTCATTCACAAATTGGTAAGACAAGAAAATAATAATATTACGTCTCTTGCCCTTACCTGCACGAGTGTACACGAACAACTTTGAGCAGTGTTGAGTAGGGATGGCAATCGGGCGCGGCGGGTGCAGGTAGTGCTCACCCATACCCGCACCCGCGACCTTTTTACGCCCACGGTATACCCGCGAAGGACCACGGTAAAAACCTCGCCCATACCCGTCGCCATGGTACCGTCGCCCATGGCATACCCGTTTACCCACGAACTAAGTACAACACATTTAAACATCACCAATACATCATAAATTCACACATTCAACAACTTCAATACATTATAAATTCACACATAAATTCACACATTCCCACCGCTGAGTTCACAGCTTCCTTCACACCTTGTGCGTCAACCTGCTCAGAGATAAGAAAGTATTAATTTGTGCATATCAAGTCAGGTAACTATGATTTGATGAGAAAATTCATAACCTTTGCACCACCAACAACCGGAAGACGGAGAGTACTAGCCTTGATGCTTCAATTGTCACGACAAAGAACTTGAATGATGCTTTTCAATATGAGACCATTCCTCTAGATGCGACATCTGATGGTGTCAAACGGAAGCATTTAGATACATAAGCTATACAAGGTTAAGCAGAATTTTGAAAGGCTAAAAAATCCTAGTGAAAACAGCATGAACAATTAAAACAAGATATATCAATCACTTACCTCTCCCTTAAGAATACCAAACGACTTGAGTTTTTGTTTTGAAGTGGAGCTTGCACCTTTTCGAACCGACATTGTCACGCAATTTTGATATTTCTTTCCATGCTGCTGTGCGGGGTTTTCGAAGAAAAAGTGAAATAAGAAACATTAGCTAAAAACATTAGTGAAATAAAAAGGAGGGAGGACCGGAGGAGGTGGCGGATCTTGAGGACGGGTGGGGGCGGCGGGATCTCGAGGACAGGGGGTGGCGGCGGGATCTTGAGGACGGGGGGTGGCGGCGGTCGGATCGAAACCCCTAGAGGCGAGGACCAGATCGGGGCGGGATCTTACGAATCGGAGGAGGAGGAGGGCTCGCCCTGGTTCGCCATGTGAGGCGGATTCGAGGGGCTCGAGTAGTCGCTAGATCGCCGTCGAGTAGTCCTTCTTCTTCCTGCTCCAAT
Source organism: Bonia amplexicaulis (assembly GCA_036346245.1). Taxonomy (NCBI): domain Eukaryota; kingdom Viridiplantae; phylum Streptophyta; class Magnoliopsida; order Poales; family Poaceae; genus Bonia; species Bonia amplexicaulis. The sequence continues at coordinate 17,061,114 of CM070745.1, read as the reverse complement.
CCCCCAAAAAATCACAAAAAATCCCCAAAACAACTCCACCATCAACCAGATCGAAACCCCTAGAGGCGAGGACCAGATCGAGGAGGGATCTTACGGATCGGAGGAGGAGGAGGGCTCGCCCTGGCTCGCCATGGGAGGCGGATTCGAGCTCGAGTAGTCGCTAGGTTTCGGCCTCCCTCCCACTGGCCTGGTCTGTCTTGAGCGGCGAGACAGACAGAGACCACCGACCGGGACGAGGCGAGGGACGAGGCGGCGAGACGAGGGACGAGTAATGAAGTGGCGAGGCGAGGCGAGGGACGAGGAATGACCGAATGAAGTTAGGGGCGGCTAGGGAGTGGGGAGTCGGGGCATCAGGCGATGGTGTAATTTTGTAAGGATGAATTAGAGTTTTCATTTCGCGGTAAGCAGGCGAGACAGTGCACGGTAGAGCTAATCCATACCCGTACCCGTTTACCCGATGGACAGAGATTTTCCCCTATTTTCATACCCGTGGGCAAAAAATGCATCACATACCCGACTCCATTAGGGTAATTACCCACGGGTACACGGGTAAACGGGCACAATTGCCATCCCTAGTGTTGGGACTTGAGACGCCTCCCAGAGCACCTCCTCCGCCACCGGGATCATGCGCTTCCAATCCACCCTCGAAGAGTACAGCCTTGAGTATGGCCAGGGAGGCCGATCTGACGAAACCCCGCCGTCCCCGGTCCCCGACCCGAGGCCGAGGAAGCGGGCGAGCAGCCCAAGACCAAGCAGTGAGGTGCGGCGCGCGGGGGAGGGAGGCGGCGATGCTGGGCGCGCAGCGAGTAGGGCGGCGCGGGGGAGCCGGCGAGAGAGCAGGGCGGCGTGGACGCGAGTCCGATTGGTTGTCGCGTGTGAGTTGGGCTTGGCCAATTAGAGATCGATCGGCTTGTCCGTCGGCCGCGCGAGCGAGGTAGCTTCGGCCCAGGACATCACCGTTGCTACGAACGATTTCTGTGAATCCGATGTGCTTGGAAAAGGAGGCTTCGGCAGTGTATAAAATTTAACTTTGACAGTTACAATGGTGGAAATGTATATATGGCAGCCTGTCATGTTTAATTTGAATGATGCAACCACATAGGGAACACTGGAAGGTGGCAAGGAAATTGCTGTTATGAAGTGTTGTTATGCATCCATCATAATGGACTCTTGTGTGTTCAGGACGGCCCGAATGTTGAGTGGAGGAATGCAGTGGATATGGAGTTCAATGCGTACCATCTGGATGTCTTATACGAACTAATCTAGAGTATATTGGCAAACTCTAATCCATGTGTGGCTCATCTTCCTATTACTCGTCCTAAAGGCGGCCACAGGGAATTTTTCCGAAAGCAATATCATCGGTAGAGGTGGATTTGGCGTCTTCTATCAGGTATGCCTTTTTTCCAAAAAAAAAATATGAAAGAGAAAAAAAAACGATGTAACATCAATTGTACTATCACCAGGGGCAGCTACCCGAACCTGATGGCAGAGTGGTTGCTGTAAAGAGGCTTATAGTCTCTTCTCACCAATAAAAGCAGGGAGGATTTCGCAGGAGAAGTGGCAGTGATGTCAAAGCTCAGGCATGGCAATCTTGTTGAGACCCTCTGTGATTGCCTGGAAAGAAACAAGCCGATACTAGTCTACGAGTATATGCAGAACAAGAGTTTGAATCTCTACATATTTGGTACCCATTTTAGTGCACGACTTATTAATATATGTAGAAATACGATGCGTAATTCGCTACCGCAAACAAAACCTGATGTGCTATATTTGGAACTGACAGGGGATCCTAGACTCCGTGCTTCACTGAATTGGACTCGAAGGGTAGAAATCCCAGAATCCCGGTGCCCGGTGGCGATGACCTCGGCGGCCATTACTTTCTGTCAATGCCTGCTGCCGCCGTGTTAGATAACTGATGCTCTCACCGTGATCTCTTTCGGAAGATTGCTTTCTTCGTACATTGATCATGTATGTTGGCTTCCTGCTCGACGTGTCATTTTCTAACCTTCGCTGTACCATGCCCTGGACTACTTCTGAATCACTCAATTATAGACGAGGGGTACTGATTAACTCAGTCAATGGAAGTTTTTATAGTTTTCGTTTTCACGTTGTTTTTTTTTCTTTTGACAATGTCGTTTTCACGCTGTTTTCAAGAGTAAAACGGCGACAGCGATGATTTTGGAGGAGCTGTTGGACTATATGGCAACGGATGGGTGAGTGGTGCCAACTCAAATTTTTTCTCCAAATATTCAAGATTTTATCTCTAAATACATATAGATGTGTAGAATATAGAATCCTCATTTGAAAATCTAAACCAATTAGGTTAAATCAACAAAACTTGAAACCTAACACTTCCTAGCGGGTCTGACAAGCCTACAAACGGCGATCTGGCCGCTATTATAAGGGCAGTCTAACCTCTGCTATAGTAAGATCAGACAAATGAACAGTTGTAACGCCTTAGGGTCCAAACCGGCTTAGGTCTAACCCCATTCTGGATAAACCACGCACACGTAGCAACCCGCTTGCACTTTCGTCCTCGTTTCGCATAAAACGGTTAACCGAGGGTGTTACCATTGAAACTCCTAGTCTTATACGTAAGTGATTCTCAACTTAAGCTAGCAAGGTGGGACTAACCCGCACCCTCATTTGCACACACACATATGAGCCATCATGGGCCGATGTGTCACAATAGTATTTTCAACGCTATTTTAAATCCGAAAATCGATGGAACTTTTATTCCGTAGATTCAAATGACATGAAATTTTACAGAGATTTTTTCTAGGTTATCAAGAACCTATTTCAATAAATAATCATTAAAAACATGGCTAAAATTAAGACGTATTCAGTTTGAAGGAAAAGCGCATCGACACCGAGCCAAAACCAAAATATGTAAATACAATTTGCTCGTAGATGGACGATGACCAAGATGGGTCTATATGTATTCTCACATGTTACAGCAAGTTAGAACTCCGAAAAACATGACCCAAAAACCCTTGAACAAGAAGCCGCTTCTTCCCACTCGCGGCCTAGAAGCCGCTTCTGGCCTACTACGGGGGTGTTCCGTAGGTGAGAAGCCGAGCGGCTTCTCACTTTTGCTACAGTACCTAATTTTTAAACAGAGTATTTTTTTAAGACGAAGTCTATAAGTTAAACATAGTACACGTTAAAAGCCCAACATCTGTACAAGCTAAAATCGTAAGTGAGTATCGATCTCTCCGTAATCAGACTGTAAGCAAATTAAAATTCAAAATTTCAGTAAAAGCCCAAGCAGACCAAAAAGAACACCCCTACATCCTGAAGCAACAGACAGAAGTCTCGTCTCGTCCAAGGAAGGCCAAGCGGACCGTGCTAACAGCCGCGTTTTTTTGCCATATGTTGGACCTCCAGCCTAAGCCAATAGAACGTGCGTGTGAATCGATGGGTGTTAAGCCCAGTAGTCTACAACTAAACCCATCTTCTTTGCGCGTGCGGCACTGTAGTAGGAGACTTTGGAGTAGCATTAAAGAGCGTCTCCTCTTGTGCTTTTGGTCAAGATCCTCGCTGTCTTTGACTCTTGCTCCGTTAGTCTGAATCAAGACTGTTGTCCTGCATTTATACCATTTAAAAGCGGTCAGAGACACATTTTGATTGGATGGCCAGAAATTCCCAATAATACGACCACTCCCTGCGGTCCAACTGTTTGTAAAGAACGATGCACCTCTGTTCATTAGTACCTACATCCATATGCTATTTTCTTCACTCTTCATTGGCAAACGAAGAAGGCCTAATGGGCACGGCCTACCTTCCCGTTGTCATCCTCCTATTGTTGAGCTCTTCCTGCAAATCCGATGACCAGCTGACACATGGAAAGCCACTCTCCCCCGGAGAAGTGCTCATCTCAAAGGGTGGTGTCTTCGCACTCGGCTTCTTCTCCCGGACCAACTCCAACAAGAGCTTATACGTTGGAATTTGGTACCACAACATCCCTGAGCGCACCGTCGTGTGGGTCGCCAATCGCGACAACCCGATCACCTCGTCTACATCCGCGATGCTCGCCATCAGCAACAATTCTGATATTGAGTTGTCAGAATCCGAAGGCCGCACTCTTTGGACGACGAAGAACAGCATCACCGCTGGAGGCGCCGGGGCTACTGCGGTGCTGCTCAACACGGGGAATTTGGTCCTCCGGTTGCCAGGCGGCACAGACATATGGCAGAGCTTCGATCACCCGACTGACACCATCCTCCCAGGCATGAGGTTCTTGATGAGCTACAAGGGCCACGTCGTCGGGCGCCTTGTTGCTTGGAGGGGCCCTGATGACCCATCCACCGGAGACCTCTCTGTCAGCCTGGACCCCAGCTCGGGCCTCCAGCTCCTCGTCTGGAATGGGACCAATCCGTACTACCGTGGTGGTGTATGGACCGGGGTTTCGGTGACTGGCGTCACATATCCCAGCAACACAAGCTCCTTCATTTACGGAACGACAATCAGCACAGGAGACGAGTTCTACTCGATGTACAACGCACCCGATGGCTCACCGTGCACGCGCATCGTCCTTGACTACACGGGCGTGTACTCGTTCCTTTTCTGGAACAGCAACACGTCGTCGTGGGCAGTCATCTGGAAGTATCCCACAGCTGCTTGTGAGATTTATGCCTCTTGTGGCCCGTTCGGCTACTGCGACTTAACGAGGGCTGCCCCGACGTGCCAGTGCCTCGATGGGTTCGAGCCTGATATTCTTAACTTCCCCAGAGGATGTCGGAGAAAGGAAGCATTGAAATGCGACAAGGAAAATCGTTTCGTGACCTTGCCTGGGATGAAGGTTCCCGACAAGTTCTTGCGTGTCAGCAACAGAAGCTTCGATCAATGCGCGGCTGAGTGCAGCCGCAACTGCTCGTGCACAGCTTATGCTTACGCCAACTTGAGCAATGGCGGCATGGTGACCGACCAGTCAAGGTGCTTGGTTTGGACTGGGGGGCTTGTCGACATGTGGAAGTTAGGCGACTATGGTGGGGAGAACCTGTACCTCCGGCTTGCCGACTCTCCTGGTATGCACCATCGCATGCCCGCCCTGTTCATTTATTGCCGTTAATGTGACTACCCTCAAATCAATTCCGTAAATTAAAAAGCATGTCTCTTGAAATTACACATACCAGCCTTTTTTCAAGCTACCAGGTTGTTTTTTTTAAATATATATATATATATGAGTAGTGCTTCTATATTTTTCTCTCCAACAAGAATAACAATAATTTCAAAGCATACAAAAATAACATCTATCTATTATTTATTATATTTTAAAAATTATGTAAATCGTTAGTGAGGAAACAATAAAAGCATATCCCAAAACGGACACAAGGGACGTCTAGAAATAACGATCCCTATGGATGTGTCAATATATCATTAGCCTTTCTTTAGTCTGAAAAACAATTCTTTTCGTTGACAATAGCCAATTACTTTATTTTAACACCTTGCCAGGCAGGCCAGCCCACGCTAAGCCGGGGTTCAATACATCGGAATATGTACAACCATAATTGTAGGATTGGCAAAGACAACATAGAAGATGAATGATGACTTCTTAAGAACTTATTATAAGCATCGAGAAAATTTTCACTTTAGTAGTTAAAAAGCTAAGAAGACTAGATTTAATAGCCTAAATCCAAACAACAATCTAAAATAGCAAGATCTTACAGATTGAGCACCTAATAGGCCTGACCGCCACTGGAGGTGCGGCCTAACCGGCCACAACCGCCGATTTGACTGGAGGCCGATCTAACTGGGTCACCAGGCCAAGGAATGGTCTGACCGCTCTCTTGTTCCTAGAACAAAAAATTAGCTTAAACCAAAACCAAATTTGGTGCAAACTTTAAAATCCATGTCCAAATAATTTGAAACTTTGCATACACTTTACTAAGGGTCTCATTAATCTACTCCATCTAAGGATCATATAGATCTTGGTTAAAGTCTGAACCTTTTCTCAAAACATGCAAAGTTGCACAAAAATCGATAAATCTCAAAACTTGCTATACATCTACTCCGTGGGTTAAGAACAACTAAGATGTATCTAAATGAATTTCCATATGTCATAGCAAGCAAGACCACCTAAATATTCGAATCCAAAAACCCTAGACCAATATTTCCCAAGAAAGACTCATGTAACGCCCTAAGGTTCAAACCGGCTTAGGCCTAACCACATTCTGGATATGCCACACACACGTAGCAACCCGCTTGCGCTTTCGTCCTTGCTTCACGCAAAACGGTTAACCGGGGGTGCTACCATTGGAACTCCTAGGCTTATATGTAAATGTTTCTCAAGGTAAGCTAGCAAGGTGGGACTAACACAGAAATTCATGTGCACACACATGGGCCAACATGAGCCGGGGTGTCACATACACCCCCCTCAAAGGACCCGACGTCCTCGTCGGACCAACATACCCACATCGGGGCAAATGATAAGGATCTCCCCTCTTGGCACATGTCCGTACGTTCAGTGCCAGCACATATGTCATGTCGTGTGTTCACTCCGGGCCCACACGCGACATGCGCTATATACCCGCGCCCCTGACCCGCACGAGCCCATGTAACCACGAGAGTCGGCTCTGATACCATTTGTAACGCCCTAGGGTCCAAACCGGCTTAGGCCTAACCATATTCTGGATAGGCCACACACATGTAGCAACCCGCTTGCACTTTCGTACTCGCTTCGCGCAAAACGGTTAACTGGGGGTGCTACCATTGGAACTCCTAGGCTTATATGTAAATGCTTCTCAAGGTAAACTAGCAAGGTGGGACTAACCCAGAAATTCATGTGCACACACACATGGACCAACATGGGTCGAGGTGTCACAACTCCAAACCAAGCAAGGATCGGAAAATTTTGAAATCTTGCAAATCACAATGCCTAAATAGATGAGATATAATCTACATGAGATATCCCCATCACTTATACACTTTTGGCACAATGCAAGATCAAGAAAGGGAGAGAAGAGGCAAAGAACCAATAAGAACAAGAGCAAATCAACTAAAACAAGAACACTCTATGATAGATGAATAAAGCTGATATTTTGCTACTTGAAGATGAAAATTTTACATCTACTTCATAAAGAGTGCAACGGAGCACACCACAACACTCAATCTTCTTTCTCAAATGCTAACCATAGAACTCAAGATTGAAATTGTTGGGATGGTTATCTTGCAAGTTTTCATCCCCAACCCATTAAATAAATGAGGTAACATGCCCACGTCTACCCTAATGGATAATATATACTAGTATAATTGGAAAAACTCGTTAACCTCACACAACACAGGTATTACACTCACACTTAACTCATGCGTACTTTTCAAAGCACATGAGCTAAACTCGCTAAGTCATTAGTTTTTGATTCACTTGATCTTCTCAACATCTTCTTGACCTAAACCACTTTTCCAAGCACCGCTCAAGCGCCACGATTTTAATCAAACGAAGTTTTTGGTACTTGGCCAATTATCAAAATACCCTTGCCTTGACCCGATCTTCTCCTTCCCTTACAAGCAATTATCATGCTTGCCACGCATCAGTAAGTGTCTCTTGCTTCGGTTTCCACTGGATCATGCCTCACTATGACTGACTAAACCACTTGGTGCAACCTGTCGCTCGAACCTTCCCTTCAACATTTCTTGCTTTCCTTGTGTCATGCTTTTGCTCAACCATCTCACCCAATATTCTTAACCGTTCTGGACCTCGGCTCCTCCATGAGCCTAGTCCCGGTTCTCGCTTTTAATCGTAGTTGACTTCAAACTTCTCTGCATATCCGAATACCAAAAAATTATTTTCGGGCACAAGTTTTTCACAGCTTTACTAATGTTAGTCAAACATAATTAATACAACATGAATGCAATGATATAGAACTTCAAAACTCAACCCATGACTATGTTCCACAAATATCTAAAACCTCTTGGATACTTTCATACAAAATGGGTCTGACCGCTGTTGAGTGGCCGGTTTGACCGCGTCAGTCAATCCAGTCAAATCCTAGTAATTGGAGAGCCAATCAGATCGCGACAATCATGCTGGTCTGGCCGTTGGGCCAAACTCGGTTGGACTACCACCCATTGACCGGTTAGATCGCTCATAATTTCTTTCGCACACACAAGTGAGCACCTCTTTGGAAAAAACCAGCCACCAACTAAAAATTGGTCGCACTGCACCGGCGGTCCAGCCACCCCCAAATTCCGGTCATACCGGACTTGTGGTCAGACCCCCCATGGCTAGTCAGACTGTCCTCGTCTGACAGTAAATTTGAAAACTTGCAAACTTTTATAAATTCAAATTTTATCTCGACGTATATTGACAATGGTTCATCACACATATTTCTAGACCTTCTCGCACGGTCCCTCGATAATGCAACCTCAATTTACCAGAAGCCCAGCCGTAATGCTGGAGGGGTTACTGCTAGCTAGCTAGGTACTTAGTTTCAAAGATCATTGATGATATTATATGCATGTAATACTTGATGTAGTAAATTCTGATGGGAATGCGATACATTTGTGCAGTTCAGGAGAAGAGCAATTTAGTAAAGATATTACTCCCGATTACATCATGCCTGGTGCTACTCACATGCATAACCCTTGTCTGGATACAGAAATACAGAGGTAGAAGAGCAAGCGACATTGTTTTTTTTTTTAAATGCAGTAATATTGTATAAATGTTAAGAAAAAAGGTATGTATTGAGTTTCTTACCAGCAGGCAAACAGCAAAAGAAGGAAATCCAGAAGAGACTGATGCTAGGAAACTTAAGCGATTCCACTGAACTCGGAGGCGAAAATGTAGAATTTCCATTTGTTATCTTTGAAGACATTCTTGCAGCAACAGATAATTTCTCTGACTCCAATCTTCTTGGAAGGGGAGGTTTTGGCAAAGTTTACAAGGTAACAGAAAATTTCAAGTTGACTATTACAGGATAACATTTTTTAAAAAAAAATAATGATAGTAGTGGAAAAATTTATGGCTTTGGTCGTTTCCCAATTCTGAACGATGCAATAATCATGTAGGGAATATTGGAAGGTGGCAGGGAAGTTGCTATAAAAAGGCTTATTAAGGGTTCTGGACAAGGTATAGAGGAGTTCAAAAATGAAGTAGTTCTAATGGCCAAATTGCAGCACAGAAACCTAGTTAGACTTCTTGGTTGCTGCACTCATGAAGATGAGAAGTTGCTGATCTATGAATACTTACCTAATGGAAGTTTGGATGCCTTTCTTTTTGGTATGTTCCGACTTCTTATCACCAATCAAAAGGATATTCATGATGGATGACTAACAATACTCTTCGTTTCATATTGATCTTCAAAGACACCACAAGAATATCAGTGCTGGATTGGCCGACACGGTTCAAAATAATTAATGGGGTAGCAAGAGGGCTTCTTTATCTCCACCAAGATTCAAGATTAAGGATAATCCATAGGGATCTCAAAGCTAGCAACATCTTGTTGGACACAGAAATGAGTCCCAAAATATCGGATTTTGGGACTGCAAGGATCTTTGGTGGAAACCAGCAACAAGCAAACACTACCCGGATTGTTGGAACATAGTAAGTAACCCATGTACTAGTCAATGCTTAACCAGTAATTTTCATGGTTATTTTAACTCAAATTGTGCATTCCTTGCTATTGAAATGGTTTAAATAGTGGTTACATGTCTCCTGAGTATGCGACGGGAGGCGCCTTTTCCGTCAAATCGGACACCTATAGCTTTGGTGTTCTTCTCTTGGAGATTGTAAGTGGCATGAAGATCAGCTCACCTCAACTCATAATGAGATTCTCCAGCCTTACAGCTCATGTAAGTATCGTGGAATGCTTAAAATTTCAACAGCCCAAACAAAATATGCCAGCTTGATGAGAACTTGATTGTATTGGCTCAGGCATGGACATTATGGAAAGATGGAAATGCATGGAAATTGGTTGACTCAACAGTTGTTGAGAGATGTCCACTTCAGGAAGTTTTACGGTGTATTCATGTAGGACTCTTGTGTGTTCAAGACCATCCGAATGCTAGGCCACTCATGTCATCGCTTGTGTTTATGTTAGAGAATGAAAGTGCCTTGCTTCCAGCACCAAAGGAACCAGCATATTTTGCACTAAGGAATTATGAAACTGAAGAAACAAGAGAAAACATGGGAAGTTCTGTGAATACCATGAGTATCACAACACTAGAGGGACGTTAGTTCGCGAACTTTTACTGTATGTGAATTTCAGTAAAGGTGGTCGTAAACTTTTTGATTTACTGTGTATGGATAAGTTCTGTGAATACCTGTAACCATGAGTATCACAACACAAGAGGGACGTTAGAACGCGAAACTTTACTGTAAGTGAATTTCAATAAAGGTGGTCGTAAACTTTTTGATTTACTGTGTATGGATTGTGGCTTTCAGCATAGGTGGTTGCAATCTCTACGGAGTATAGTGTCTGTATCGGTAAAAGCTGTGAATGATACGTTATGAATTGAGATTTATGTCGCTTCAAACAAAGTATTTCTGTTCCACATATTTGCCTTTTATATTCAGTTGCTCACATACACAAACGAAGGATATCCGATCTGTTATAAAACCCAGGGCAAAATAGATAATCAAAAGAATAAGAGACACGACCGAAGAAGCAAGAGAAGACTTGGAAAACTCTGTTTATAACGCGTCTGACTACGTTTAGCGTAAGCTATTATAGTGCATGAAAATTTCAGTAATTGTGTAATTGTATAATTCACTAGCAACTGAGATCTATAGATATACGAAAGAATGTGTTCCATACAAGGTTTGCGTTCATTCACAAATTGGTAAGACAAGAAAATAATAGTATTACGTTTCTTGCCCTTACCTGCACGAGTTGAGTGTCCATGAACAACTTTGAGCAGCGTTACGACTTGAGACGCCATCGCAGCACGCCTACAAGTTTACATTTGCATAAGCGCAAGGAACAGACATCCCTGGTATTGACGGGAGATGTGACGAACAAGTGAATCAAGAGAGCAAAATTCCTTCCTTCCTTGAACATCTATTATTAGGTTAGGAACACTCACTTGAGCATGGCCAGGAAGGGCGATCTGACGAAACCCCGCCGTCCCCGACCCGAGGTCGAGGAAGCGGGCGAGCAGCCCAAGACCAAGCAGTGAGGTGCGGCGCGCGGGGACGGGAGGCGGCGATGCTGGGCGCGCAGCGAGTAGGGCGGCGCGGGGGAGCCGGCGAGGGAGCAAGGCGGCGTGGACGCGAGTCCGATTGGTTGTCAGAGTGTGAGTTGGGCTAGGCCAATTAGGGATCGATCGGCTTGTCCGTCGGCCGCGCGAGAGAGGTAGCTTCGGGCCAGGAATGTAACTACTTCCCATGGACGTCCGGACCAAGTTCGTTCTGCGGCCTGGCACACCGAAGTAGCTGCCCAGTTAGTGACCGTCACGCGTGCGATGCTGGAAAATTCATACGTGACTATTTTTTTATGTATTGATCAAAATTATATATGATTATCTTTTATGTACTAGTCAAAATCATATGTGACCAGTTCTAGAGAGCGGCGAGAACCGCGCGAGGCTGACTTGGGCCTTGGCGGTGCCGGCCGCCGGATGCGAGCTCAACGGATGCAGTCTCAAAAGCCTCGTCGACGTTAGAAGTTCGACTTGTCTGTAACAAATTCATGACTTACCGCTGCGCACTTCCATCACAACGCAACGGATACACTCACATTGGAAGTGTGACAGCCGATGGTGCAGCTTGTAGTGTTAGAAATTGGCCCATTTAATTATGGCTTATTTTCTTAATTTCAAAGCATGCATGGTTTAGTACCATATCTCGCGGGCGTATCTTCTGATGCTGGGTATTGGAAAGAGACAGTCCATAGCGAGATGGACTCTATCATAGCTAATGGGACTTGGGAGATCACAGATCGTCCTTTCGGGTGTAAACCTGTAGGATGTAAGTGGATCTTTAAAAAGAAACTAAGGCCTGATGGAACTATTGAGAAATACAAGGCAAAACTTGTGGTCAAGGGTTACACCAGAGAGAGGGAGAAGATTTCTTTGATACCTATTCTCCTGTCGCCAGACTAACTACCATCAGAGTGCTCCTTGCGTTAGCATCTTCGCATGGTCTACATGTTCATCAAATGGATGTGAAGACAATTTTTCTTAATGGAGAGTTGAAGGAAGAGATCTATATGGATCAACCTGATGGCTTTGTGATTTCTGGACAGGAAAATAAGGTATGCAGATTATTGAAATCTTTGTATGGCCTAAAACAAGCACCTAAACAATGGCACGAGAAGTTTGACAAAACTGACATCCGCTGGCTTTGTTGTGAATGAAGCTGATAAATATGTGTATTATCGTTATGGTGGGGGTCAAGGAGTTATCTTATGTCTGTATGTACATGACATACTTATATTTGGAACAAACACTGCCGTAATTGACGAGGTCAAATATTTGTTATCTCGGTGTTTTGATATGAAAGACCTGGGAGAGACAGATGTCATTCTGAATATTAAATTGATCAAAAGCAAGGATATGATCACTTTAAACCAATCCCATTATGCTGATAAAATATTGAGCCAGTTCGGTTTTGAAAATTGTAAAGTTTCTCCAATACCTTATGATGCGAGCATTAAGCTTCGAAAGAACCAGTGATTAGGAAAAGATCAATTAAGATATTCACAAATTATTGGGTCACTTATGTATTTAGTTGGTGCCACAAGACCTGACATTTCATTTGCTGTGAGAAAATTAAGTCGGTTTACTTCTAACCCAGGAAATGATCACTGGGAGACACTTGAAAGAGTGTTGCGCTACTTGAGAGGCACAACATCTTTTAGAATACATTATACTGGACATCCTTCTGTATTAGAAGGCTACAGTGACTCTAATTGGATCTCTGATGCGGATGAGATCAAAGCTATAAGTGGTTATGTATTCACTTTAGCTGGTGCTGCAGTTTCATGGAGGTCTTGCAAACAGACCATGTTGACGAGGTCAACCATGGAAGCAGAACTTGTAGCACTTGACATAGCCACAGTTGAGGCTGAATGGCTGAGAGAATTTCTATTGGACTTGCCATTGGTTGAGAAACCAATACCTGCAATCCTGATGTACTGTGATAATCAAACAGTGTTAGGCAAAGTCACAAGTACAAAGGATAATATGAAGTCCTCTAGACATGTGAAGCGTAGGCTTAAATCTGTCGAAACCGAGAAGCGAGGCTTAACTGCCGAAAACCGAGAAGCGAGGCTTAAATCGTCGAAAACCGAGAAGCGAGGCTTAAATCGTCGAAACCGAGAAACTCCGGAGTGATTGCTGTGAACTACATTCATACTGAGAAAAATCTGGCAGACCCTTTTACAAAGGGATTAGCACGAAAAACGATTTTCGTTTCATCTATGGACATGGGAATGAGACCCATTTAAGTTACATCACAATGGTAACACATACCTTATTGATCGGAGATCCCGTGACTTAAGCAATGGGGAAAATAAATTGATGTTGTAACAAGAGAGTACATATTTATTGTACCCATGTCCTAATAAACAATGTATTTTCAACTGTTTGAAAGGTTAGCATAAAGCCTTAATGTTATAATGTATTCTGTTGTCCAAATGAGGAAAATGTATTAGCCTGCAGGATACCTAGAAAGAATACACCTACTTGAGCTTAACTGTATGGTCGCAGTTCACGAGAACGGGGCATTCTCTAGAAAGCTCATGAGCAGATAAGGGAGCATGACCATATAGCGCTCTGTTTAGGCGTGGTTCATTGGCAGCCTAGTATTAGTTGAGTTTTCAAGTGAAATCTGACCACGAAAAGCTATGAATTCAAGGCATAGTCCATTCATCAGCTGTGAGAAGATGAATCTTGTCATTCTAGGTGCAAGTTCAACCCGTACGGGACTTACACTAAAATACTAGTATATTAACAGTACTTCAGCACAATATCTTTGTCATATATTTATTTCTTGCTTTGGAATTGGTGGGGATTGTTAGAAATTGGCCCATTTAATTATGGCATATTTTCTTAATTCCAAAGCATGCATGGTTTATTACCATATTGCTAAGGAAAGGTGAGGAAAACCAATTTATAAGGTGGAGTCATCACCACTCCTTGAATGTGGATGGAGATGGTATGTGGAGGGTTCTGTCTAGTCACACACACGCGCACGCACGCACATGCACGCGCGCGCGTATACGCGTATTTTCGTGTGAAAATCTTGTGACTTGTGACGCGCGACTGTGCCGTGACGTGGCGCGCCACTTGGCAGACCAAGTCCATCTCTATTTTTGCTTAACTCTGCACCACTCTCTCTCTCTTTGTTTGAATGAGATTCAAACGTTTGAATTTTAGGCTTTATTGGGGTTTTGATGACAGACAGTTACCAATGGATAAATGACTGGTTGAATGTGTCAGTTACCAGTGGGTAAATAGCTGCTTTAATCATGTCAGTTATCAGTCTGTCTATTTATATGTCTGGAGACATCCAGAGTACGTGCGAGAAACTCACGCCTTCATATCCTTCCTCTCTATGATTCTGTACTTAAGTATTGTGTCGTCTGAACCTCGTCGACTTTTCTTCCCGGCGTGCACCTGGAAGAAGGGAGAGCGGCTATCTCCGAACCATTGCCACAGAGAGTACCTGCACGGGGCGGCAATAAGGTTTCTGGGCAGCGCATCTGTGCGACCGCTCACTGCACTGCGACATCTACGTTCTGCACTGCGTCAAGCCTGCACGGCTTCCTGTTCTTCATCAGGCTAACTAGTAAGTCGTTCGCGTGCACGTACGACTTTGTTAATATATTTGAGTATATTCTGAAGTATGATGAGTAGCCTACTGTTAGTAGTCAGTATTGCATCACTAGTATATTGTAGTTGTCTCCTAGTAAAATTTGGAATTAAAATATTGCCCACATTTCCAACACGTAGCGGGTAGGGGACACGAAGCGGTGGCTGGCGAGGCGGGGCCGTGGCGGGGAGGAGCATGCAGTGGGGAAGGAGCGTGTGGTGGTGGGGGTCGGGGCGCATCTTGCGGTTGGCCATGGAGAGTGGGGTGTTGCTCGCGCGGGCGGCGAGATAGGAGCGTCTTGGCAGCATGCGGCGCGCGGCGGGAGGAGCACACGACAGTGGTCGGAGCGCGTCTCACGGTGGGCCGAGGTGGGTGTGGTGCGGCTCGCAGCAGGCAGTGGAGGAGCACGTGACGACGAGATGTGGCCACAGTCCACACAGGCGGGGGCGGCCATATGGCGAGCGGGCCAGCGCTTCCAAGTCGCGAAGAATCATGAATTAAAGTATAAATTCTCTTAATTGTTTATAATTTCTTTAAATTATTTTGAGATGTTCTCTAGGATGATCATTTTTTTTGCTATTGTGGATCTTTCTTTTCCATTAAATAATATTTGCTACCTCTGAGCACTCATCCGAAAATCCTGGATCCACCACTGTTATGTACTGTGCAAATTTCAGTAGTTGTGTGCGGTTGTATAATACACTTAGAACTAGATTGTAGGCATGTATGTATTAATTCATTTGGCGCTGTGCTTTTCATCTTCAATGGATCCAATGCCAAATGCAAGAGGCTGCCGGATCCTGTGGTGGCTCCTTATTTAGTTATCCTACAAAGTGCAATACCGCTCCTTTCTTCCCGAAAACGCTACGAGCGTTTCATTCAAATAAGGGGGGAAAACGAAATACAGAGTTTAGTTTGCCCAAAAAGGGCATCGAATACAGGGAGGGAGGGGAGATTATAGCTGGAAACCCAACGACGACTGAGACAAACTATTCGGCAAAATAGAAGTAGCTCCCTCCTTTACCCAACTGAGATATTCCTGCTTAATCGAGGTAAGCAGACCAGCTATTTGGAAGGGCTTGCCTCTGAACTATATATCATTACGCTCTTCCCAAATCATCTTAGATAAGCAAGGACAAGCTATCTAATCTTTTTCTGAAATCCTCCCATACTGACCTGCGGGTTGCAATCCAGCGATCACACAGGCTGCTGGTGGTGTTAAAGAAGTCGGACAGGAAGCAGTGAAGCCGTTGGAACATTCTATAGCAGCCGATGGTCGACTGTTTCCATGAGACGATGCTGAACTTGTTCATCTGTTCTCTCTTGATGGGCTCTCTGTCTCCTTGCTCGACAGAAGGCCGAATATTCACCTGGCCCACCGTGAATGGACTCATCGGCATAACAAACTTGGGCAGCACCAACCCAATACGATCCAAATGTTTCGGGCCGTGCAGCCCACAAAGGGTACTGCGCAGCAAAAAGATCCTGAATCGGTGGCAGCCCACCGTTGGTTATGCGGTCCGGCTAAAAAAGGGTAGCGAAGCGGGGCAGGCCGCAGGCCCCGAACTCCATCGCGTCACACGCGGAACGGCGAAGTTGCCCAGCCCAGAGGCACCTGCGGCTCATGTGATCTCCGGCGCGGCGCACGGCGACAGGCACGGGGTCGAACAGTGGCAACTGCCAACGCAAGCGCGGGCCGCGCTGTCCCACACTTCGATTTCGTCGTACTCGCCCGCCGCCTGCTCGCCCCTGTCCCACCGCCGGCACCTGCACGGCCCGCCAATCATGCGGCCGCCCACCTGCAACCGCCCCGCCCCACCGCGCTCTTCGACGGCGCTCCTCCCGCAGTCCCGCCCGAGATCTAGGGTCGGAAACCAAGTGAACCCCTAATAAGGAAGGGGTTGGTGTGCCGGTGCCGCCCACGCCGTCGGGCATCCCCCGTCGCCGCGAGCTATCCCGTCGGAGCTCCAACTGACGGTACCTGTTCCTTAGCACCTTCGTTTTCGTGTGCCTGTGTAATACTTCCAAACCCACAATTCCTTTGATAGGCCTGCAGCGGTCCTGAAAATCTGGAATTTTCTTGTAGTCCTGTGTTGCGAGCTCGAAGTTCCCACACCACCACCGCGCATTTGTTGCCGTAACGACTTGATGCTGCCTGTACATATGTGGTTCCAGCGAGTGGCGTGTCTGCATCGGTTCATACGCACACGGCACACCTTGGCAAATTTGCCGGAAGCGCCAACCTGCTAGGCATTGCCATTTGTCCCGTAGTATCGAGCTCACATCATTCTCCACTCGAGGCAAACTAATCTTCCGCAAGTGACCACAAATGCCCCTATCGGCGTATTATCGGATTGAGGTGGTGTTTAGTTGGACTGAATTTTAGTGGCTCTAGACTGAATTTTCACTGTAACTGATAGAAACTATATTTGTAGCTGATAGCGGTTTAGAAGTCAAAAATCTAAGCCTAAAAGAACGAGGCCTGGATCTTTCCTGTAGCCTGGAGTTATGTCCAGAAAAGCTGGATATTCCACCCATGCAAATGTGGCGAGCCACATTTCAATACGAGGCATGTAAAAGTCCGAGCACTGTTGATCGCTTGGGGTCGAACCGTACAAGCATAACAATCCTACGCATCTCCATTACTTCATACTATCTCCTCCATGTGATCTTCACAAGCACCTGCCTAACAAGTCCTAATGGGCATGACTTCCATCCCCGTTTTTATCCTGCTGTTCTTGATTTGTTTCTGCAAATCCGATGACCGCCTAACACCTGCAAAGCCACTCTCCCCCGGCGACACGCTCATCTCGAACGGTGGCGTCTTCGCTCTCGGCTTCTTCCCCCCGACAAACTCATACCTCGGCATATGGTACCACAAAATCTCCGTGCGCACATACGTGTGGGTCGCCAACCGCGACAACCCAATCACCACCAATTCGTCCGGGAAGCTGGCGGTGAGCAATAGCTCTGGCCTTGTCTTGTCAGACTCCAAAGGCCGCACCGTGTGGACAACCACGAACGACATCGCCACCGGAGACGTGGGAGCTGCTGCTGTACTGCTTGACTCCGGGAACTTGGTCGTCCAGTCGCCGAACGGCACGACCATATGGGAGAGCTTCCACCACCCAACGGACACCATCCTCCCCAACATGCCTGTACCGGTGAGCAACAACACCGACCTCTCCAAGCGCATATTTGCTTGGAGGGGCCATGCTGACCCATCCACCGGTGCCTACTCCATGGGCGGTGACTCCATCTCGGATCTCCAGATCGTCATCTGGAATGGAACGAGACCGTACTGGCGCAGAGCTGCGTGGGATGGTGATTTGGTCTCCACGCTGTATCAGAGCAACACCGGCTCCATCATGTCCCAAACAATCGCCAACATAGGGGGCGAGTTCTACTTGACATACACCGTCTCTGATGGCTCGCCATACGTGCGCATGATGTTGCACTACACAGGCATGGTGAAGTTCCTGACATGGAACAACACGTCATCGTCTTGGGTAGTTTTCTTGGAGCGCCCCTTTCCTAGCTGTGACAGCTATGCCTCGTGCGGCCCGTTTGGCTACTGCGATGGCACTGAAGCAGTTCCGATGTGCAAGTGCCTCAGTGGGTTTGAGCCCGATGGTCTTAACCACTCCAGAGGGTGTCGGAAAAAGGAGGAGTTGAAATGTGGTGGAGGAGACAGTTTCTTGACCATGCCTGGCATGAAGACTCCCGACAAGTTCTTGTTCGTCAGGAACAGAAGCTTTGACCAATGCGAAGCAGAGTGCAACCGCAATTGCTCATGCACCGCGTACGCTTATGCTAACCCGAATTATGTCGGAAAGACGACGGATCAGTCAAGGTGCTTGATTTGGTTGGGGGAGCTTGTCGACACAGAGAAGTTCAGTCAGGGCGGTGAGAACCTGTACCTCCGTCTTCTCAGCTCACCCGGTATTTACCTTTCCTTGCACACTTATTGATAGTACTGTATGATCAATGCCCTTGATGTGGGATGCTAGATGTGGTTAGAATAACATATTATTCACAGTAAATATGACACTTGCAAGAAATGCATTACGTTAGATTATGATAGCGTTATTCTCTTGATATACTACAAATCTGCAGTTAACAACAAGAAGAGTGATGTACTGAAGATTATACTCCCGGCTATGGCTAGTCTGCTGATACTCACATGCATATGCCTTGTCTGGATATGCAAGTCAAGAGGTAGAACAAGACTTTCTTCACTTTTCAGAATGCAATGTTAATGAAGTATTCATTGGAAACATATTGATATGAATGTGTTCCTGTCAGGCAAACGCAGAAACAGGAAAACTCGGAACAAACATACGCCACAACACTTAAACGCTTCCAATGAAATAGGGAATGAAAATATAGAACTTCCATCTGTTGGCTTCGAAGATATTCTCACTGCAACAAACAATTTTTCCAATTACAACATGCTTGGAAAAGGTGATTTTGGAAAAGTTTACAAGGTAACGAAAAGTTTTAGCTTTATAATTTCAGTAGAAGAAATATTGTAGCTTTTATCTTGTTCAATTGAAGAACTATTGTAGCTTTTATCTTGTTCAATTGAAGAACTATTGTAGCTTTTATCTTGTTCAATTGAAGAACGGTGCACTCATGCAGGGAATGTTGGAAGGTGACAAGGAAGTTGCTGTAAAAAGGCTCAGTAAGGATTCTGGGCAAGGAGTTGAGGAGTTCAGAAATGAAGCAGTTCTGATTGCCAAATTGCAGCATAGAAACTTAGTTCAACTTCTTGGTTACTGCATTCATGAAGATGAGAAGTTACTAGTCTACGAATACTTACCTAACAAAAGCTTGGATGCCTTCCTTTTTGGTATGTTCTGAATTATGATCACATATCGTAAAACATTCTTAGATATTCATGATGACTGACAATACACTTCATTTCACACTGATCTTGGGAGATGCTACAAGAAAATATGTGCTTGATTGGCCAACACGATTCAAAATAATTAAAGGGATAGCAAGAGGACTTCTTTATCTCCACCAAGATTCAAGATTAACGATAATTCATAGAGATCTCAAAGCAAGCAACATCTTGTTGGACACGGAAATGACTCCCAAAATATCAGATTTCGGTATGGCAAGGATCTTCGGAGGAAACGAGCAACAAGCAAACACTACCCGGGTTGTTGGGACATAGTAAGTAATTCATGCACGATCTAGTGGTTAACATGGTCAAATTTTACTGCTTAACTAATTCAAACTGGACATTACATTATTTTTGGATAATTCAAACAGTGGTTACATGTCTCCTGAATATGCGATGGAAGGTTCCTTTTCTGTCAAATCTGACACGTATAGCTTGGGTGTTCTACTGTTGGAGATTGTAAGCGGGTTAAAGATCAGCTCACCCCATCTCATAATGGACTTTCCAAACCTTATAGCCTATGTAAGTATTTGAAAGCTCAAATTTTCGACAGCTCAAACACTTGACGAGTACCTAATCAGAACTTGATTTAACTGTTTCAGGCATGGAGCTTATGGAAAGATGGAAATGCAAGTGAATTGGTGGACTCATCCATTGTGGAGAGTTGTCCACTTCAAGAAGTTTTACGATGTATTCATTTAGGACTCCGGTGTGTTCAAGACCATCCAAATGCTAGGCCGCTTATGTCATCCGTTGTATTCATGTTAGAGAACGAAACAGCCCCACTTCCTACCCCAAAGCAACCTAGTTATTTTACGCTTAGGAATTATGAAACTGAAGACTCAAGAGAAAACATGGCAAGATCCCTGAACTGCATGAGTATCACAACACTACAAGGGCGTTAAATGTTTACCTTCATTTTTCTTTGTAAATTTCAGTACTTCATGCATCTGTACGATACATTTGGACTTCATGTTTGTAGACGAAACGGTTCCATTCAAAACAATGCATTCAATATGTGGTTGTTTCCGTCGTCTGTTGTTCCCTTGCCAAATGGAAGAAAGTTACCTGATATTGCTGAATGCTGACGTTGTAGATCCTAGTTATGTAGATGAGATGCCCTTTCCTCTGGTACTGCAGCCTGATGAACCAGGGTGAGTAACGTGAGTTCAGTACACACAGCCTGATGACATGCGTGGCCTGGCTAAGAAAGTGATATAGGGGCAGCTTCTGTGCCTCACGCGGCACGGAGGAAAGTTGCTGCCCACGCGAACCACCAGCTGATCAGTTGGCGTGCGATGTCCGACGTTAGCTGTTACTTGTTACAGTTGTCAATTGAGGTATGCTTCAGTAACACACATCGTCACTTGGGAGCTAGCGACCGCCCCTAGTGCCGCCACCGGCGACAGACGGCCCCAAGGAGGTCTCCGCCCGCCCCCGCCGCAGCCTCGAAAATCCCTACTTCTACAATTCCCCTGATAGACCAGCAGCAATGCTGAATAATCAACTCCTGCACCTAGTAGTGGTGGTCTTGTGTCTTTTAGGTTAATCTTGTTATATGTGTATTGTACTCGTGTGTGTACGAGCACTTTGTATCTGTGTGTAGTCGATACTCGATGGTTGTGGTCGATAATCGACAGTCGTAGTCAAGAGTCATGGTCGGTAGTCGCCAGTGCATACTCGGAGGAGTACAGTGGTCGTTATACTCAGACGAGTATCGTGGACGTTATACTCGGTGGAGTACAGTGGACGTCATACTCGGAGGAGTACAGTGGACGGCATACTCGTACGAGTACTGTAGCACTCGGAGGATACGAAGCCTATGTGCGTAGTCGGTTACGACAACGTTGTGTGTGGTCGTAACAACTAGCGTCGTGTCTGTGTGTGGTCGGTTACGACCACATTGTGTATGGTCGGTTACGACCACATTGTGTATAGTCGTAACGACCAAAGTCGTAGTCGTTGGTGTGTCCATGGTCGAAGCTCCAGTGCAACGGTCGAAGACAAACCGAGGATGAAGCCAGCGGTCATGGTCGTGCGGCGACCACTGTAGCAGTTGGTAGTAGGCGTCAACACGAGTGGTCGTGGGTGACGCATGAAGTTCTCGGTCGGCTACCTACCCGGTATGGGCAAACGACTGGTATTGTAGCGGTCGTCATAGGCTGATCGCTGTAGCAGTCATGGGTGGCTAAGTGAAGTGGCATGGGTAGGCAGCTGAGCGGCATGGTCGTGCAAAGATGTGGGCAGCTGAGCGAAGCGGCTTGGGCAGCGACTGAGCGGCATGGTAGTCAGCAGCTATAGCAGTCGTAAGCAACTAAGCTGAGCGACGCCGCAAGAGTCGTAGCAGGTGAGTGGTCTGTGTGGCCTGGTGTCTATATATACCTTGTAATCCCTGTATAATTTGAGAGTGAATAAGAAGGAAGAAAAATTGCCCCAAACACTCTCCGCCTCGTTCGACTTAGTTCTTCCAATCCTTTGTTTTCTCCACTGTAGTCGTAGGCACCGTTCGAAGCTATTCTGTTCAGCATTCGACAACAGAGCGGTCTTTCGAGTTTAGACATGCAGATCCAGTGCCGGTTTTCCAACAGTGTCAACTGTCAATGCGTCATCTGTCGCTGTGCGAGTTCCCGGAAATTTAACGCCATGTGCCTAGCGAGTGGCAAGTTCATAGCCACGATTCCGGATTCCCTTGCACCTTGGAAAAATCCAATGACGCGCCGATTTGATAGTCACAGTTCTTAACTTACCGCGTCCCAGTAGCTGCAATCACAACTTCCATAAACGACAGCAGAAGGGTGCAATCCTGTATTCTGATATTTTGCTCGGCGAGCTGGATTCCCACATGCAATTGTGACAAAAGCGCCACATTTTAATTTGAGGGACAAGAAAGTCTGAGCACTGCTCCATTTCCTACTCCGTGCTTTGTTCTTCAGAAGCACATTGCAAAAGGAGGCCCAACGGATTTGACTTCCCTCTCCCCGTTTTCATCCTCCTGTTCTTCATTTGTTTCTGCAAATCTGATGACCAGCTAACACCTGCAAAGTCACTCTCCCCTGGCGATCGACTTGCTCATCTCGAAAGGCGGTGCCTTTTCTCTCGGCTTCTTCTCCACCACGTTCAACTCAACTGTGAGCTTGTATCCCTGAGCGAACATATGTGTGGGTCGCCCGTTGAAGTATGTGTACAACAGATATAATTGTATCACAGCTGATTTGATCCTCCCATGTATAGAAGATATATAGGATCGGTTAGAATCTAACTTACCATGTAACCCTAATCTCCTTCTGTTGTACCGAAACTATTGTCGATCGTTCTATGTAGCGGTACATCACTCGGCATATATACTACATGCCATGCACCTCGGTTGTTTTGACGGCTTCCAATCCTTTTCTTCTACTACTGATATTTCATTTTATGGTATCAGAGCCTTGTGATACACACCACCACCGCCGTGTATACCAGCTCTTCCCTTGCCAGTTCAACGTCTAGTAGCCTTTCCTCCAACACCGGCATTCTACCGACGCCTTCCATTGAATGTTGCAGTCTTTACGACTGCTCCCAGGACTTTACGACCGCTTACGACCGGTTTCAAGAGCTTACGACCGCGTTTCAGCTCCTCCGATCGCTCCGATCACTTCGCCTTCGTGGTCGTAAACCTTATACTGAGGTTTCGACCGCTCTTCTCTACCACTGCGCTGCTCTTCCTTCGACCGCACTCGAATTACCGTGATCGCAACTCTCTACGATCACGCAGTGATGCTAGCGATCACTGTTCACCGTGGTCGAAACACCCTTTCGACCACGTTCACTTCCTTACAACGTGGTCAAAGTCCCTTCCGACCACGTTCAAGTCTTCACGGCGCAGTCGCAGCCTCTTCCGATCACTTACACCGTGGTCGAAAACACCTCCGAGTTCTCACAACGTGGTCGAAGCCTTCACAACGTGGTCGAACGTCCTTACGACCACGTTCAACTCTTCTTCAATGTGGTCAAATGCCTTTACGACCATGTTCAATCACCTCTACTGCAGTCGAACATCTTCTGATCACACTCAAACTTCCTTTGCCGTGGTCGTATCCCCCTCCGACCACGTCTGCTAGTGTTTTTCCGTGGTCGAAGCCCCTTTTGACCACGTTTGTCGTGGTCGTAAGCTGGTTTCGATCACGCCTGTGAGATCACACAATGAAGTCGATACTCAAGTTTTTGCTTCTCTTCTTTTTCTTCTTGCATTAATCAGATTATATGACTCCTCCTCTTTTATACCCGGCTCTACGACTTATGCTCGGGTTTTTTTCGACTACGAGCACAAACCGACTCCGACTCCGGTTCGATTACAACTAACTATCGACTGCGATTATTACCGACTTTCGACTTCGAGTACAACTGACTTTCCGGTTCGATTACAACTAACTTTCGATCACGACCAAAACTTAAACATAGCTTCTAAACAAGACTATGTTCCGAACTGGTCGTGCTAAGATCTATGTTCCTCTGTTTTTTTAAGAAGACTTTATATCCTAATCTTCATAGTTTTGTAACTATTGGAGTAAATGATTGGTGAATATCTGGGGGAAATTTTCAAGGCATCATTCACTCCCTCTGTTGCCTAAACGGTCCTATAGGGGAAGTAAGTATTTGATAGTTCTACCTCAAGCACTTTCTTTCATTGAATTTCTTTTGAAGAGCATTGGTATTGAGTTTTGAACATATACCATCTCAGTAAAAAAAGTTCCTGAAATGGTGGGGTTTTACTCATGCTATTTCAACACTCATCCACGCATATAGACTCAACAAAGACCTAAAGTGTATTTGTTAGATGGTAAGGGCTTTCATTGTATATCGATGGTCTCTTAGGGTTACAGTCCAATGGATGTTTACGTACTAGTGTAAATTGAGGTAGAGATATTAGAACTAGGCTCAATACCAGTTGTTGGATGTAAAAACCTACTTATCCCCAAAAGCTAGCTTACGAGGTATGAGACTGTTGAGCCAAAGATGTTGGATGGTAAGCGAATAAAAAGACCCCTTACAATCCAACAGTATTGGATACAGTGCGATGCTACCAAAACGTAAGCATAGACTAGTCAGTCACAAGCAACGAAAGGGATGCTAGGGCAAGACTGCAGTCAGGTCTCAATAGCGCACAACGCGTGGAGTGTCAGTCAGCTTGTGTAGTTGAGTTTCAGACTCAGTCATTTGTGTATTAGTATGTAAAACTATCAGTATGTAAAACTACTCCCGTAGAATTTGTACGTACGTAATAAAAGATGGAGGGCATGCATAAATATT
The DNA here is from genome assembly GCA_036346245.1 of Bonia amplexicaulis. NCBI lineage: Eukaryota > Viridiplantae > Streptophyta > Magnoliopsida > Poales > Poaceae > Bonia > Bonia amplexicaulis. Next base: position 17,036,164 of record CM070745.1, on the reverse strand, counting down.
ATTTTGGTTTAGATTCTACATATCTTTATGAAGAAAAGCCGGAATTTGTATAATCTGGAGATTAGAAGTGCGCATTAGTTCTTTTGTATTGTTTCAATTTTATTAATTATGTCTAGAGGAGAATAGTATGTATGTGGTACTTCTTATGCAGTTATTTGTAGAGCTTTGCTGAGTTCATCCTAACCGAAATGACTACTTTGGTTGGCCCGGCAAACTACTAATGTAACGCGCTAGGGTCCAAACTGGCTTAGGCCTAACCCTATTCTGGATAGACCACGCACACGTAACAACCCGTTTGCGCTTTCATCCTCGCTTCGCGTAAAACGGTTAACCAGAGGTCTTGAAGCTAGCCCTACTTAATAGGAAAACCTGTGGTTAGATTCAAAAGAGAAGCAAGCAAAAAGTGAGTGCTGATTAATCAAGGAGGAGGTGCTACTTTTATGTGGTACAATCAATAGAGAAACCTGCTACATACTTTGATTCATCACTAAATTAAACAATTGATTCTTTAACAAATTCCTCCACAACTACTCAATGATGCAACCTAACAACCAATCATAAGAACCTGATGACGATCAGTACATAATTCTGTCCTCTCAAGTCTCAACTAGTTGATTCCTTATTCTCTGATGAACCTGGAGAATGAATCCAAGTCTTCAAGCACCCATTCCAAAGGTTCATCTAGCTAGCTCAGCGCTACGTACGCTCGTCACTACCACAGCTCAGTACGTAATACTAGTTACGAATTACGATCATATAACACTAGATAAGATCAAGAAACATCAGAATCGATCTGCTCTAGCTATATATTCGTTTGACGCTTCTGATCGAAGTTCCAGCCTTCTTCTACCTAAAGTTGGCCCCAAATGGAATCCAGAAGTCGACGGGAACCTCGCTGGCCATCGGGAACGTGCTCGATACCGGGACCAGGCACAGCCCCCGGCCCTTCAGTGATAGCTCGCCGTCCTTGGACTTGTCAGGACCTGAGCTCTGAAATGAACCATACACACATGCATGTAAAGCGATCAGCACGTACACTTGAACAGAAATGTACCATGATCCATCGCAATGAAAAGGAGAGCAAGCATGCAGCATCCACACTGGCTAGCTATACCTTCAAGTGGGGCACTTGATGGCCGTTCTTCAAGTATGGAGCACTAAGGGCCTGCAGAAGACAAGCACAAGACAATGTTCAGCCTCTGTGTCTCCTGATGACTCATGTGATCGAAGAATTAAACGTCCGATGGAGTTCGTGCTTCAGATGCTATAATTAAAGGTGGGGAATCATGGTGCTCGCACACTTACACCAACTTGGTCGTGGAGGAACCTGATGTACTCGATGGTTTCATGGAGCACCGACGCGGTATCCGTCTGCATGCGCGCATACCGAGAAGTAAGATTGCGTTGCATATGTGTTCGATCTCAAAAGGAGGTCAGAAAAGTAAGAACTCTTTTGCAGAGAAGATGTTGATATATAGCTCCAAGCACTAGCTAGCTAGTTTGTGATATCAAAAGCCAGCTCCTCACCTTTCCAAAAGGAGAGACTAGTTGTTGGAGTGCTGTGATCCTGTCCCCTAGCTTCTCCTTCCTAACCTGAAATATATTGCACACATGCATGCACAACTTTAAGAAAGATGCATCTGGTTTTCATCTAAATTGCATCAAATAATGCATATCTAGTTTAACTAAACCATATTGAGTTCACGGTAGATAATAGCTAGGTAGTGTATGTCTACCTTGAAGGTCGGCAATGGCGAGGGCGTCTCGAGTCTCGGCTTCTTGAACGCCGGCTCGCCGTTCGCCTTCTTGGTGATGATTGAGCTAGAGTTTCCTACTCCTTCTAACGTGGTCTACACGTGTAGCAGACAACAAACATTAATTACAACTAGCAGTCTGGATACAACAATTATCCAATTTCGGATAGAAATCCAACTGCCCTTTTTAGGGGAGATTGTTTTGGAGGATGGGAAGAAGCGTTGAATTTTAATTAGATGATAGTTAGAAAGAAAACATCTGGATGATGTTTATCAATTCCAACTAGCCACATATTACATATACTGATATACATATATATTATCCAATGCATGCTGCCGTGAAATATTTGTATATTAAGTACCGACCTTTAATGCAAGGTTTGCCGCACGCGGCGCCGGCGACGGTTTGGCAGCTCGTACGCTAGCTTGGTCAGGCGCCACCGCTGCCATGCCGAACCCTGAAGAAGGGTTCCAGAACGGTGCGTCGTTGGTGAACTGGAGTGTCTCCCTGACCCCTGCCGGCGCAAACCTCGCAGCTGGTGTACTCTGGCCCATCTGCTGGTACTGATACTGGTGCAAAGCCGGCTTCGCCGCTGGCTCCATGAGGCTTCGGAACAACGACGACTGGAACCCGTACGGTGAGGTCGGCGACAAGAGCAGCTCAGATCCGAGGTTGGACAGCAGCTGGTGGTGATCCTGCTCCTGGTGGCCGTGCAGCGGTAGGTTACCGTTATGTGATGATGGATTCATCAAGCTTGATGCGTTGATGTGGTTGTGGTCGGTTCTTGAGCTCATGTCCTGGTGGCCATCTTGCAGAAACCCATGCAAGCTAGCACCACTGTTCCTGTAAAAACACACACATGCATATATAGAGATTTCAGCGTCATGTGATATTGGTATACGTATCATCATATCTAGTATGAGTGGTTCATGGCGCTAATATATAGAACCAAGAGGAGAATCCAACTCACATGAAAAGATGGCTCCAGTCGGTGAAACCGGCCAGGGCCGGCTGCGGCACGGCGGCGACACCAGCCGGATCGGGGATGCTGGTTGGTTCTTGGAAGGTTATTGAGCTGTTGTTTCCAGGAGACTCCGAGGAGGCCGTGGTGGAGCTCTTCGCCTTGCCGCCATCGGCCGCCATGTCATAGCTAGCAGCCAGGGCGGACGGCCAGGTGCTGAACGTCCCGGCGAGCTCCGTCGAGCACGTCGCCGCGGGCACCGCTGTGTTCCACCAGATGCCATGAGAGACAGTGCCGCTGCCGCGGCCGCCGTTGTACATGGCCGGAGCAGCATGCACCATCTCACGATCTCCCATGTCGAGCTACTGATCTATATACTCCGTTTAATTTCTTTCGGCTGATTTCTTTGTGTGGTTGATGTGCGAAAGGGAGTAGAGAGAGGTGAGAGGGAGTGGTGAGTGCGTGCTTGTTGGGTGGGCAAGCAGGAAGGGGAAAGGGAAGAGAGACGATGATGGAGCTGAGTGGTAGTGGAGCATATGGGGATGTGTGGTTTGTGCATATATAAACTGTTTGGAAGGAAAGGAGGGAGAGGAGAATTTTGGCTTTCTGACCGAATGCTAACCGGCCGAGTCGTTGGCGGTCTTCCGGCATTGCGTCAGGTAATTCTGGTGCAACTGATCATGATCAATCGGTTGTTCAACAACCCAGATCAGTATTTAGTATATAGAGCACTGCATAGTCTGCATATATAGCTCTGCATGCATGAATGTATACATGTTCAACCGGTACTCTCTTGTCTTGTAACCTCTTAGGGTCTTAGGGTTTTGACGTGCATGTTTCCATGCCCTTGTAGACTGCCAAAAAAAACTTTATTTAGTTATAGGTACATCATATCATCTTGTTAATTTAGGGTACAGTCTGAGAAACTAACATTTTCAAAAAAACATTATGCGTGCATGTATGTATGTATACTTCTTTGCAAATAGAAGATGATCAGACAAAAAAATACTGTCTTTGTTCCAAACAAGTCACATCTAGCCACCTCTCTCTCTCTCTCTCTATTTGATGGTGGTTTTGTCGTTCCAAGCCACCAGCCGCCTCTTCTCGATGCATAGGTTTCATTTTTGCCACCAATTTCTACTCTAAAAATCTCAAATGAGTTTTTCCCCAAATTATCATATATTCTTCTACATCTCTCTTCTCCCACCTCAAATGGCCCCATCCCCTCAATCCTTGATGACACTGTCGACCGTCGGGTTCCCCACATCATCATCCGATAGCTGGTTACGTTGATGCCCCTCAACTCTCACCGACATCGACGGTGGCATCAACCCCACAGAGTCCATCCATGGCACCAGATCTGGAAGACCTATATCAGATCTACTCACTCTCTACCCACTCTGCTGATTCTTTTTGCCTCCAACTGGTGAGCACCACCGCCAAGTATTGATATTGTTGAGGCATAGGGCAATAAGCTCCTAGCCGTGGTGTTTGTCCTTCTCAACTCTGGTAAACTACAAGCGTTGTTCCCTCGTCCTCACCAGATCTGGCCCTATCGACGATGAGGCACCAAGCTAGCTACTCCCTTATCCTTCACCGTTGTTGAGGCCAAAACCAGTGAGTCAAGTGTTTGTTGCATCTATAAGATTTTTTTTTGCAGCAGATGATTTAAGACGTTGGAACTATATTTTTTGAATATTGCATTACAGATTCTCGAGATGTTACACTTCACAATCCAAAATGTTACGTCCTCTTTATCTAAATATTACCATTACTATTTTTTGATGTAGTAACATTTTTGTTAAGAGAATGGATTTTTTTCAATTTTTTCTCAATGTCTCAACAATGATTGCATAATGTTGCATGCTCAAAATCAAAATGATTCATGAGCTATCTTAATTGCTGCGTCGGGGACACCTAAGTATTTTTTTTTGTTGCAATCCAATGCATTTTTGTTGCACTTCGTTGTACACTTTGTTGTAATTAGGGTTTTTTATTGTGCCAATCGTGAAGAAAATCCGACGATCCAACGACAAATAAAATGTACAATGAAAAAAGCCAATAGTACACGGACACGCAATGCCTTTCTCTTTTCTCGTGTTCCAGTCGGAGCACTAGATAGAGTTAGCTATTTAGTGATTCTTCCATTTAATATTGGGTCTAAATAGGACTTCAGTAATTGATTTATGCTGCCATGTTTCTAACATTAGAATCAAGATAAATGTGTCCAATCAGTATAAATATATCTTTTATTTTACAAATAAAACAAATGAATAAAAGACTAGCGAATAAATTCCAAGCAATCAAAAGCATTGACCTCCGAAAGGAAGTCTTGGAGATAGCAACAGAAGCTAATAAATTACACCAATAAGAGGGAATATTTGATGATATAACCTAACCATAACAGGGGTAATGAACTGGTAGTAGTACTGTTTCACCTAATTCTTGTACCAAGAAGTCATGTTTGTGCGTGCTATGTAAGTCGTCTCTAATTGATCTAATCTAATTCGAGGGAATTACTTTCTCACTGGTAATTATTTTTAATCTTCCCATCAGCATTATTTTATTGTTCAGCATTTCTGACCACTAGAAGATAAACTCAACGTCACAATCTGATGCAAATTACATGCATACCCCTGAACTCTACAAATCGTATTTTATATATAGCATGCTCCTGTCGATCATTGTAGTATGATGTTTAGTTATAGCTAAATCATATAGTATTTGAGTGGCAGAATGATGCATATAAAGTTTGATTTATTATAACAGTAATAGAGTATTCATCTGTATGAATTGTGCGTAAGAGTATTTATTTCGAAGACACCCAGCAAGTTTATTTTTGCAAGTTTTTCGCGTTACAACATAAACTTAACACTTAAATTCTAGGAGTAATTAATTAACCTCCTTTTTCCCTCAAAGAAATTAGAAAAAGGAAAGGCAGTTGCTCTATCTGAACCTTACAATTAAGTTGCAAATAAACCAATCCTGCGTTTGTAAAAGTTGATGTGACAGAAGAACCCCTCATGCATATCGTGTTAGGCATCCCCGTGAATTTGTCTTGGATCGTTATGATTCTCCCGATCCTTTTTGGATTTTTCTCCGTGTACTTATATTCCCTTCAGAGTTCAGACCAGCCCCTGCATGCCGTATTAATATTCCTTGAAAGGTTATAGGAGAAGGTCTAAGATAATATTATAATAAATTATTATAAATTTTATAAAGTAGCTGTTTGATTTTACTAAAATTGTATTTTGTTCGGATCATTTTATGAGTTTTTCTAGAAAAACAGTATGACCGTCGGCGTGATATCGGTCATATAGATGTGCGATAATACCACGGTGTGGTGCCAGTCAGAGCTCTGTGCGGTAGCACCGCAATGTAGTGTCGATCATATTGCTAAGTGGTAGTTTCAATTTTTACTTGGCGGTAGCTATTTTTCAAAGAGCTTGAGTTGCGAGGTGCGGTAGTACCGATCTGTGATGGGTGGTAGTACCGGCCGAGGTAAAAATTTTAGGGATTTTAGAAAATTGAGTCATATATTGAGTTGAGTTGATCTAGGTCAGTGCATTAATGTTGCATAAAGTATGTTTTGACTAACGTGGGTCGAGTTGTGAAGAACTTATATTCGAAAATGATTTCTTTATCTTTGGTGTGTAAGGTCGCTTGGAGTAAACCACAGTCAACGGCGAGGATCGGGGTTACGCTTCATGGAGAGCCGAGCCTCAGAACGATCGAGAATGTCGGGTGAGGTAGTGAGCTCAAGTATGGCACGAGAAAGATGAAAAATGTTGAAGGAATGTTCAACGTTACATGTAGCTTGGTCGGTCTTCGAACGGTGAGGTTGCATGATGTAGCTCGGTCGGTCCAAGTGAGGCATGATTCGGTGAAACTGGAATAAAAGAGACTTGCCGACACGTGACAAGCCAGTGGTACTATCTATTTGAAGTACTACCGCAGTACTGTAGCAGTAATACCGATTTTACTGTTTATCCCTCAAAATTTTAGTTTCTTAATTTGCTAAAGTTTGTGTTGGCTTTTCATCCTAATCTCCATAACTTTGTAGTTATTAATGTGAATGATTGAGAAACACTTGAGGGAAAATTTTAAAGTACCATTCACTTTTCTCTGTTGCCATCTTCGATCCTACATTCTTCTTCTCTAGTTTATCTCCTCACAAAGAATTCCAATTATGATGCTAGCTAGCTAGCACAGTGCAACATGACCAAAGTGTGCAGCTAACTGCGCATCATATGGTCAACACGAATTTTTCCTACTAATGGTCTGGAAACCATCGTAGTCACGGGCAGCGTAGAGAGATCCAATGCAAAAATAAGCTAGTTCATACAGAATTACTTTGCAAATTAATTAAGTGCAATACTACCGATATTCATGAAAATACCGATGGAACTTTACTAAACAAATTATTTGAATACATGAGTAAGGTACGAACGTATGTACTGGCAGAGTGCTGTAGATGACTAGACGGCATGATCTTTCGGTCTACATTCTCTTTGCTGTACCAGAATTTCCTGTCGAAGACGGCGGCCGGCCTAATGCTACACGGCGGTAGAGGAGCCGAGCTAGCGCGAAGACCCCGTTGACATCATGCTTATGACTACGCCGGTGGAGGAGGGAGAGCGACAGAGCGCGGGCAAACCCGTCAAAAGCGCGGGCCCCTCGGGGGTCGCACGCGTGCCCGCCGCCCACTCACCTCATCAACACACACACCTCACAGCCAAGCCACGGCCACACCGCACTCGCTCTGGCCTACTCTACCGCGCAGCGCGCACAGATCTCACGTCCTCTTTTTTTAAGTACAACTGTATACATACTAATCTCACACCTACGCTCCAACTCACATATACATTTGCGTATTTACTAGCAGGAGCGGAGCCACGTTCGAGTTCTTTTTAGCTACGACTTATAATTTTTAATTAAAAATTTTGAATTTTGGCTATTTGTGATAGAGATTACGAAGAAAGATACTCGCTTGCGATTTTGATTGATACAGATGTTAGACCTTTAACATATACTACAATTAACTTGTAGATCACGTCTTGAAAAATACTCTATTTAAAAATTAGTTACTGTAGCAAAAACCAAAAACCGCTTTTAGAAGCCAAAAAGATCAGGCCCTCTAGGTTTCAGTTTGGGATATGAAAAAAAATATCTAATGTACAGGTCGGATAAATTCAGTCTAGTCTAGATAACATTTTTATGGTCTAGTTCAGATAGCGTAGATCATTCCACCGTTGAGCCCGAGGCGTAACCAAATCTTAGCTCCACCACTGTTTACTAGTATACATCTAATTAAAGTAAAGATCTATGGCCCCGCTCGTTTCGGCTTAAGCTTCCGACTTCTGGCTTATTTTTCACTATTTATAATTTCGTCTTTTTATGAACTTTTGGCTTTTTTGAGCTTTTTTGCCGGTTCTTTTTTTGCCATATTCGTTTGCGTTGTTTGTGATAGGCTAACATATTTTTTAATTTTTTTAAATTTAATTATGTTAAATAAGTCTCTGTCATTCTGATGTTTTTTCACCAACCACTGATGCTTTTCAGCCATAAGCCACCAAAAATAAGCCAAAATGATCACCACCTATACCTTACAGAATATAGATAAATGTTTTAACACTAAATATACTTGTATGTAGGTATACTCTACCTTCACAAAAACTAATCTGAAAAAGATAAATAGAAAATCATTCCTTTAATTTAAGGATCGAACTCAAGACTGATGGGTTCAAATAACTCAAAACTTATCAGTGAGCTAACGTAGTTCCCTATCTCACGTCTGCATATGAAAAAAAAAATTCATAGAAGAAAAACACGCACACAACATGCACTGCATCCACTCCGGTAGACGGAGGCCGAGTCAAAAGGCAGGATAAGGACAGCGTTCAGGTAGGCTCGCTCTATTTCTCTCCTCTCGTTTTTGGTTGCGACAAACCGGGTGTCCTAACGTCGCTGCCACGTATCGACAAAGCTTTGACCATCCGAACCAAAGCGAGAAATCGCTGGTTGGGGAGGTCAACTTTTTGCTCGTTCCATTCTCCTAGCCAGTCAGTGCAGCAAGTTTCAGAAATGAATTAATAGTATATGTTCAGATCACTTTCCCTGCCGGCCGGCTCCGTGATCCTTCACCACCAATTTGGAAGACCTGGGGATCACGACCTACGATCCCCGGTGTGTTTACGCTGAAGGATTGGTTATTGGTGGGGTGGTAGATTAGCCCATTCAGCTGGCCGGATTGTGCTAGTGGCGTGTAATCGATTTCCTCTAATCATGAGCAAGAAAGTTTTTCTTGGCACGCGGTAACTTTGTCTATCCATATTAGCCACAAACATACATGAATTTACTCGCAGAAGAGGCTGCTCGATCGTGCACGGGTAGCCACGAATAAATAAACTTTCATTCAATCTTTAGACACAACTCACTTCGACTTTAACTTCTATCATTTAGCTTATTTTTTCACTATTAATAAATTTTGTTTCCTCTAGCTTTTTTCAGTTCTTTTTTCATATATATTTGTATTATCTATGATGGACTAATATATCTTTTCTATTTTTAATTTTTGATTTAATTATGACAAATAAACCATCATTAGCTATCTGTGATGGACTAACATATCTTTTCTATTTTAATTTTTGATTTAATTATGACAAATAAATCATCATCAGCTATAATACAAATTTAGCTAAGTACAATATAATTTCAACCATAGGCTAACATATTTTTTAATTTAATTATGACAAATAAATCATCATCGGATATAATATAATTTTAACTAAATACAATACAATTTTAGCTATAAACCACTGCTTTTTAATTTAAATAAATGACACCTTAATTTGGTGGTCGGTCATGTGGGTGATGGCAATCCGTCCTGCCGTGCCGCGACACGCAGAGAACCCAGCCCAGCCCGATCGACCGACCGACCTGCCTTGAGACGGAGAATACCGGTTTGGTAGTGCGCGAAACACGGCGCGCGGCGCAGGCGTGCTGCGGCGGCAGTGGCAGCGGCGGCAGCAGCAGCACGTACACGATTCCCGTCCGCCGCGCGCGCGCGCACGGACACGGCGCGGCACGGGGCCATCCGGTGCGGCACGGCGCGCGCGCACACGGACACGTCACGTCGCGGCGGCAGCAGCAGCACGTACACGAGAGTTCCCGTCCTGTAACACGTGCCTGCGCCCTCAGATGCGCGCGCCGACGACGACGTTGACCCGGCCGCCCGCGCGTCGGTTTCGGGGGGTTAGGAAACGACGACGTCGCATCAGGAAAAGCGAGAGGAATCGACGTGTTTGGACGATATGCCGATGCGCGGTGCAGGGGGGGTGCGACTTTTGCGCTGTTAGGCTCGGCGTTGACACGGCGCGCGGGGCTAGAGCTGAGAGCATCTTTATGGGGCTCAGATAATAGTTTTTTAGCTGTTTCATGGTCACGATGGGTCAAAAGCATCGCCTGACTTTAGATCGACTCTGGTCCACTTCAGTCCACTGCGGTTTTTAAAAGCAGCTTTTAGTTTTCGCTACAATAACTAATTTTTAAACTAAGTATTTTTTTAAAATAAAATCTACAAGTAAATTGTAGTATACGTTAAAAGACTAATATTTATGTTAACTAAATCGCAAACGAGTATCTCTCTCCGTAATCTCTGTCGCGAAGAGCTGTCGAGATGAGCATTAAGGGCATCTCCAATAGTTTTGTCTATTAGGTTATCTCTAAGAATTCTACCTCACTTAAATTCAACCAAACCAAAACAACCAGGAAATCTTCAATGGTTCTCCTATCCACTAAATAGGGTAACTCGTTGAACAGAAGTCTAAAAACTTCAATATAACCTCGTGTCAGCTTGCCTCGCGATAGCTACGGCGCCACGACGTGACTTTGGCGACCCATCTGCAAGCAGGCCACGCCGTAGCCATGGTGAGTCAATGCAGGATTTGCTTGGGAAGAGAGGAAGGGGAAGGGAATTAGAGAGAGAGAGAGACGGACCTTGGCCATGGCAGGAGCTACACCTTGGCCCAAGCAAGAGCTTCCCCGTGAGATCTAAGAAAAGGGAAGGGGATTAGAGAGAGAGAGAGACGGAGCTGAGGGAAGAGGCCTGAGCAGCAGCTTCATCGCGACCTTGGCCTCATCAGATTTGAGAGAAGGAGAAGACTCGGTGCGAACTTTGATGATGAAAACCACTTCCCGCGCGGAAGAAATGGCAGGCGAAGGAATTCCTCCCGTGCTTGTCATCGGCCGTCATCTGCATCTGATCAAGAAAACGCGTTAACAATCGACGAACATCTCCAACGGTCTGATGCATCGTCACTACCGTCTTGTTTCTCACGTTGGATCGGTCGCTTGCCGAAGGGATGACTGCTCTCTCTCTCTCTCTTCTATCTCGCTCTTCTATATTATCATAAAATTCTACATGGTAACTTTTAAAGACAGTTGAGATGGACTATTGGAGATGCCCTAACTCATTTGGAGCCTAGCGTTGGCTGCATCGATCTCTTGTTTTCAGCGTAACTAGTTGCGTAATAATTAATGTAACTACAGCCAGTGTGTGCGCCTAACACATGTAGTTAGGACTTGGGAGTGATCCTGAGAGAGAATCCTTCCAAGCAAAAGGTCAACCATCAAGAGGGTTTGAAACCTCATTCCCATGTTCTTATTCACAAGATTAAATAAATACCAGGTACACCAGCTATTTCCATAAATACCAGATACGTTTGGGTATGTCTCTTGACGGTGAGGCTGCCTTCTGGTTACCCAAAAATCCACTGTGTAGTGTGTACTACGTCATGCACACTCGTAGAGCCGATAACCACAACAAAAAAGAAAAGAAAAGAAAAGAAAAGAAAAGAAATTAAAGTAGTAGACGCTGCTCATCGTTAATTAACGGAAATCAAATAGGAGATCTCTTTTGGATGAATGAATGATACTAGTACAATGCTTTTTCTGTCTTGCGAGTTCTCTAAACTTTAATGATGTTGTTAGTGTGAAACGGAGGAAAACTCTCCATCTGGATCCCTTTCCCCTCCATGGTCAACACTCCTGGGCCCCAGACTGCACATGCGAACAGCTCAGGTGGGCTCTGACGAGAGCACAAAGGCCCACAGATTCCCCCTGCCCCCCTGACAGCTCGGGCCCACCACATCGTAATTGTATTAGGTGTACTGGGCCTCATGGGCCTGTCGAGCCAGTGTCTACCGCATTCGCAGCCTGGGTGGATGGGTCAAACCCTTTTTGACCTCTCAACTTCCTTTTTTTTTCCTTTCCCTTTTCCTTTTTGGTTTCATTGGGCAAAGCTCGTCTCGAAATTCTTGCCGGGTCACCTTCGGATTGCATCAGTTCATGTGTGCGTTCTTCCTTCTTTGCCGACGGAAGCATTACGTAGATCGCAACACGATGAACGTTATTATCAGATTATGTAAAGGCTTAGACAATCTCCAATCAGTGAGACTTTCTTGTACATTGCCGTCCGAGGTTGCACCCCTTCCGTCACGACTGAAATGTACGCAAGAAGCGGCTGCGACGGCAGTGCCGGTGACCCAGCCGAATCATCCCGGCCGTGATGCCCGCCGCACCATGCAAATCGGAGGTCCCTACCTGATGCATGTTACCCGTCCCAAATGCACTGGGGACAGTAGCATATTGATATTAGGCACCACCAAGTACCCACAGCCTGAACAGTTGTGACACCTCGGTCCATGTTGGTCCATGTATGTATACACATGAATTTCTAGATTAGTCTCACCTTACTAGCTTACCTTGAGAAGCACTTACGTATAAGCCTATGAGTTCCAATGGTAGCACCCTCAGTTAACCGTTTTGCGCGAAGTGAGAATAAAAGCACAAACAGATTGCTATATGTGTGTGACCTATCTATAATGGGATTAGACCTAAGCCGGTTTAGACCTTAATGCATTGCAACGGTAGGGACACTTGGATTGTTCATGTACCATTGGCTTTCGTGAGTTGCTCCACAACGAGGTGCTAGGTGTTTTCTGTGCATTTCATAGGGCGGTTGTTGGAGCTAGCCTTGGACACGAAATCATTCCTGAAATGATGCAAGGTATCGTCTGTTTGGTTTGATCCACGCATTTCATGAAGTGCTGGTTGACTCGTAAGGTGTACGTGCATGTGGACGTACTCTTAAACCTAGGGCTGAAGCCCAGTTAGCCCTCGTTCTATGTAACTATACTCAGAGCACATACAGCCAACCAAACAACTTCACCGAATCACCAAGCAGCCGCGTGGACCGACCGGCGACCACCCAATTGGATGCCACCAGCGACCCATGTATGAAAACTACGAATTATTGTGGGATTCAAATAGTCAAAGGGCTCGTAAGATCAAATGACAAGTCTTTTTCTCCCAAAAAAGGGGGGAAGAAGATCTAATGAGAAGTCTTCTTCTCCCTGAAAAAAGGAAGGGAAATATCATATGAGAAGCCTTGTTTCAGAAGTGACCGTGTTGTTGCAAGGAATCTCATGGCATGGCCGGTGTCAGAGGAATCCTGGAAACATGGCGAATTGGCCCGGACTGTGCCATGTGCACTGCAGCTTTTGATAATTTAATAGCAGATCGAAAAGGACTCGAGAGCGGGCGAGGGTACTGTACTGGGCTACCACCGAAAGCCTTTGCAGCCGAGCGTATGGCTCAATCAGCTCCATTAGCTTCCGCCCCAGCGGCAACAACGCTGACACACGCTGGATCACGCATGCTCATTTGGCTTTCGTCGTAAAAAGGCTTTAGGCTTTCAGTTACCTGTGGCTAAAACTTGATAAGCCATGTGAGCGCTCAATTAGGCGTTCGATGAAGCCTCTGGTTAAGATTTCAAGACTACTGCGCATGTCACTAGCTCTCACGTAGTTCATGGCCGCATCTTTTGTAGCAGTGGCGGAGCCAAGATTTGGTTACGCCTCGGACTCAGTGGTGGAATGATCAAGATTATCTAGGTTAGATCATGAAAATGTTACTCAGACTGAAACACTGGCCTATCTTTTAGTTGGCCAAGCTTCAAGTTATGTAGTACAGTTTTCGTGTTGGTAGTAAATTATGTTTTTTTTCCGTTCTTGAAACAAAAGAAAAGCGCGCATAAATGGTATTAATCTTTGGAGTAATTTGCACTAAATTTTCGTCCCCGCAACCCCTCCCTCAGCATTCCATAATTCTTAGGTGACCATATGAGTTTCAGCTAACGATGGCCTCTGTTCTGTTCTTTTCATTGGTCGCAAAATTGTGAGTGATTACGTTATCCGGCAATCTTGAAAAACGACAAGGTTCGAGTTTTGCGACTCACCCGCAAAGTGCTACTTCTGTAGCCTCCTATGTCACTCAAAAGTCCCAAGTCACTTCTGCAGTTGCACTGTTGTTAGATGTTAGCTTACCGTGTTTGCTATCTGCTGTAACACAGAGCTACTTCAGACTCTTCCTGAGGAAACCTGAAGACGACTTGTGAATGCATCCGCGGATGATACTACGTCTATCGAGAGAGATCGAGAGATTCACTTTATTCGGGAGACCGATTTATGCGAACTACCTTTTGGGAGGCTAAAAAAATAAAAATAAAAAAATACTAGATAGAGCCTGTCAGACAACCTATGGGCCACCTGGCCAGGCGGAGCTGGTCAGGAACGATCCTCTACAGCAGTGGATCAGACCACGAGGGGCACGATCCGGGCCGTTAATCACGCTCCAGCCCACAGGTCTCGTGTCATCAACCAAGCATTAGTGCTTGCCTCCTTATTAGTCAAGGATACAGCGGTACGATCCTATAGAACAGATCCTGTTCAAGTAAGGTCGTGCTAGAATGCGTAGGGTTCCTCCTTTTAAGCTGGTGCTGTCTTATGCGGACATCCGATGTGGTACTTTGTTTCGCCGAGCACTCAGCCTTCCGGGGGGGTTTTGATGTTTTGTTTTGGCAACTCCGCGTTTTACTCGCTTCTGTATTGGGCCGGGGTGTTCTTCTTACAAAAGGTCCAAGCTTTAGGATGCACTTCTCTCGTATGATCTTCTCAGCGAGGCCGCAAGCGTCACCCGGAAATGCTATAGCGTCGTGCTCGTGCCGCCCTCCCCCAAGCCCAGGTAGCCCACGCAAGAGAGAGCCCAGATCGCCCAAAAGAAGAGCGGAAAATAAATTGCGTTCCGAGTCGTTCCACTGCACCAAGCTAACACATGCGAACGTTACAAATTATTGACGAAACTGCTGACGCCATTGCTCCTAAAAAAGTGATTTCGAAACTCCATAATGCTTTTAAGCCGAGCATCCAATTCCCGATCTGTTCGACCATCGTGTTTTTTTTACTACGAGATGTTCAAAACAAGACCATTTACATATATTTTAGCATCATTTTTGTTAGAGATTATGGCAAATGTTTCCATAATAGTTTTGATTTGTTTAATTACTAGTATTAATTGTTCAGTTTGGTTTATTCCACTAATAATCTAGATTTTCCTAAGAACTACTGAAAAATTATAAATTAAAACGTGGAACATTTCGTTTTAACCACCGGAAGATCCGACTCTAAATCAGTTCGTTTGTCCTAACCAATTCAAAAAATGCACTAGAACATCATCCATGTACTACTAGAATATTTGAAAGTAATTTGTGGAATATTTCATTGTACCTAGTGAAATATCCGAAGTTCACAGTCCAATGGATGTTCCACCATGACGTTTAGTTTGTTTCACTAATTTTGTTTGTTTGTTACGTGACATATGTTATGATCACAGAGAGAAATATATGTAACATTGGTCTTATTTTTTAGAATCCACTGTAGGGATTGTGATAGTTTAAACGGATCACAAAATCGCTACTCGGTTCAAAAGATACAAGCTTTTGAATTTTTGAAATATAAAAAGAAAAGCAAATGAAAAGTGCATGTGGCCCGTATCCGCCCTACTCTGGCGGCAGCCTCCTACGCGTCGTCCGTGCGGCAGGTTGCACCCCCAAGGTCATCGGACTCATTGATTCGTTTTTTCGGCTGCAGTTTATAGTTTATGACTGTAGTTATGATTTTTAGCTCTAATATAAATACTTATGTGAACGAACCGGATATTGATAAGTTGATATGCTGCTTTGAAAATACTATCCCGATAAATTATTTTGAAACAACGATTACTAACTCACTTGTTTATTTATAAAAAGACATAAGATATATGAGCCGAAAAGAAGGGGCGGAGCGAAACAGCTCCTGGATTAAGAGTATGGCTGCATGTCCTCTGTTTATTGGACTGGTGTTGTTGGGCAAAGCCGGAGCTGATCTGTGGAAGGAATATGCACTCACCACTCACCAGAGTGGAGCCACTGCAAAGTTGTCAAGTAGGCAAAAGAAAGACATGCAGGTCGAGCTATGGCTTAGCTGCGCCCATCGCAACCCAAAGCAAGAAAAATGCCGGTCCCTTCTGACCAAAGCGAGAAGGTAAAAGAGGGCTAGGGTCGAGCTCGTGACTAGGTTAACCCAAAGTGACGCGTGCAAACTCCAAACCATTGGCTCCTGCTGATTTGTGAGCTCGAAGGTTGATCAGCAGTGACAATGGCGAACCTGAAATGAAAATAACGGATGAGCTCATAAGGCTTATGACATCCTCGCCGCGGAGCTCGTGCCCTCACCGACTCCCCTGCATCCCCGCAAGGATATGACATCCTCGCCACGCCCTCGCAGGCGCCGACTCATCGCGACGTGCACCAAAGAAAATTAGACGCTAACCTATGGGTCCCTTTTTTCCTTTAACCTCATCTGCTGATTCAGTAAAATCACTTTTTGGATGCCACGTCAAAGAAAATTAGACACATCGGTGCCACGCCGGCTAAAACCAGAAAATTAGACACATCGGTGCCATATCAGCTAAAACCACGGTGGTTTTGACAATTTAAAGGTGTCAAATACCCTGTGTTTAGAGTTGATGGTTCTTTTTTAGAATCGAACGAAAGTTGAAGGGGGTAAGATAGATCTATTCCTTGACAAAAATATCAGATAGGGTTTAATTGGAGCATTGTGCTCGGAAGGCTTAACAGATGCCACAGGAGAAACTAAATTTCTGAAACAGAGAGCACCATCATTTCCATTCACGATTTTTACAGACACCCCCACAGTACCCCGAGAGCTACACGGCACAGCCACCACGGACTCCACCACACAGTCCTAAACAGCAAACACCACTTGCAACCAAGAAACCAGCGGTTCCATCAACCAGTCGGTCCATGCGATCGATCACCGGCCGGCGCACTCCGGCGGCTGGACGGGGAAGCGGTCGGTGTCGACGCAGTAGTCGTAGACGAGGTGGTGCGCGCGGGCCCAGAAGAGCTGGTGGCTCTGGTGCACGGTGAGCTCCTCCATGTCCTTCTCCTTCCACCAGTACCTGCCCTCCTTGCCCGACGAGCTCTCGCTACACCGCCTCACCTCCCCGGCGTCCCAGTCGCTGGCGTTGGCCGCCCACGCGCACCCGTCCACCCGCACGTCCCGGTACGTGGCCACGAACGGCGCGTGCGACCAGTCCGTTTTGACGCGCCCGCCCTGCGTCGCCCAGTCGTCCGCGTTCCAGATGGAGCTGTACACCGCCATCGGCTGCGGCGACGGGAACGGTGGCACGGAGGCCGTGGTGTTCGTGCTGTTGGGGTGGCGGTGGTGGCCCTTGGTGGCGGCCGCGGTGTCGTTCTTGTTCTCGTAGACGCGGATCGGGGTGTCGTCGACGAGGAAGGCCACCTGGCTGGGGTTCCAGAGGATGGCGTAGGTGTGGAAGTCGGCGGTGGGGTCGAACCACAGGTCGACGCGCTGCTCCCGGTTGCCGACGCCGTCGATGTAGAGGTTGGTCTGCACCAGGTACGGCTCGCCGGTGACGTTGCCCAGGAACTCGATGTCGAACTCGTTGTGCTTGTCCCCCTCGGACGACAACTGCAGGCATACCGGGCAAAGCTAATTTCAGTATTTTACTCGAGCTTGGAGATGCATAATGGAGTAAACTCTTCATGGGGTGATTTGTGAAAGGTGGCTTCTTTAAGAAAGTTGAGCTGTTGCTGCGCTTGTTCACGTGCTGCTGCTCTCTGTAAATTGGTTCTTGGCAGCTTCCCGACAGACATGACAAGCATGTCCCCAGCATTGGCTTTCGATAACTTTGTTTACTTATTTACTGGTGTCATTGACTGATTTCCCCATTCTAGTCTCATCTATTCTAAATGGAAACGCAGATGCAACTTCCATTCAGAGGCAAAGAACAAAGTGCTCGGTATCCAGTAGTAATGTTTCTTTCCTAAATGCAGCGTGAATGCAGTTGTTCTCCTGACCGATCTCGGGAGCAACTGGAAATAGCATCTTTAATTTTACGACGGGTGAGATGAAAGCGTGCACTCACTCACATAAAAAGCAGTGACCACTCCAGCAGAGTCCCCAGGCACGAGCTTCAGATCGGCGCTCGCCTTGCCGTACAGAAATTTGTTCTTCGACGCGAAGCCACCGCCTGTATGCATTTGTTCCCAAATGCAGAAAGAACAACGCATCAGCCAAAAAAACTCACTGGCTCTGAACATGGCTGAAGCAGCTGCGCCGCTCGTACCTGAGGAGCTGTCGAGGCGGAGCTCGAGGAGGTCGCCCTCGTACACGACGTGGTCGTTGGCCCAGATCGGCTGCACCACGTCGTCGAACTTGCCCGACGCCGCCTTCGCCGCCCCGGCGCAGAGCAGGGCGGCCACGGCCACCGCGCCAAAGCCGGCGTTCCACGACACCATTGTTCCAAACTCGAGAATGCTTCTTGCTACTGCTTGCTCTGCACTGATTGAGCTCGCTCGCTGCGTGGTCGACTCGGCCGGGGCCTTGGCGAGCGTTATGTAGGCAGACGAGGGGCTTGGCCCATGACACGGGGCGCCACGTAGGAAGCCAAGGTAGCCGTTGGTCTCTGCACAGCGGTTATGGCTTTTGGTACGTTCCTTTTTTTTGGGCTGTGGTTTGTGTTTTTCAATTAAAATTTTTAAATTTTGGTTGTTTACGTAGATATTGAAGAGAGATACTCACTTGCGATTTTGGTGATACAGATGTTAGACTTTTAACGTATACTATAATTAACTTATAGATCTCGTCTTGAGAAAATACTTTGTTTAAAAATTAGATATTGTAATAAAAGTCAAAAGTCGTTTTTTAAAAAACCGTAAGTAACAGGCCCGTGGTTTATTTGCAACCTTTCCTGCTGCTGCTCGCTCTGGCTCCGGCGCCGAAAAGAGTTGCTTCTGCCTAGCTCGATACTACGCAACGCATCAGTACGTTCCAAGTTGGTCCCAGCTGGCCTGCGCGCGGGGGCGTACGTGACACGGTAAAGGGCAAAAGTGAGGAAGAGTAAAAATAACAGCAGCGTGTAATGATCCGTAGTAACTCCGTTCTAGTACGAGTACAGCGGCTGTACATATAACCCGTTTAAGGTGCCGGTCGGTTGGATGAAACAGGTGTTTTATGGCTAAAATTATACTATAATTAATTAAAATTATACTGTAACTGATGATATCTTATTTAACGTAACTAAATTTTAAAAAAATAAAAAAACAGAATACAAAGTAAACAAATACGAAAAAAAGAACTGATAAAAAAAGCAAAAAACCAAAAAGATAAAAAAGATCAAATTTAGGAATAATAAAAAATAAGCATAAGCTCAAACCCAAATGAGCGGCGCCTAAAACGGCTTTGACTGATCATTTTTGCTTGCTACTGTTTGTTATCTTTTAACTGAAATAGATATTGATGTTTGTTTTTAGCGGAGGCATTCAATTAATATAGAGTAAAGATGTGTGTAAGGCTATGTTTGTATTATCTTTTACTTAGAAAAATCAATATGAACACCTAGCTTCTTTATTTCTCTCAATACCGTCTCGCTCCGAGGATAAGTCAGGTCATGGGTGCAGCACGCACTTCTCTCGTCTCGCTCCAGTCATGCCCATTTATCTATCTTGGATGCATTCGATTGGGCTTTGACTTATTTTTTCTTACTACGGTAACTAGCTTTTACACAGTATATCTTATAAAGATGGAGTTTATAAATATATTGTAGTAGACATTGTACCAAATTCAGTTATATCGGTCAAAATTATATACGACTGTTTTTCTCTTTGTATTATCCCTCGTGAACTGTCAGAATTCAAAATCTATAAGGCAAGAGTCACAGTCACCACTCAAAAGAATCCACCACTTATTTTTCTGCCGCTCACCCCCCGTTCTGAACTACTTTTTTAAAAATATTATTATTTATGTTTGGTCAAAAATTAGAAACGACAGCCAAAATTTACTGGAAGAGTCCATATGAACTCACAGTAAGATGGCCTGGTTCCCATCGAGTACGTCGCGTACTGTGGCTGTGCTGCTGCCAGGCACAGCACGGCTTGATGGGGAAGCTAGCAAGAGGCCATGGCCTACACCCGTAAATAGTTGTTCGTGAGCAATGAATAATGGTCAGTGTTTGCCACCGTGTATCTCTCTGTCTTCATCGATCGTTTGATCCTAGCTAGACTGGCTGTACCGTGACGCGCAGGAGCATTAAAAAACCTCACGCACGACTCTGTATCACTCTGTAGAAACATGAAATGCACATCTGAACATCTGATATCTGTGTAAAAATATGGAATGCTTACCTAACCTGGCCTGGCCCCGTTGCCCAAGCAAAGATACTCTGGTCATCTAGTCTTTAACTAAGCGAACCTACTAATACGTAGGTAATCTTAGCAGTGACGTCAAGAGCTACTAATACGTAGCACATTTGGGTAGGAGTAATTAAAAGATCGCGCTAGTATATTTTGGGTAGGAGTAATGTTCTAAGTTATGAATCACTTAGAGCAAGTATAATAAGAGAAATGTTAGTAAATTTGTATCTTTGAGGTGGAGGAGAGAGAGGAGGAGAGAGAGAGAGGTGGTACAGAAGCTTACATGTACCACCAAGACAAGAACCAAGAAACTTTGTGAGAGGAAGGGGTAGGTCATACAGCTTTCAGGTGGCTATAACTACTATATAAGTAGGCTGAAAAGTGAGCTGTAAGTGTTCATACAGCCAGCTGAAGACTGTATTATTAGCCTTGCTATTAGAGCGCCTTGTATATATAATCCACTTCATTAGGAACAGTTCCCCAGGAGGGAGCAGCGGGGTGTACGCTCCAGCTGTGAATGACCGAGACGCCATCTCTCCTTTACCAGAAGAGGGGCGCAATGTTAGAAAAAGATAACGGCACTGCTATTTTAAGCTGTGCAGCTAATAAATTTTATTTACGCTTTTTAAAAAGATGACAAACATCGAAGACAAGAAAGCGGGTGGTGCACATATGTTTAAGATTAGAAAATCATTTAGAAAAATAGTTTTCCAGAGTTTAATAGAGAAATCGTTTTATTTATTTTAGTTTTAAAAAAGTTAAAGAAAAAAGCTACAGAAGCCAAAAAAAGTTCCGGGCCAACAACTGGTGCAGCGCACGATGATGGCATGTACACATACACATACACTTGGGCGGTTGTCTACTACTGGAACGAACAAAACTCATGAGACATCATTTCGGGACGCCAAGACCGAGGCTCATAATCCGTGTGTTTGTCGGAGTCGCGCGCGCGCACACCCACACTAGTATTAAATTCATTTTACCGAAGCATGGGAAAATAGGTGACCTTTATTGGGGCTGCTTTCCATAGCTTTTGTCTATAATTAGTAGATCTAGGGTGGTGATCGGTTCTACTGAAATTTGAAAAGCTTTATATTTGAAAATATCTGAATTTGGTGAAAAAACACTGGTGAGAGAGGCTTATTTGACATAATTAAATTTAAAAAAATTAAAAAATATAAAAAATATGTTAACCCATCACAGACAACGCAAACGAATACAAGAAAAAAAAGAACCGACAAAAAAGCTAAAAAAAAGTCAAAAATTCAGAAAAAGACGAAATTATGAATAGTGCAAAAATAAGCTTAAGCCAATAAGCTTAAGCTATATTGAGCAGGGCCCTAACTAATAGTATCAATTGGTAAGAGTTAAAATTAAAAAATAACTGAAAAGTCAAATGAATAGGTAATGATCGTACGCTGAAGGTTCATTTCATTTTAACCCCTCCATTTTTGGTTCAAGTACGCGTATGTGATGTGTTAACCGTACGCTAGCTTTAGGCCCAATCCAAACATCTTTTGTCTTTGGGCTTCAACATTTCAGAACTTAGAAATCGTTTGGTTTTTAACGCTTTGTTTTTATATTGTTTCTTTTTTTCTATGTATTATCTCTGGAGATACAACCTTTTTTCTTTTTTTCTCTCACTTTTTTATTTTCCTTTATTCAAATATTTTAGTCGAAAATAAATAGCCGCTACAATATAATTATAATTAAAAGCCGAGAGACATACATTGTAGCCGAATTGAACAGCACCGACTGCGCATCAATATCCCCAGCCAGAAATCATGTACGGCTATGATGCACATGTGACCATGCAGGTCCAGGATTTTGTCACCTTGCTTGTACTCCACCATTCTGAGAGCACCAGCTCTCACACGCGCTCAAAACTGCAACACAGATATTGTTGAGGAATGGGCCCAGTCCAGGAGACCTACTGTACCAAGAGATCCAATAATTAGGTATCCATATAGCTGGCTTGAGAGGATTGTCATAATAGAAATAATGAGGTTGCCTTTACAATTGTATATTTAGGTATGAATATTTATGTAAGTAACCCCTCGTAGATATAAATATGTGCCTTAAGGCGATATGAGGAGGAGGGATTAATTTTTTTTAGAGACAAACATATGTAATGTTTATGCCTCTCACACACCATCTTCATGGTTTATAAGACTCCAGGCAGCTCCTTAGTGGTCTTCTCTTGCTCTATTGTTTACTGTTTAGTCTGTAACTATAGCATATACACTAAAAATATATACGTGGTCAGTGATTTTAGTTAGTACCGTACGTACATTACGGTCTTTTTTGCAATGATTTCCACAGTACATAGCAGTCCACTCACGACAAGGTCCAAGCGGTCGAGGATGTCACGCGAGATGGTCGGGCTCAGGCTTGAGGCGCATGAAGATCAGAGATGGATGATACGTGTTGGAGCTACGGAGGTGCAGGGCCGGGCCCATGGGCGTGCGACCCGTGCGATGGAACAGGGCCTCAAGTCCGCTCGCTCGTCTCCCGACTTCGCGTCATCGCGTGCGACCGTGCATGGCGCCACTTCGTAGTTCGTATACTATAATCATATTCTCGGCAGTTCGGCAGTCGGCTCGTCTCGTCTTCCGGTCTTCGTATAATACGTGACCCCGTGGCGCTTCGTATTCATTCACCCTGTGGCACTAGGCGAGTGTGAGATGCGACCATGCGATGCTTGATGAGGCACTAGGCAAGAGCATATGCGACCATGCGATGAGATGAGGCACTAGGCAAGAGTGATGCGACCATGCAGGCCAAACACAAGCAGGCAAGCAGCGATAATATGAGAGCTCGTGTAGCAGCAATGCAGCATGAGTAGCTGAGCTCCACTGCCTCCACAAAGCCTCACACAGCAAGCAAGGCAGCAGGTGCAGGAGAGGTCTGCAGGAGTGCAGGTGCAGTACAGGTATTCGTTTTTTTCCAATTCTAATTGTATTGTACTAATTAAATTCTTCGTATGAAAGTTTAGAACTGTTTGTATAATTTTAATTTTGTTCTTTTCATCTTTTGAAGCCATGTCTTCTGCAAATCGATTAATTATGAGCATATTATTGAAGATTTTATTTCAAAGAACACTAAGAGAATGATGTTATTCAAGTAAAGATTATGCAAACCAAGAGTTCAAAAGATACTATTCTTGATATATCGCATTTGCTCTACAATACATATATTATTTTGGCTATATTTGGTAGTTTGGTTTAGACCTCACTTAGAGCTTCGTACAGGGCCTCTAAATTTCACGGCACAGCCCTGCGGAGGTGTGGTCCGGAGGCTACGATACGTGGTGGATGATGCGTGGAGAAGCTACGGGAGGTGCGGTCCTGGAGGCTTCGACACGTGATGAGTTGACAAGTCGGAAGTGTACAAAAATCCGTGTTAGGAAGAGCTTCGGGTCTCTTGAAAATTAGTAGGCTAAAATTATAGTTGAGGTAAAAAGGTCAAGTCTAGTTAGAAGAGTTGTATTAGGTTTTGAGTAGAGATTGAATAGGAGAGAGATGGCTGTATAAAAAGGATATGCGTGTGCGGCGGCCGTGATGCACGAGTAGAAAAAAAAAAGAAATTGCGGCGGCTTGTGTTCATGGCGGCTGGATGCAGGGCATGAGGCTGAGCCGTGACTTTTGTGAGCATGTGCCTTTGGCTGAGACATTGACGGTGAACACATAAGAAGCTAATTGATGGAAGTTGCATGCACGTGTTTCGGCCTGGGCGAGACTTGGTGATTAGGTAAGTTATTAAGGGGTTAATGAGGTTTGCTAATTATGTTTTTGTTTTGCATGGTGTTGATTAAGCATTACGAGGTTGCATGCATGATTTCTTCCATTGGACTTTGCTTGGCCGTACGGGATTAGAGATAATCAAGGTTAGAGCTAATTAGGATTCGTTTCAGATTGGGGCTGCTACTAGGATTTTGTATTGGTTAGCGATAGAGGAATAGCAGCAGATGGTTATCTTTCGTATTGCGGCCGGACGGTAAGCAATTAGTGCTTATAATTAGCCGTGTCTTTTGGTGTTAGAGCAGATTTCGTGAGGCATTAGGGGCTGGCCGGACTAGCTGAGGGGAACAAATCTATTGGATCGTAAAGACAACAGCAGCAGAGCGAAGCGATCCATCTGTATTGCTGTTTTTTGTTTCCCTATTTATTTTTTGTGTGGCAGGTTGAAAAATCAGGAGACGATAGATTATAAAGAAAAAAATTTCGTTGTACGCTGCAATCATTCCCCTCCCTCGTGTCACATCGCGTCAAGCACAACAACTCACACCCATGGCAACAGGGAGAGGTCAGGCATGGCAGGATGAGGAGGAAGCAATGCAGCTCAGGGAGGAAGCAAGAAATTACTACCATTTTATGCTTCCATTTCTGATCCTTCGCTCGCCTCCCACGCCTTTCGTTTCGTACCGGCATGGGGAGGGGGCGTGGGTGAAGTCATAGTCAGTAAAAGACGCAGCTTTTGTACTGCCTCGTGACGACTAGGCCAGCTATCTGCGCCGGTATCATTGCATGCCTGTACTCGCTCAAACATCTTTGGATTCCCCTGTGTCACATAAATCTACTGCCGTTGCAGTTCAAGTTACGTTCATAACAGCTCGAGGTGTGCTTCAATGGATCCTTATAGCGATGCAGAGACCCGATTCAGACAATGAACTTGGAGCTGGCGATGCAGAGACCCGATTCAGACAATGAATTTGGAGCCGATTCAGATGGAGGCTGCTCGATCCACGGGTGAAGCTCTTAAAGTAGTAGTAAGAAAAAAGAACACAACAAGTGTTTTTTTTACAGTGGTTAATTATTCCGATTCATGCTTCCTTGATTACCTTGTCAGTCTCTGTATGAACGAATTAAGATCGATTTGTGAACTCGTCATGTAATAACCATTCCAGTAAGATCTGATTCTCGGGCAAATACTAGTACAAGACGATGCTGGCAGCTCGTGGATGGCGAAGACGATGCTGGCAGCTCGTGGATGCGTAGCCCGACCGTACATACGAGAGCAGTAATAATGGTACTTGGCCCGCATGCAAGAACGGGTTGGAGGATGTTCCTTGATAGCGGAATGATTTCACCATTCAAGAGTTTCTATTGATACCCACTTTTATATGGGTATGTTTTTTTTTTGGCTTATGGATTTTAGATACGACTTATGGCTTTTAAGTTATTTGTGTGAGAGAGTACGAAATGACAGAAACTCGCGTACAGTTTTGACCAATATAAATAAATCGTTTTAGTGTGTATTACAATTAACTTATTAAAAAAATACTCTATTTAAAATATAATTACTGTAGGAAAGTAAAAAATAGCTTTTAAAAACTCAAAATAAATGACGTTTACATGAGCAATCAGCTATAACTAACCAAAGATGGAGATCCATGCCTTAATTAGTGACAAGCTAGCGATGGCAAGTTGGGTTGCCTTGGGATTGCATGGCATCAGTGGGGGCATTCATGCGTGGATGGCGAACGCCCATGCCGTGCATGGTACCGTTTAGGCTAACACCCCTTCCAGTAGGAGCGAGAGCAGGGTGAACGTTCAGACTAGAGCAGAACTCGGAGCAAACAGTCGTCAGTAGACCCTTGATGAAGATGTCGATGTACTACGAAGATGTCGAAACATGCAGAACACAGATATCGCCAAAAGCAACCTGTTCGCACACGAAGTAGAGATCAATACTAACATGCTTAATACGCTGATCTTGGATGGGGTTGGTGGAGAGGTAGGCGACGTTGATGTTGTCGTAGTAGACGACGGTGGCTCAATGAAGAGGATGACGAAGTTCGACAAGGAGTTGGTGGAGCCAACATGCTTCGGCCACAGCATTGGCGATAGCACGGTACTCCACCTCTGCACTGGATTGGGAGACAGTGTTCTGGCATTTGGAGGACCAGATCACAAGGTTGCCGCCGAGGAAGATGTCGTAGCCAAAAGTGGACTTGCGGGTGTCCGGGTAAACAACTCAGTCAACGTCGGTATAGGCAGTGAATGAGTCATGCGAGGACCGATGCAGCTATAGACTATGATCAATGGTACCACTAAGGTAATGAAGAATCCGTTTGATCAGGTTGAGATATGGCTCTCGTGGATCATGCATGTGGATACGTACTGTTGAATAACATATGTAACTTTCCGGTGGGTAAATGTTAAGTACTGCAAAGCACCGACCAAGCTACGGTACACAGTAGGATTGGCGACGGGGGCGCTACTTGACGTCGAAAGTTTGGGGCTGGTGTCAATGTGTGTGTTGTAGGGGTTACAGGTACGCATACCAGCACGGTCATGAATATCAAGAATGTATACTACTACTGAGAGAGGAACATCCCATGAGGAGTACGGGTGACAGAGATACCGAGAAAGAATGTAAACCAGGCGCACGTTGCTTGCTTGAGGTCATACAATGATTTGTTGAGGCAACAGGAATGGTCGAGTTTAGAAAGATCATTGAAGCCGGAGGGTTGTTAACAATGCATTATCTCAGAAAGGGTGCCATAGAGGGAGACATTGTTGACATCCAACTGATGAACTGGCCGGTCATGGGAAAGAGCAACCGAGAGTACGGTGCGAATGGTGGTTGGTTTAATGTCTGGGCTAAAGATTTCATGCGTGGATGGCGAACGTGCATGCGTGCATGGTACCGTTCAGGCTAACACTCCTCGTGTCGTCGCGTCCCTATCTCGGTGCTGGCTTGCCGGCTCTTGCACTGCAGTCTGCATTCATCCACGTCCGGCTCTTGTCTCTGGACCGCAAGCCGTGTCTTGCCCGCCGCTGCATGCGTTCAGCCTGTTTTGGTGGTGGTGAAGCAGGCCGAGAGAGCTCGGTGCAGAGGCCTTGCCTTGCTTATTATTCCCTCAAATGCTTGTAAGTCGAATTCAGTAAACGGATCAAATCGTGTACAAGTTGCACATTGCACTCACAAACATGTACAACAAATTTGAAAATTTTGTTTTAGGCTACATGGAAATTTTGATTTTTGACTGTTGACATCTACATTGCACAATCTACAGATGAGCCAGCTTGTGCGACTCACTATGCAAACGGACAAAAGACGATCATTGTTACAATTTTGACTCAGGAGAAAACGTACAGATCGTAAATAAACTGAGAGAACACGGAAGAAATTTCTGAATTTCTTTATTCTCTTATTTGCTCCCCTCTTTCTTTTCTTTTTCTCTAATTTTTTCTTGCTTACAAAATTGAGTACAAGTCTCCCCAATATATAGAGATAAAAATCTCCTACTTGCATATCTATTCGGACTCCAAGCTGGACTCAACTTCAACTTAAGTTAAACACGAAGATGAACTCTATTATGTCTTGAACTCGAAGTCAAGATTATTTGTATCCATCATAAATCGCCAGTGCACCTCCCTATGCTTCTCCTTTCACTTCAAAAGGCCCTTCTCCCCTTCCTCCAGGCCGGCCATGGTGTCATACATGGGCTTGTTCATCGTCTCCGGCAGGTAGGAGACCAGCAGTCCGCCTATGATGCCCGCCGCGCCGAACACCGCGAACGGCACCCTTTCTCCGAGTACCACCACCAGAGGCGCAAGTATGGCGCCCATCTGCGCCGCCTGCGACGTGCAACCCAGCGCCGCGTTACGCACCACCGTCGGGAATAGCTCCGCCGTGTATATAAACAGCAGGTTGTACGTCGCCGCCATGCCGAAGATCCCCACCACCCCGCAAGCCATCCTCACCACCCTGCAGTCCAAGTACATTCAAGTGCCCAAGCTCATTTATATGATCGAGAAGGATTGGCCTGACTTCACATGCTAGTGCAAGAATCGAAGATAAATCTTGATTACCTCATGACACCGACGCCGGCCATGAGACTGCCGGCGGTGCAGAAGATGCCACTGAGCAGCATCGTGCCAATGCCGAGCGGCTTCCGGCCGAAATGGTCGAGAAGCAGCGCGGTGAGAAGGTAGGCGGGCATCTCGGCGAGCGCGTTGACGAGGACACTGACGTAAAGGTTGGTCTTGAGGTTGACCACGTTAAGGCTCAGTCCGTAGTACACCACCGAAGACAGGAGGTTGATGAGCACCGAGAGGACGAGCCGGACCCGCGTCGTCCTCGACCGGAACACGTCCAAGATGGAGCCGACGACGACGACGACTCCTCGACGTCCTTGTTGTCGTCACCCTCGTCGTCGAGCTTGAGGGTAACGTCCTCCGGGATGTGCCTGCCGTTGGTGGACGCGATGGCGCGCATGCTGCGCATGGCGTCGTCGACCCGGCGGCGCACGAGGTACCACCGTGGGGACTCGGAGACGAGCGGCATGACGGCGACGACGAAGACGAGGGACGGGATGGAGGTGACGACGTAGAGCAGGCGCCAGGAGGACTGGAAGAGCGCGGCGACGCCGGCGAGCGCGGCGATGCCGCCGGAGAAGAAGTAGAATGTGGACATGCCGGCGCGGCCGCGGCGGGAGGGGCCGATGGGCTCGGTGGCGAGGACGAAGGAGCATAGGCCGACGCTGCCAGTGCTGAAGCCGGTGAGGAGGCGCAGCGCGGCGTAGACCCAGTAGTTGGGGGACAGCGCGGTGAGGAGGCCGAAGACGGCGTTGAGGACGCAGACCACCGGAGGAGCCCTTCCGACCGAGGAACGAGTCGGAGAGGTGGCCGAACACGCCCGCGCCTGCCAAAACGAGTGTGTCAGCTACATGGAACAGCGCTGATAGATCACCAAACCAAAGTGTCAGCTACATGGAACAGCGCTGATAGATCAACGAATCGAGAAACGACAGATCGACTGCACCGGCCTCTGGCCCTCGCAGCCCAGCCCAACCAATAGAACAGAAAAGTCTGGCCCTCCCGTGCGCACCAACGGCTCAGCTAGGCGTCCGTTTGTGAGCTGCGACGGCTGACCAATCGTCGGATCCGGACGCCGGCAGGCGATGATCTCACGGCCCAAAAGAACTGGCACGGCCGGAACGGCCGCGTAGACATGCTATGCAAATCAGTCTACTCCACACGTATGCACGTGTCGCGTCACGCCGCGCCGTCTTCCAGGAACGATCGCTTCGAGCAAGCGCTGCAGGCAGCATACGTCACACAGGCTCTGAGAAGTCTGAAGAAGCATGCATCTATGCAAGTTAGCCGCCCAACTATTCTTTATTTACTCGTTAAAGTCAAATATTCTATCGAGAGGTGTGAGTTCTATGGTGTGCTTTCCTTTGCTATAGGTAGAATACCTGTAAAATTTTTATTCCTAAGTAGTAATATATTAACTTTATTTATCTCTTACGGATCCTCTTTGTTTTAGTTGACTTGCTCTTATTTTGGTTGGTTTTAATTTTGCCTCTCCCTTTCTTAATCTTGCTAATTACCTTCATTCAAACGAAAAAGGTCAAATCTTTGGCAATAATTTTCTTGATTGTTGATTGGAATAGATTTCTAACATAATAGAAAATGTGCATACCAAATTTTAAGCAATTTGAAGCAGTGGTTTAAGAGTTTGCTCAATTTATGGTTGTAGCCTGATTTTGGTGCCGCAGAGCTTCACGAACCAAAATATCCTAATTAACTTAAGTTATTTCAAGATATTTGGATAAGGAAGGTTTTGTGGTTGGCTTCGCAAATTTTTTTCTTGCCGTAATTGATTTAGCGTCGTTATTTTGGTTCTTTTTTATGAGATTTATTTTCTTTGTTCTTGATATCATATATACTTATGTCGTATCTCATAAATTCTGATCCGATACGAGAGCCGCTGCCTGTAAAAAGAGATCTGACAGCTACTAGTGCGGCAAGATACTCCATCCAACCGTTCTTACCATCTCTTTCAGACAGCTGGGTTTTGGTGCGTATGCATCCACTAGCAAATACAAAGGATCTTAATTCTAGTCCACACCCACAGTTACCGGATCAGCGGTGGCTGCGGGATGCTTGGATCAGTCAGAAGATTCCCAAGTATATCTGGTTCCAGAAGATGACAAAAGGCTAGAAAAATGCGTAGCAGAGTGAGACATCTATGTGAGACTAGCTAGATTAAGCCAAGATATATAGGTATACAAACACAAAGCGCGATTGACTGCGCAGCTAGCTTTTTGCCATGTGCTTTTTAGAGATCAATCAAAGCTTTTCATCGAGCAATGTGAGATAAGTAAACAAACAAGCTGACCAAATTTTGCTTCGTACATGGATTGATTTAAGAATACTGACAGATCGGCGGTAATGATGTGCCCATCCACACAAAGAACCCGGCAGCATGCATGCATGCGACGGAGGTTTGGATTTTTAAAACTACTGGATATGTGTCCCGTAGAAAAGGATACTGGAAGAGTCAAACAAAGGCTGCACTAAACTACTCTACCCTACTAGTAATGAGTCCAGTGCACAGCTAGTTGGCTAAATTAGTCGACAGCTACTAAATTTTGCATGTGAGATAAGTAATCATACGGCGCTTGTGATGTAACGTCTAGATAATAAGACGGGTCTGGAAGGAAATATATATTGCGCAAAGATTATCCAGCGCAGAAATATATATTTATGTAACAGACATAAACCAGACCATTTTCCACAGTATCTGTACTTGATTTTTCACGTAGAAAAGATATCACTAGATTTATCGTAAAAAAATCCTATTTATCTTATTATATATTTAGTAGGTTTTACTAGCATATACTTAGAGAAAGTAAAGATCAACAGTGAGTATTGGAGACCGTGTCGATCTTCGAAACTGAGGTTGCATTACGCTATCTGTTGTCCAAGCTAATCCGTACATCCCGCTCATCAAATTAAAGATGCACGGCATACACATGTGGCCATTGGGGAACATTTTACGAGCCATAAACGAACCGCGCGCGCATTGGGCTCGCCCAAACAGCTGCATCACATGCGGCCGTGCCCGTATACAGCCAAACAAGCAGGAACCACGGAAAGTTCGGGCCAAAAATGCGCAACAAATCTCAGAGACTACGTAATTTCCACCCAATTAATAAGTCTCTGTGAGTTCTACAAACCAATGCTACAATTAAGGCACATGTTTGATCCTAATTAATCTAACACAATTTCGACTCTGCATTCTGCAGCTCCCCTAATTGACACGGGAAAAAAATTGAAGATACGGCAGATCGAAACGAAACCGAACAGTCCGGAACATAGTATGAAAGAAGAAGGATCTGCACGAGAATTGAAGCACTAACCGATCATGCATCCGGCGAAGAAGATGGCCTGGACGAGGCCGACCTTGTACCGCTCGCCGCAGATGAGGCCCCACTCGGCCACCGTCGACGAGGCGCTGCCGCCGGCCCACTCCCACCCGGCCGCCGCGCCGGCGCAGCGGTCGCCGCACCGGCCGTCCCCCGCGGGGCACACCATGGCCGGCTCGCGGTCCGCGAAGATGATGACCATGGTGTGCAGCGCCTCCAGCGCCCACGCCGCCGAGACCAGCACGAAGTGCCGCAGCTGCCACCGCCCGAACTCGCCCGCGTGCCACGTCAGCGCGTCGTCGATGCTCAAGCGCCGCCTCGCCCCACCGCTTCCGCCTCCACCGGCGGCGAGGAGCGCCTCCGTCGACATGGCCGGCCGCACGCACGTCGCGGGGCGCGTGTGCTAATAATCCGGGGTGTTTGCGGCTCTCTCGCGGTATTCCTGTGCGCGCACCGGGGCAATGCGTTTAATCGCTGGTATTTGTAGGCGCCTGTGTATGCGCACGCAGCTATACCTACGACTTATGGCCTTAACTGAAAGCTTTAAATTTTAACTGTTTTTTATAGAGATTATAGAAAAAAATATTTATTTATAATTTTAATTAATATAGATATTAGATTTTTAATATGTACTATAATTAACTTGTAGATCCCGTCTTAAAAAATAATTCGTTTAAAAGTTAGGTACTATAATAAAAATTAAAAGCTGTTTTTAAAACTTATTAAAGAACAGCCCCTTACCAGCCTATATTTTACGGCATCTTTTAATTTCGGTGCTGGCATGGACCTGCATCTACAGCTAATCATATCGCTTCAAAACTACAGGTTGATCCTGTAGCATGTACGTGCCCAAAGATCATAGCATTGGTTTCGAAATTCTGAACTCGGCACAGTGAACCAGACGTCACGACTCACGATAGTGTGATAGACGGTTGCACCTAATGTGCACAACCGTGGGGTACTTCTACTGCTCTCTCACTGCAATTGCACGAATTGGTCTCCCTCGCAATGTATTTGGACATTGTTTTTTTTTTCTATAACTTTAAAATAGTACATCTTGTAATCGTTTTTTTTTCTTCTATTGTACCTACCCACTCAACCACAAAGTCACAGTTGTAGTCGCACGATTTTCAGTACCAGTACATCTTTAATTGTATGCAAGCCAGCCAGAACACTTCGACGGCTCCCTGTGTACAAGTAACAATAGATATCCCCGTTGCAAAAAGGGAAATAAAAGGAAGTAACTGTTGCACAGTCAACTAAATTTTTTTATCTCTCAGTCATCTGAAGCTACAGACGATTTTTTTTTGAGAGGACTGCAACTTCAGTTGATTGAGAGTGCAACTAAATCACCTGAAGTTACAAGTGTTTTTCTGGAGGAGGCTGCAACTTCAGTTGATTAAGAGTGTAATTTTAAGTGACTGAGAGATACAAAAATTTTAATCACCTGTTAAATAGCAAAACCGAAATAAAAGAGATGTGTAATAAAGCAATGAAGATTGTATCTAGTAGAGAAATCTCTGGTGTGTCGTGTGCATTATGTGCAATAGCTGATTAATGCAACTGTCATATAATTAAGGATTTAATTTAATAAATAGTAGTTACTAAAAAAATCGAAACTAAAAACCAGTTGAAAAACCTTAGGTGGTGATCGGTTCTACTGAAAGTCAAGGCTTATATTTGAAAACATGTGAATGATGAAAAAAACACTGGTGAGAGAGCTTATTTGACATAATTAAATTTAAAAAATTAAAAATATAAAAATATGCTAGCCCATCACAGACAACGCAAACGAATACGAGAAAAAAAGAACCGACAAAAAAGCTCAAAAAAGTTAAAAATTCAGAAAAAAACGAAATTATGAATAGTACAAAAAAAACTTAAACCAATAAGCTTAAGCTATATTGAGCGGGGCCTAAGTGCTACGTACCGAGGGAGGCAAAGCAACATATCATGGCAGTGATGGTTACACGAAAGAGACGGATGGAATACAATCTCACAGGCGAGTAGTACTTTCCTCAAGGAATCGTTCAGGCATATGCTTCAGGTCTTGCCTCAGACGGGATTCTCTAACTTTAGGGAGTAAACAGCGTGACTTTACTCCCTAAAGCCCCTCCATCAGGCAACGAACGGCTCAGATGTATTTTTTGATTTTTTTGATTTTTAGTTTTTAGTTTTTTTATTTTTATCTTTTTGTAATTTTTTCTTTTTATATATTTCTTTATATTATTTGTGCTAAAATAACCTATTTTTTAAATAAAAAATAACCTATTTGATCATTGCAACTCGTGTTGGCATGCACGAAGAATGATCCAAACCGTGCACTTTTATCTGTTTTTGATTATCCTTGTAGTGGTTCGAAGGCTAATCTGATCAGCTGATGCCTGATCATATCGATCATACATGCGTGCAATGCAACATCTGACTTGTTCGGTGGTTTGGCAATGTCATGATCCATGAAGAAGATTTCACTTTAGATTAAAATAAGGTTGTTAACATATGGTGTGTTCATCGATGCATGTTAACTTATCGAATTATCTGACGCGTTCACCATCTGACTTATCTCACATCTGCGAGGAAGTGAGGTCGACCACACCTGCACATATTTGATTTTCAACAAAATTAAACAAGGACACCACGATGTTCTAGTGTCCTAGTGTTTACACCGAGTTTTTAAGTACCACGAGTTTCTAACAAGTATTCTCGTAATTCTCGCATGAAATAAGAATTGATCTGTGGTGCACCACGCCGGAAAGCAGGGTTGTTTCTAACCATTTGCACGATCATTCTTCCTGACGAGTCGATCGATCCGCAGCTGTCCAGCCT
Organism: Bonia amplexicaulis; assembly: GCA_036346245.1. NCBI lineage: Eukaryota > Viridiplantae > Streptophyta > Magnoliopsida > Poales > Poaceae > Bonia > Bonia amplexicaulis. The sequence continues at coordinate 17,001,841 of CM070745.1, read as the reverse complement.
GCCGGTCGCTGCCAGATCCTTTATCAGTCCGCGCACGAAAGCTGTAGCGCCAGGATCAGACTTGATACTCAGGACCGCTCGGTGGTGGGCTCGGTGCGAGATTATTTGTTTACCACTTCTGGTTCCATCCAACAGGGTACTCGCGTGTCTCACCTATATGGTGTCTGGACACCAAGGAGCACTCGTTATTTTTACTAGGACGCTGAAATTGGGCACCAGGGTGCTCGGGCACCTTGATTTCAAATGCACGAATTCAACCCAAATTCGGGTATATTTTTTGAAAATATCAGTTTTAGGGTATATACCCATCTATAACAATTCAAATGAAACATATACCTTTGAAAAAATATACTCGAATTCAAAATTTTGAACGAATTTAGATCGCATGCTTTGCTGATTTATATATATAATCAGCACATACATACAATCAAATTATCAATAAAAAAGGCAACTACAGTTCAAATTTCAGTTCGAACTTGTTTGAACTAGTTAAACTTGATATCCAAAAAATTTTAAAATTTTTCGCACGCGATACATACCTATTTTAAACTTATGGTGCCTGAGCACCAAGGAGCACTCGTTATTTTTACTATATATATATATATATATATATATATATATATATATATATATATATATATATATATATATAAATAAATAAAAGAAGCTGAATTTGGGCTCTAAGGAGTCCAGGCACCATTCCTCATGACCGTTGAATCACTTTAAGATATATGCATTTGTATTAGACATGAGAATTAATGGGTAAATTGTTATCTATTAAAATAGAAAATACTTGCCTTTCTTTTGCCGGACAGTTTAGACGCACAGAGTAATGATTGTATCCTATGATTTGTGAATTAACACAATATTAATTGTTTGCACCGTTAATTAATAAATGAATCTTTGATTTGTTGCGCTGGTGTGTGAATGAGGTATGAGCATTGATTGTGTCGACCTTTAAATTTGAAATGGTAAGAACAGTTAAGTAGGTATGAGCATTGATTGTTGCACAGCATAAGGACGCGACGAGGAGCATGCCCACATGACTTATTTTTGGCTTATTTTTGGTGTCTTATGGCTGAAAAGTACTGTAGCTGTCTGAAAAAACACTGTAGATGACAGATATTTATTTAATATAATTAAATTTAAAAAAATATAAAAAATATGTTAGCACATCACAAACAACGCAAACGAATACGGTAAAAAAAAAGAACCGGCAAAAAAGCTAAAAAAAGCCAAAAATTCAGAAAAAGACGAAATTATAAATAGTGAAAAATAAGCCAGAAGCTTAAGCCGAAACGAGCGGGGCCTTACAGATTAGGATCCCGTTCATTTTGATTTGAGTTTCTAATTTATTTTTTATTATATTTAAATTTTATCATTTTTCTAACTTTTTGGTTTTTTTAGTGTGAGTTATGTGTATACGTCTGCCTTGTCTGGTACCCTTAAAAAAAGATCAGACTTGGTACTGTGGCTGCTATTGTTCTGTTCGCTCACAAGAGGTATGTTTGATATGGCTGTGGCTTATAATTTTTGACTAATTTTTTTGAATTTTACCTATTTACGACATAGATTACGGAGAGAGATACTCGCTTGCGATTTTGGTTGATCTAGATGTTGGACTTTTAATGTGTACCACAATTAACTTGTAGATCCTATCTTAAAAAAATATTTCGTTTAAAAATTAGATATTATAGCAAAAATTAAAAGCCATTTTTAAAAACGGTTAAAGAACAGGTTTGGCAGCGTTACCGCAATGGTCCAAACGTACATCGGTGGCATGGGCATAATCAGATGCCGCCTGCTCGCAACGAATTCATTGGATTCATTTCTACAGGTGTTACTTCGTCGTGTCGCGATAGTATGTTCCAGATCCACCACCGGTAAGGGCACTGTGGGAGAACGTGATGGGCTGGAAGCGTTCACTCTGTGGCACGATATAATATATGCTATTGCTACATGACCTTTGTTATGGTGACAGGGTCTGTACATTTTGTTGTTTTCCCTGCTTTCATTTTAAAAAAAAACAAAAGTGTTCTAAAGAGAGTTGGCACTTAGCTACTTAACGCTTATAAAGAGTAAGGATGCAACACATAACTGCCTAATCATTCTGTTAAGAAATAACATCATTTTTATGGCTTTATTACTGTTGTCTGTACGAGTCCGGACAGTAAACTTAGAAACACCTCTGATCAGATACGAAGACTATCGTGGATGCGAAAGGACTCCAGAGTAGCACACAACCACTAAGTATATTCAAGAGGAGTGTTTTAGGGTTACAAGTGTAGCCTCCCTCCCATTACAAGGGGTCCTATTTATATGAGAGATGGAGAGGTCAGTGTAGTTACAACTTTGCCTTTAGGGTTTGGCCTACTTCTAAGGGTATTTTGGTCATTTGCTCCACGTGGCTCCGCCACGTCCGGGACCCTGGGGTCGGTCCGAGGCTAATCATGAATTGTACAACACGACAATTGAGGCATTGCAAGTCCTCAGTGTGAGAACGATATCTGAAGATGCCAGCATTCTAAAGGAAAAAAGTAGTTTTAGAAGATCTAATTGTAGCACTAAAAAAAGTAATAATGATAATTATAATAAATAAATAAATAAAAATAAAACCCTAATCTAAACATGGCCTTAAAAAGGGGACCTCTCCTCTCTTCTCGTGCGTGTTTTTTTTCCAGATCCAGGCTTCAATCTAAATTTTCTCCCTCTCTCTCTATCTCTCTTTCTCTCTCTGTTCTGCTGCCATGTGGCTGCATGGGACGGCGGCGTCCCGACGGCGTCGGCGCCCGCACGCGACCTCACGCTCGCACGACCATGGTGGCGGTGGCGGTGAGGAGCGCTGCGGCAGCCGGTGGCCGGGGGCAAACGCGGCCGAACGGCTATTTTCTTTCCAGTCAAATTTATCACCTATTATTCCTTTATCAAATTCATCATATCTGATCAGTTGTCTTCCATACCACCCTGTAGGTTCTCACACAGTTGTTGAGGGAGCAGCTGGGCAGTTGCACGTCTCAGACCCTTCGTGCAGCGTGTCTGTCGAGCGTGCTAAAGGCAAATACCTCGCGGCTGTAACATGTTTCTTTTGCACGTTTATGTTTCATGATTACCTGTTGCCTTTAGCGTGGTTTCCGATCATTACAATATATTGATTGCGTGTCGTAAGTTGTTGTAGCCTTAGTAGATTCTTAATTTGATGAGTTAGTTAGTATTAAATGCTTGTAATTAGTATAATGTTAAAAATATAATTTATATGTGGTTAGATATGTAAATAAATGTCTAAATTGTAATTAGGGTTGCGAATAAGCATGCTCAAATTTAAGATTAACCACTAGTAATCTTTAACACTGGGTGGTAGTTGATCTTAATTATTGATTATTAATTGTGAGCTGTAGTTGACCTAGTTGTTGTATATTAACATGTCTAATAATCACTTATCATCTAATAAAAGTGTATGATTAACAACTTTTGTGTGACGCCGGTTAGCATCCTCTATATCGACAGTTCTTGTTCCTATCACTTTGTATCACCAATCTTGTCTCTTCGGTCTTATTGTACAAAACCTTTACTCTCATAACTTTACCTTAATTCATTCACGACTTTCTAATTACATCATGGATAATTGGATAAATAAAGAGCTAAAAGTTATCAAGCCGGGAGTACCCACATATAGGGGAGATTTCCATCCAATCTGGTAACGTACGAGGGGTCGTACATTCTCATTACACAAGATATTACACCCCATCGGCGGTTATACAGTCGAGGACAAAGATGTGCCTGGCTATTCTCGTATAACCGGGTATGTGGGATGAGGGCGCCGACGCCTTGCTATAACCTGTCTCATAACAACTATCTTTAATTACATAGTCTATGATATTTGTCTTCCAACTATGGCAGTATTTCCGATATCAGTTGTTCGTTGCTTTTATCTTGTATCCATTGCTTACTTATAATGCTTATCCTTTATTTCACATGGTTGCTTTTCTGTCTTTACTCTTTGTGTTGCGACCGTTGTTGGGTACTTGTTGAGATTTTTAAATCTCACGCTTGCTTTTTCCCTTCTCACGTAAAAGGCCAGTAGATTGATAGTAACATGCATGTGTGGGAGCACTCGAGTTTCAGCACTGTCGTTTGTCACTATTTTTGTTATTTACTTTGTTTGTCATTTGATTAGAAATGGATCAGTCCCATATTTCAACTAATTTTTCAGCTTCTGTTGATTACTTTAATAAAGTACTTTAAATATTTCAATTTATGTAAGAATTCTACTTTTGTCTCTTAATATTTCTCTTTATTCTTGGCGATGATGTTTTATAGTAGTATCTTAGTTTAGATGTATGTGAGGTGCTACACTAATACTTAGTGAATAGCCAGACGCTGAACTAAGGATCATGAAGACATTTGAAGCAACTGAAGAATATCTTGCGACAGCCTTACTGAATCTGAGATGGTGTGCAACAGTGGGTTCCACCATATCTTGGTCACCCGAGGACAGTCAGGCTGGCATCCTCTTACGATGCCAACAAGAGACCACATATGAAGCCTACGCATGAACATCCTAGATTCTTTTCATAATTTCGTTTTTTTTTGAATTTTTAATTTTTTTTTTGCACTTTTTTGTCGGTTCTTTTTTTTTCATATTCGTGTGCGTTGTCTGTGATGGGCTAACATATTTTTTATATTTTTCAATTTTTTTAAATTTAATTATGTTAAATAAGCCTCTCTCATTCTGATTTTTTCACCACCACAGTGTTTTCAGCCATAAGCTTTCAGCTTTCAGCCGAACCGATCACCACCTTAAGCTTATGGCTTAAGCTTATTTTTGCACTATTCATAATTTCATCTTTTTCTGAATTTTTGATTTTTTTGAGCTTTTTTGTCGGTTCTTTTTTTCTCATATTCGTTTGTGTTGTCTGTGATAGGCTAACATATTTTTTATATTTTTCAATTTTTTTAAATTTAATTATGTTAAATAAGCCTCTCTCATCTACAGTGTTTTTTCAACCAGCTACAGTGTTTTCAGCCATAAACTTTCAGCTTTCAGCCGAACCGATCACCACCTTAACCAGTTCCTTGCGAAGGGATCTGTCTTCCGTCCTGTTGCACGGTTTTAAGACGCTCCTGAGGCCAATAGCTTGGTAATGCCATTCTTCATATCAACTGATGGGCAAGCAGCTCGCTTGATATGTCTAGTTCTAAGATCCCGTTAGAAAGCAAGAATTTTAGATGGAACCAACCGTATCTCCCTTTGTTCTTGCTCGCTTGTGTGGCCATTCCGGCCTCCTCCGTGCCGCTCCCACTCCCCTCCCTGGCCGCTCTCCTTGGCCTTTCTCTTGTCCACACCCTTCCTCCGTCTTCCCTCGCCCCCTCCTCTACTACTGCGACCAGCGGCGACCTTGATGCGCCGCCGTCTCCCCTCCTCCATCGCTCTAATCCCATCCAACCTAATATTCAGTGCACCGCTATCTCGCTATGTCTCCTTCCACCGCCATCCAACGTCCTTGTCATAGCCCACCACCGGACCACTACCTCCATGGCTTCTCTCTACGACCGAGGGCGTGATGAACCCGGCGGCGGCACCTCAGCTCCTTTGGCAAGCCGCAACCACGCCGTCTCAACTCCTCTGGCCACGATGGATGCGTTGGATTGAACAGTAAGCCGCTGTACTGTTGGAAAGATAAGGAACGGTATACCGTTTCATAGTTTCTCTTTCAGAAAACAGTTTAATTTGTTAGGATATTGTGGTCGCGCTGATGATGAAGCATAAACAAGAACAAAAGTTTATGTGTATCAACATCATGTGCGTGTGAGCATCAAGCTGAGACGGATCAACCCGTTTCATACTAAGCTGGTTAGTCACGAAAAGGAATACAGCTTTACCATCCTTGCTTAGTCCAAGCCAGTTTTTTTTTTCTTTGCCTGAAACCCAACAATTTCAGTGCTTTTTTAACTAACAATTTCAGTGAAACGTCCATTTAAGAGCATTATAGAAGCACATTTAGTTTTAGTCACAAATAACTTCTCTCTTTCTACTGACACGTAGACTTTGGTAACTTGAACATATCAACGTGACAACCTTCCAAACTTGTTGATCTCAAAATCTCAGCACACAACCATTATTTAGAGAACATTTAGGACCTGTTTGGGCGTTGTGTGTATATATATATATATATATATATATATATATATATATATATGTGTGTGTGTGTGTGTATGTATGTATATATATATGTGTATGTATATATATATGTGTGTATATATGTATATATATGTATATATATATATATATATATATATATATATATATATATATGTGTGTATATATATATATATATATATATATATATATATATATATATATATATATATATATATATATATATATATATATATATATATATATATATATATATATATATATAGGGTTTCTTTTCTTGGAGAAAAATATTATAAAGTTCGGCATATTACTAGCACATACTTATTTGCAAGCACATACTTATTTGGTTCTGATCACTGATCGGTAGTAGATGAACGTCAGTGCGGCAGAATCCCCAAGTCCTGACCGTACTTGACGACGTCGTCGAATATCTCATCCAGGTTCTTGTATCTAAACTCGAACCCTTCCCTGACGAGCCTCTCAGACGAAAGGCAGACTCTCGGCTTCTCAGGGAACTCGCCAAAGCTGCAAGCACACATGAACTCGCTCGTCAGTGCATCAGTGTCACGACTCGCGACAGATTCAGTTCAGGTGGCCGATTCCTACCAATCGGTTTTCACGTTGTACTGTGGGTACTTCTCTGCCAGTAAACGGGCAAGCTCCAGGACGGTGGTGTTGTGGCTGCAGCAGATGTACCTCCCGACGCAGACTCGTTCTCGGCGACGAACATCTCGGCACGGCAGAGGTCGTCGATGTGAACTATCGGCATGGAACCGGTGACCGCCTGCGAGCCTTTCAGGATCTCGAGCTGCGCCTCATCGCCTGGAAAAGTAATACGCACGATCACCTCAACTTTCAGAAGTTGATTGCTGCGTCTTTCTTGTGCCTGCTCTCACCGGATAGCAAGGAGAGGGTGACGGGGACGCTTGTTCTGGTTACCGACGCCGGTGCTGCGCCCAAGGTGAACACGGGGAACACGGTGACCAAGCCGATGTCATTCTCCTGCGCGAATCTGCATGCCGCCTTCTCTGAAAGCACCTTTGAGACCGCGTATCCCTGCAATGCAAATACGGCACCATGCACGGAGTACAAGCGTCAGGCCGCCGTGTTTTTCACCGGGAAATGTGAGCGCGTATGTATTCACCCAAGTTGGTGGCTTCTCGGCTGTCAGGTACTCGACGTCGGACCAGGAATCCTCGTCCAGCACATGGCCGTCGCCTTGCAGCGGCCTTTTGAGATTGCGCCGCCCGACGATGTCAGGATCACGCGCTTCACCGTCCCCGCCTTCGCGCACGACCTCATCACGTTGAGAGTTCCTTGGACGCCGGCTTCGATCAGTTCTTTCTGCCATCAGGACCATCACCGTAGCAGACAAACACGGTAAGTAATGGCTAAGGCCATACATGATAGTGTGATATTAATTATCTATAAATCTTACTACGTAAAATACAGAGATGAGGAGCATAGAGAATTGGATCGTCTATTAGACAATAGTCGACTGTAACACGGTAAATAAGATACAAGTATCATGGAGAATTTATTTATAAAGATATGTAAAAAGACAACATACTGTATGAGTCATCTTTAGTGCGTCTACGAATGATATAGAGGATATTATAGACAGCAATTGCCTATACAATTATATATGCCCTAAAGAAAAACTAGACTGACATAATTATATACTATCTATAAATCTTGCTACGTAGAACACAAAGATGAGGAGTATAGAGAATTGAACCGTCTATTATACGGTAGTCGACTGTAACATGGTAAACAAGATATATTGTATCATAGAGAATTTATTTATAAAGACGTGTAAAAAAATAACCTACTGTATGAGTCATCTTTAGTGCGTCTATAGATGCTATATAGGATATTATAGATTGTATCATGAAGAATTGCGTCCCAAACTAGTCGGACGACTCAGCACAACGGTGATGTTAAAACGAAGTTTGCTGCATATGGCTGTTCACCTCAGGATTCCCTGAGTCGACGTTCACCGGAGCGGCGACGAGGAAGGCGTAATCACAGCCAGCAACTGCTTCGTCAAAGCTGCCTTCTTCGTCTAAGTCGGCGCGGAGGACCTTCAAGGGGCCAAGTGTTTGCAAGTCCTTGAGGTGGGAGTTCTTCTTCATGTCATCTACATACAAATTACAGTCATTTAGAATCTCAAGAGGCGAAATCACCAAACACCGAAAATCCTTATCATCGTCTTTGGATCACAACAATTTGCAACAATTACATCACAAGTGACACATCAGACAAGCAGCAGCCTTTAGCTCGAAATTGGATCAATTTAGGATTCTTTCTTCCCTATATGATGCAGCTAAATAAGCTGAACTTCCCATACAAAACACAAAGCATATGTTTCACCGTCCCAGCGGAACCGCATATTTCACCGGCTCGACGAAAGGAAGAATGCAAACATATAGAGCTGAAAAGAAGTAAAAATTCGAACCGGGGTTTCGGACTGTCGTCTTTACAGCATAGCCCCTCTCCAGCAGCATCTTGATGAGTGCTGAAGCAATGTATCCGTTCCCACCGGTGACGCACGCCGTCTTCCTTTCACCCGCTGACATCGCCGGTCACTGCCTCTCTTGACAAGAAGAACGAGGATTTGCACACTCACTAGAATTCTAGCACTGAGGTTCCCCTGGTCTGGTGGTTGTCGCTGGAAGGAACCTGCATATTATACCATATAAAGACAAGTAGGCAGGCAAGTAGATGGCAAAATCAAGATTTTTTTAATAATTATTTTTAATTCCTTTGTAGCCACTGTTCTGGCTCGCAGGCACAGTTTGCACACTTCCAGGTCACTCGTGTGTACGACAACTTCATCGAGCACCTCGACTGCCTCACCGTTGACAACGTGCACTGGGAGTCGTACCCTGTTCAGGAGATGGCAAATCACGCCCCTACTGGGCTCTCGTCGTTGTGCTTGTGCGACCGGGCATACTCGCTCACGCAGAAGAAACTCGTCTTCGGCATGTTCGTCGAGGACTACGCGGTGCACAGGGTGATGCACCAGTTTGGCCTTCACCAGTTTGTTCCTGTCCCCGTCGGGCGTCGGGTGCCTGACTCGGCCCACACATGAGTTATACACAACACATGTCCCTACATTTTTTTAGTTCTGTTACGATGCCTTCTAATTGCAGTTGTACGTTTCGCAAGCACAATATGAGGGGTGGCAGCGAGACGAGCTGGGCCACGAAGATGACGTCGTGGGTGGAGGCACTTGCGAACTTCGTACAGGAGGGCACCGCGTATGACCCCAGCATGTACGACGATTACCTACATTAGTACGCTCCGCAGACACACGCCAGGCTAGTGTGTGTCGTTGACCCCCCCGCTCACGTATTAGCACCGACTAAAGCGTACCCCGTGCACTTAGCGTGGGACTTCACCCTCGTGGTACGTATTCTCGTGTTCGAAAGTTTCATGGTACGATTACGACAATTATTATTTCGATGTTTTCATGTATTTCTTGCAAACAGACATCAAGGCTGAGATTGTAGGGGACATTAGGTCGATCGTGGACAAGGTCGCCTACGGTTTAAAGGTGATGCGCGACGATGTACTGCGCCTTATCCATCAGGTCTACAAGAGGGTGAGGCGTGCCCTTGCCCTCTCGTTGTGTAGGACACTCCTAGAGATGGCCACGTCGACGCGCACACCGAGGCCGCTACTTCCTGCAGCTCGGGTAGAAGGCTCCAGAGGGCCACGTGCCTAGCCCCAGGCACCCCTGCCGCCGGGTCTGGCCGGAGGATCAGCGTGGACACATACCTATACACCGTCGATATCATCATTCGTGGACTCGTACTTGGCATCGACAGGGCAGTACATGTTGTTCACCTGTATCGGTTCTACGGTACTGACGGTCTATTGCAGCCATGGCTCACGAGGAAGGTATGCTTTGTCTCTTAAGATTTTTGCGTCGATATATTGCATGACATCAAGTATAAGCACATCAACATCAAAGTGTGTGCAATTTTTATATTAAGCTGATCAGAAGAAGGAATATTAAAAACTACATATTCTGCATCACCACCCTTGCTCAGTCCATGGTGAGGCAAAGCCAGCTCAGTTGCTCTGTTTGCCTGAATAATTTCAGTGACTTTTTTAGAACCAATGATTACAGGAAATGTACATTTAAGAGCAGTATAGAAGCAAGTTTAGTTTTAGACACGCGTGTGCGCATATATATATATATATATATATATATATATATATATATGGATCGTCGATAACAATAAAAAAGGATTAAATAATTATAATCTACAGTAAAAGCTTTTGCTCAAATTTACTTACCAACTGATTGTCCCTCTACTGATAGAGCAAGAACACAAAAAAAAACAATTTTTTTTGTCGATACAGTAGCAACTATTTAGCAGTAAATAAAAAAACGAGACGTCGCTTTCGGTACTAGCAGTGTTTGGTAGTGTATGCGAATAAAAAGAGATTTCACGTGCGACCGGGCATACTCGCACACGAAGAAACTCGTCTTGGCATGTTCGCCGAGGACTACGCGGTGCATGTGGTGATGCACCGGTTGGCCTTCACCAGTTTGTTCTGTCCCGTCGGGCGTCGGGTGCTGACTCTACCCACATGAGTTATACACAACACATGTCCCTACATTTTTAGTTACATTACGATGCCTTCTAATTGCGGTTATGCGTTTCGCAAGCACAATATGAGGGTGGCGGCGAGACAGTGAGCCACGAAGATGACGTCGTGGGTGGAGGCACTTGCGAACTTCGTGCAGGAGGGCACCGCGTATGACCCCAGCATGTACGGCGATTACCTACATTAGTGCGCTCGCGAGACACGCGCCGAGCTAGTGTGTGTCGTTGACCCCCCCGCTCACGTATTAGCACCGACTAAAGCGTAGCCCGTGCACTTAGCGTGGGACTTCACCCTCGTGGTACGTATTCTCGTGTTCGAAAGTTTCATGGTACGATTACGACAATTATTATTTCGATGTTTTCATGTATTTCTTGCAAACAGACATCAAGGCTGAGATTGTAGGGGACATTAGGTCGATCGTGGACAAGGTCGCCTACGGTTTAAAGGTGATGCGCGACGATGTCTGCGCCTTATCCATCGGTCTACAAGAGGGTGAGGCGTGCCCTGCCCTCTCGTTGTGTAGGACACTCCTAGAGATGGCCACGTCACAGCACACCGAGGCCGCTACTTCCTGCGGCTCGGGTAGAAGGCTCCAGAGGGCCACGTGCCTAGCCCAGCACCCCTGCCACGGGTCCGGCCGGAGGATCAGCGTGGACACATACCTATACACCGTCGATATCATCATTCGTGGACTCGTGCTTGGCATCGACAGGCGGTACATGTTGTTCATTGTATCGGTTCGGGTACGGCACGACGGTCATCGCAGCGAGCCATGGCTCACGAGGAAGGTACGTTTTGTCTCTTAAGATTTTTTTGCGTCGATATATTGCATGACATCAAGTATAAGCACATCAACATCAAAGTGTGTGCAATTTTTATATTAAGCTGATCAGAAGAAGGAATATTAAAAACTACATATTCTGCATCACCACCCTTGCTCAGTCCATGGTGAGGCAAAGCCAGCTCAGTTGCTCTGTTTGCCTGAATAATTTCAGTGACTTTTTTAGAACCAATGATTACAGGAAATGTACATTTAAGAGCAGTATAGAAGCAAGTTTAGTTTTAGACACGCGTGTGCGCATATATATATATATATATATATATATATATATATGGATCGTCGATAACAATAAAAAGGATTAAATAATTATAATCTACAGTAAAAGCTTTTGCTCAAATTTACTTACCAACTGATTGTCCCCTCTACTGATAGAGCAAGAACACAAAAAAAAACAATTTTTTTTGTCGATACAGTAGCAACTATTTAGCAGTAAATAAAAAAAACGAGACGTCGCTTTCGGTACTAGCAGTGTTTGGTAGTGTATGCGAATAAAAAAGAGATTTCACGTGTTCCCGTGTGCGCATAAGAAAATAAAATATGTTGCTTTCACGTGATCAGCTGTTGTGACATGACGCTTGCCTTTGATGTGAACTCCTGTACTACCCATCTATGATAAAGGGTATGTTTTATAAGTCACAAGCTGATAGATTTTTAATTTTTACTATAGTATCTAACTTTTAAATAGAATATTTTCTTAAAATAGGGTCTACAAATTAAACGTATTATATGTTAAAAGCCCAACATCTGTACCAGCTAAAATCGTAAGTGAGTATCGATATCTCCGTAATCTGTACCATAAACAGCCAAAATTCAAAAATTTCAACCAAAAATCATAAACCGCAATAAAAAAACAGACCCGAAGAGCCTCACCAGCGCCCACGCAAAACAGCAGCACGACGCCGCGCTGCCCTCGATGTGATGCACGCTACCTTCCTGCGTTGAAGAAAAAATAGCAGAGAAAAACAAAGCTTCCGGGAACGATGCAACACGACGACGCTTGACGCACTGAAAAAATTGTCTTCGGTGTTAATCTAATTTTTTTCTAAATTATTATATTTTTTTTACAAAGTGTTCTTCTAGCACTCCTGAAATCTTAGTACGAAAATTGCATCTATCCGGTTAACCCCTAATCCTATCTTTATTTATAGTTTAGAATCTAAATAAGTTCTTATCTACTTCCAATAATTAAGGGATACAAAACCTTACGTAACACGAGTTTTTCAACTTTTGTCAAGTGTCGTAGCTTCGATCGCACCTCTGTAGTTTCAATATACACCATCCATCTTTGATCTCCACGCGCTCCAACTCGAGCACGATCGACTCCTCTAGCATTCTTAACCCTTTAGACCATGACTTTACACCAAACCATATCCCGGTCCTCGCCATAGATCACGATCATCTTTAAGTTACCCTACATATACAAAGACTAAAGCAACATCTTTTCCCGGTACAAGTTCTTTCTTACTTGACCGACATAAGTCTATACAAGCCATATACCTCAAATAACATTACTAATTATTTATCATCACAAATATTCTATATCTGATTACATGATCTAACAAACATTTCCACAGACATGTAGTCCTTGGCAACTTGGACCTATCTGTCCAAGCGTCCAGAGCATGGTCTGGCACGGATGCGTCATGCGTGAGATGCAATGGTCATTTTTGTTATTTCCTTCGGAGATCAATGCCCAAAAACACGCTCTTGCCTTGGATTGGCTTGACACAACTGCAAATTTGCAACACAACACCGCTGTTGAAATCCATCGAGCATACGTGCACGGCCCAGTCTGCTAACTACTCCAGCCTGCATGCTTGGCTAATCGTGTAGGCTTGCATCGATGCGAGCCCAGCCCACCTTGCCCCATTTGGCCTAGGAAATCTCCCTCCCTCCCCACGCCTGAAACGACTTCTCCCTGAAATTGGGCAGCACGCACGCCCGATCGACGCCTCCTCGGCTTCTCGCTCACCCCGCGCGCGCGGCAGCTGTTACGCGGTCGTTTTCTCCCGTACGCTGCCGCGCATTCCCATGGCAAGTTTGGTGGTGCCAAGTGCTCTAATTGCGACGTCGCCGTCGCCGGCGAGCCCTGTGACAATCTCACCGGCGACCTCGCGGGCTCGCATGCACGCGTCGCGTTACCTTACCTCGCGAGTCGACCGACCGATACCTTGAGACGCACACCCCAACCCAACGTAAGCGCCGTTCTCTTCTCCTCCTGCGTCTTCTGGCCGGTGAGGTGGTGCATACTCATCGGCCCTTTGAATTATGCCGGTTCTCCAACGTGCTCCTTAATAAAAAGGAAAGCATTCCTGATGCATCTGAAGATTGAGCGGCCTATGTTTCATGTTTCGCAACAAGTTGCTTCGGATCGGAGAAAACTTTGCCACCAATTTCTGAACTGAAAAAGGAACAGCTTTGCCGCTCACCAACTAAAGTATGCGAAATAAATCGCTAGCTGATCGCAGGTAGGAAGTACCATCTCGACCATTTTCTAATCCTCAACAGTAATCATTCTGAAAAAGGACAGACACAGAACAAGGGCCATTAGCTAAAATAGCAATTCGACAAGACAGAAGCAATTAGGAACTAGCAATTAGGCAATTACTAATCAGCGTCGCATCGTTCTCGTCCTGCAGTGGTTTTTGATTTTGGCTCCTTCAAAATCAAAACAAAACAACGTGGTTTATCCAAGTGATTTCTCGAATGCGCTTTTTAAAATTGATTTCTGAATTTACAACTATATACATAAATATCTTCGCTGTCTAAAAGAGTAAATAAAAGTCATCAGCGCAGCCCATAAGAACCGGGTCAAAAAGCCGGAGAGCAACGTGGCAGTTCGCAACAAATTCGTCTCGGCCCAAGATGGGCCCAGCCACAAGGCCCATCTCGAAGCCGACGACACGGAAGCTGACCGTTCATCCAACTTACCTGAAATACCCCTCTCAGATCCAGTAAAACACAAAACTGCCACCTACCCTAGCCGGTCGCCACTACCCACGGTTTACACAAAGCCGGCGTGTCACTCGCATTGGCCGGCTTAAACTACACCAAGTGGCAGTTTGTAAATAAATCCAACCTAGCGGATTTTGGAAGGGTACCCATGACTTCTTGAATTCTCAGCGTTCAAAATATTTCGAAATAGCTCCGCCGCCTCGTCCCCTTCTCCTTCCTCTCTCTCTCAGATCCGAGCGCGAATAAAAATTCCCGAAAAAATCGAAGGTAATTTACCCAGCTCGGGTGCCTTCAAATCCCTCCGAGCTCATCGAATCCGCCATTTTTCATGAGATTTTCTCCGATCCAAAATGCGCTTTTGTCGGCGCTTCCAAGCCACGAGAGATTCTTGGCCTTCGAGCTCACTCCACCCCGCCCCAAGATAGCTCCCCTTCCCCCACCCCGCCACCGGGGGAGAGAACCCTAGCTATAGCCCCTATCCCCACTGGTAATCCCCGTCCATGGCCTCCTCCCTCACGCCTCGTAGCCCCTACCCGGTAATTTATTTGTTTTTTCTGCAAATTTTTCGCTTTTCTGGGTTAATTCTTGGGGTGCTGAGTTCTTGTTATTTGCAATGTGGTGGTGGGGTTGCAGAAGAAGGAGAACTTGGGGAACGCGCGGCGGGGGATGGGGTTCAAGGTGGCGCCTCGCAGGAACGTGCTGTCGGCTATCAACAATGGCGAGGCGAACGGCGCGCCTTCGCCGGCGGACGGTGGCGGGGGTGGGGCCGTGCCCGCGGTGCCTGTTGTCGTGTTCATCGGGAGGGAGGATGTGGAGCAGCTGCTTGCCGAGAAGATGAAGGGCAAGGGCAAGAACGACTTCAAGGTGGGTTCTTTTGGTGTTTCTTGGTGTCATTTTTGTTGAAAACTTGGAGGTGGTTTCTTGAATTGGTTGGATTTGTGCAGGGGAGGATTGATCAGATGAGCGAGTACATCAAGAAGCTGAGAGCGTGCATACGGTGGTACATGGAGCTGGAGGACGGCTACTTGGTCGAGCAGGAGAAGCTCCGAGGGTCGATGGATGCAGAGAATACCCGGCATGCTGAGTTGGGTAATGGATTCTAACGCTCTTGTCTCCTTTGTGTCTGTTTGATCTTGCCTAGAGAAAAAAAAGCCATTTTGAGCATGCATGTGTGCTATTTGGTCATCCACTTAGCATCTGGTGGTATTGAACTGGTCATATTGAGTTTCTCTCAGTCCTTAATTTTCATTGCATTGTCCCTTGCAGAGGCCCAGCTCAGCAGTGCCCTTGAAGAGTTGAAAGCTGCAATCCTGGACTTGACGAGACGGTGTGAGTCACTGGAGGAGAGCTTGAACAAGGAGATGGCCGACAAGTTGGTCAGAACTCTCATAACATGATTATTATGTGTCACAGTGTCACTGCTGTGTGATGGGCTTCAACCACGGGTTCAATTTCTCAATTTTTATACTGGCAGTTTGCTGTGGAGTCTTATGAGAAGGAAAAGCGGGAAAGGGAATCAGCTGAGACTTCACGGGACTTGCTGACGGTAGACCTGGAAAGGGTCACTCATGAGGCAAAACGGTTTAGCGAGCAGGTAGAGGTTCAAAATGTTTTATGATGTCTTTACATGAATTTGTATCATGAGATCTGTTTGTTGATGGGTAAAATTGTGAACTAGCTAAAAATGGTCCAAGACACGAACAAAAGGCTGCAAGAATACAACACCAGCTTGCAGCAATACAACAGTAACCTTCAAGCTGATGCCTCAAAGAATGGGGAGAGTATCTCGAAACTGCAAAGGGAGAAGAGTAACATGATGGAAACTATGGCTACTCTTAAAGATATTAACAACTCAATGAAGAACCAGTTGGATTCTTCCAAGGTGAGTTTTGTTTGTTTCTGAACAGAAAACTGTAGATTGTAAATTGAAATTGTGGATTAGGTTTTTCTTGCTTTAAGCTTTATTCATATGTGGATTTCACATATGTTTCTTGTTTCCCTTATTTAGAATTGTTTTATATTCTTTCAGACGTCTCATCAAGAGGCTATTAGGGTGAAGGAAGAACTTAGAAAAGAAGTGGAGTGCCTCAGAACTGAGCTGCAGCAGGTTAGAGATGACCGTGATCAATCTGTTGCTCAAGTGAATAGCTTGAGCATTGAACTTGCTGATTACAGGGAACAAGCTGGAAAGTCTTCAAAAGACTGTGAAAGCTTGAGTGTACGAGTGTCAGCCTTTGAGGTTTGAGGCTTCAGATTCACTTGGTTAATTCTTGTGTGTACGTCTATTTGGCTTACCATTATGCTTGTGTTCAGGAAACGTGTAATATGCAGCAAGAACAGATTCAAACTTTGCAGAAGCAGCTTGCAGTTGCAACTGAAAAGCTGAAGGTTAGAAAGCGTATCTTATTAGTGCAAAATTTACTAAGTACATATAATGTACCATTCTTTATCGTTTGATCTTATTATTTACTTTTGCAGCTTGCTGATGTGACTGCAATTGAGGCAATGACAGGATATGAAGAACAAAAGGAGAAAATAAAAGATCTGGAAGAGCGTTTGGCATGTGCGGAGTTTCAAATTGTTGAAGCTGACAAGTTACGAAAGAAGCTGCATAATACGATATTGGTAATAGTTACAAGATAGTAGCACTACTTATTACTTCTTATTCAAGTGATTTCTATCTGTTCTTTCAACAAAAGAAATCAGTGAATAAAAGATCGAAATCTGCTACATGTTATTGTCTGGTACTGATTGTCTGTCCTATTTGCAGGAACTGAAAGGGAACATTAGAGTTTTTTGTAGGGTTCGACCGCTTCTGTCTGACGGTGATTCTAGTGGTCTGGATGAAGCCCTTATTTCTTATCCAACATCAGTAGAATCTGCTGGATGTGGTATTGATTTGATGAACCAAGGTGAATTGTGTTCTGCACAGTTTCTTTTTTGGTTACGCCCAATGAGTTTTCAGGACTGAAGCTAATGAGAGACTATGCTTTATTTTTTGTATTGTGTAGGTCAGAAATTTTCTTTCTCATATGACAAGGTTTTTGACCATGGTGCTTCACAAGAAGACGTGTTCGTGGAAATGTCGCAACTAGTTCAAAGTGCACTTGATGGATACAAGGTAATGATTTTTCACTACAACAATGAAGTGTTGATGGTTAGTCTGTTTGGAAGGGTCCTTTGTTTCCAATATAGTACCTGGGCAATAGCATTGTATAGATTTACTATCTTTTAATAACTGGGATATTCCAATTGTATCTTTTTTTCCCTCTTTCAAGACAAAACACATGCTATTTTAATTGATTTGTTCATCTGGTGGATTTTCTCTATTCACCACCACCACATATCATACAAACATGGTGAAGTAGCGTTACTGTGCACATCATTTACAAGTGACGAGCTGTATGCATGTCATCTGTGTCAAAAGTGATGGTCCAATTCATACATATTCTACACGTCTAAATCATCATCATCCTGGAGCTCTCAGCTCATTTATATCATCAATCCTTCTTTGTATGTCTTAATGCAATTGCTAGCTCATTTCAGTTTTGCAGTAGCTGTCATCCTGAATTTATCTTTGCATGATACAGGTATGCATATTTGCATATGGTCAAACAGGGTCTGGCAAAACATATACAATGATGGGCAAGCCAGGTGATCAGAAAGGGATCGTACCTCGTTCTTTGGAGCAAATTTTTAAGACCAGCCAATCTCTAGAATCCCAGGGATGGAAGTACTGTATGCAGGTGTCTGTAATGCAATCTAGATTCTGAAAATTGTATTTTTTGTATTGTTACCAAGACATTTACTAACATTGGTTTCTACATACAGGCATCAATGTTGGAAATATATAATGAGACAATTCGTGATTTGTTAGTACCAGGCCGCTCCAGCAGTTTTGAGATGTCTGCCGGTAAACAATACACCATAAAGCATGATCCACATGGGAACACAACTGTCTCCGACCTTACAGTTACTGATGTTTTCAGTACTGCTGATGTGACTTCTCTTCTAGAGAAAGCATCCCAGAGCAGGTGATTCATACTGACAGTATGATGTGTATTTCCTTATTCCTTGCTGAACGTACTTATTTGCTCCAACGGAACTGACCATCAGCGCAATGTCTATTGTTTGCAATGGCAATGCGTTAAATATAGTTAGTGGAACCCTTGCGTATATGATTCTAGTGTTTTATGGAAGCGAAAACATAGAGGGTTCACCTTGTATACAAGCTAACACTTTCTGGGTTCACATCTGTCTTTGTTAGGATCTGATGTTGTGCACTGCATTTAATCAGGTCTGTGGGTAGGACCCAAATGAATGAACAATCTTCTAGGAGCCACTTTGTGTTCACTCTGAAGATATCTGGATCAAATGAGGTAGGTCACTTCTCTCAGCTTTGAGTGTATCAAGCACAATGCCAAAACTTTACAAAATTGTCATGCCAAGACCTACCGACGTTTATACGTTGTAAAACTTATGCTTGCCATGTCTCTCAAAAGAATGTCAGATCATTCTTTTTTTTTTGATTTTTTTTGTGTGTGCTAAGTGAACACAGATGTTGAGACTTAGAATATATGTTGGTTCTGATCTTCTTGCAGAACACAGGCCAACAAGTCCAAAGTGTCCTTAACTTGATCGATTTGGCTGGGAGCGAACGCCTTGCTAAAAGTGGCTCCACGGGTGATCGCTTGAAG
The DNA here is from genome assembly GCA_036346245.1 of Bonia amplexicaulis. Lineage (NCBI taxonomy): Eukaryota > Viridiplantae > Streptophyta > Magnoliopsida > Poales > Poaceae > Bonia > Bonia amplexicaulis. The sequence continues at coordinate 16,982,568 of CM070745.1, read as the reverse complement.
GAAACTCAGGTGAGTGTGTAGCATCAGTCATCATAGATTTACATTGTTCTGAGTATTTGATAATGTCATGGATATATTCGCCATGTTTCTTGATGTTGCAGGCAATCAATAAAAGTCTGTCAGCTCTGAGCGATGTTATCTTTGCAATTGCAAAAGGAGATGACCATATACCCTTCAGGAACTCAAAACTCACGTACCTCTTACAGGTGAGTGACTTGTGCAAAAGGGGATGACCATATAAACTTGCAATTTGCAGGGTGCGTGTCAAATAAACTATTATAATAACTTTACATTGCAGCCTTGCCTTGGAGGAGACTCGAAAACGCTCATGTTTGTCAACATTTCACCGGAGGCATCGTCTGTTGGGGAGACAATCTGTTCTTTGAGGTTTGCTTCAAGGGTGAATGCCTGCGAGATTGGAATACCAAGACGGCACACACAAGCACGATCCTTCGATTCCAGGCTGAGTTATGGGTGAAGTTGTTATGGCCACCATAATATGATATATATAATTAATTGGCTTTTTGGCTCATTTGGCCATTAGCTGATGTGCAGCTGGCCTCTTGCAACATGTACAGTAGGGAGAGTGGCACTGCGCTGTGAGCAGAATACGTATGATGGAAAGGTTCACATCCTGCCATGATGCTTTATTTTTGTTGTAGCTGATTTGAGTAATATTAGCTGCTACTGTATTCTGGAGTGACTATGTATTGCAACACAGCCAGTGAGTCCATTATTGTATTTTTTTGCCAGGCAGAACTCCGCTGCTGGCTCCACAACATGATGATGAATTGATGATGATATGCTGGTATGTAATTCAGTGGTGCCATGTCACTACCGTCACATGTGTGCGATGGAATATTACACTTAATTGTTCAACCATCAAAATATGTCTATAGCTCTGTACTTCTGACTTTTGTATTTAGTTGAAACGGCTGTTATTTTACAATCATGCTTCCACTGAACAGCACAACAAGTATTTCAATAGTGCTTTCAATTCAGAGAACCATATTGAATGAATGTTTCCCTTGTGAGAAATCAGATGTTGCAGCCTAATCCTTGTTTGGTTGGAGCTATCAGACACTCCCCAGCTGATGAAATTACATTAGGGAAAAATTCAGAGCCCGATTGCTCCTTTTGGAGCTGAAGGTATCTGTTTAGGAAATGTAAGAGCCCACTTCACTGTTACTAGGCTTACTCTCTTTTTTTTTTTACCAGAGGCACATCTCCTTCACCTTGCTTCTAGTGGCACGGTGGCACTATCACATTTAAGGTGCGTTCTTTTTTTGTTGCTTCTGATGGGGTTTGATAGTTTTTGGTCTTAGCACGATCATTTGTACAAACAAACAGAATGCTGATAAACTGTTTTGAAAAGATAATTTATTTGCTGCTTCTGATGGGGTATGATAGTTTTTGGTCTTAAGTACGATTATTGTACGAACAAATAGAATGTTGATAAATCTCTTAAGAAGATTATCTCGATAAATTATTTTAAAACAGTGATGAAAAAATCATGCTACTTGTTTACTTGAGGGAGTCCAAAGTTGAAAAGAACTTTGCCTCGTATCACGGCACGGCAACAGTGTAACAGCGTGAACTATATGCGCGATTTGGGCCTTGTACAAGTTCTGGGTTTCCTTCTTACCTCCATTTCTCGCTGGGCCAAGTATGGATCAGACGCGCGCGGCGCAGGTGAACCGCGGCCCTGGCAACAGGAGACGTGTAAGCAAGTGTCATGAGCAGCTAATTTAGTCATTGGAAAATTTCTGTTTTATGTTACTAGGTTGTACATTTAGCTTGTTAGGTATCATATATTCATATTAGTATTAGCATAACAAAGCGTTAAAAAAAAGGGGGTACTAGTATAACAAAAATTTTTGCATCCAGAGTGAAAAGAATTCCAAACAGATATGGACCTAAAGCACCATACCTAACCACCTAGGAATGAACAAAACTGCAAGCTGTTGTGGCCCAACGCAACATGTGCCCAACTATCGACTCTCTCACAGGTTGTCTTCAGCTAGCTTTTGTGCTCCGAAGTGTTTCTATCTTGAAAAAAAGAACAGGGAAGAAAAGCTAAGAAGGCAGAAGAGGAAAAAAAAAGGGAAAACATTATTGGAGAAACACCATGGACTGTGGTGCACAATGCCTTCCTCAAAACCTCCACTATCTCGTACTCACTCCGTAGTGTTTCCATAGCTCGTTTTCATCTTTGTCGCAAAGACTCACAATTACTTCGTCACTGGCCGTGTCGGCAGAGTAAGTCCCATCACCAGCAAGCAGCAGCAGATGGGTTGAGGTGTTTGTGCCACACTGTGACCTGGTAGTTACTGCCTTACTGGCTTCATTACTGACAGTAACTAGTATTTAATTACTTGTCCAAGTCAGGTCAATGCAGAAAGAGTAGTAATAATGCAGAATACGCCACAGAAATGGCTCTGACTTGCCGTATCTCCGACTCAGTCTTCTGTTGTACTCCAAAACAACATATGTTCCTGTTGTGCATAACGATTACTGAACACTGCACTGCTCTGCGTGGAGACTAAAATTTTTAACCTGTGTTCGGTATTCACCGCTAGAGATTTTTAATAATACTATTGTATGTTATGTTGCTAACTATACTAACATCCGCCTCTCTTTCCTTCACGTGAAGCCATGCACGAGCGCTAAACCGACAACCAGCATCAGCACCAAAAACAAAGTGAGGAGGCCAAAGTGCCCCTTCCTCTGGACCCATCTCACCATCATTCTCCAATCTCCATACCTTCCTCTCTCTCTCTCTCTCTCTCCCTATGTGTGTGTGTGCGCGCTCTTTTGCATGTTCTTGTGAGAGAGTGGTAGCTAGAGAGAGAGAGAGGAAGAGAGAGCACAGCCGGTGAGAAGAGGAGGAGAAGAGCTTCCTATGTGTTGCTATGTAGGCAAGGCCACCAAGATCTTCCTGTGCCTCGTCTCGGCGCTCCTCGTCGGGGGCCTCGTCCTGGGCTTCGGGCTGGCCCACCGCACGTGGGGAGCCCGGAGGGCCCAGCCGGCCTGCCGGTGGCCCGACTGCCAGCCCGGGCCCGTCGACGGCGACCCGCTCCCGGCCACCGCTGACACCACGCCGCCCAACCCGCTAACGCAGCCCGCCGTGGCCGCGTTCCCCGGGGTCGCCTCGTCGTCGGCCGCGCCGCCGGCGAGCATGCCCTACTTTGGGCCTCCCAGCCCGTTCGCGGTGGGCCTCGGCCCCTCCTCTCATGCATGAGGATGTTATAGCTGGTTACCGTCTTAGTGTCTACCGATTTTTTTGTTGAACTTCTTTTCTGAGTTTTAGAATTTCTTGCGAATTTACATTTCTACTGTTGCTATTACTAGCTTTTGAGTTTCGGTCTCGTTTGGCTGTACGATTCGGTTAATATTTCTTGTACTTTACTACTAGCATTTCTTCACTTCATGTGTATATGTGACTGTTGTGTTTGCTAGCGCTGGTACTCGTGTGTAGCAAGTATGTAGACAAACACTGTAATCTTCAGTTGTTAACACAAGCTTAATTTTGTCGCATATGCTAGCTGACTTGTGAGTTGTGATTACCGGCGTTGTTGGAGTGATACTTCCTGTCATAAAAGGATATCTATATGATTCCTAACGAATATATCTCCCCTCCACCTCCTTCTTCCCCTCCAGCTCTAGATCTAGTGTGGAGCGGTGGCATGATGCTTCACTGCTCCGGATTTGGCAATGGTCAACGATGACGTAGCTCAGGTCACAGATTCGTCGATGGAGCAACTCCGGGTGGTCCGATCGGGTGGCGGCGTGGCACGGAGCTTGGTTCAAAGTCGAGGAAGAGAGAGACATAGAGGCTTGGTGCGGAACTTGAGCATGGATGGATTCGACGACAGGCAGCGTTGTTCCGTGGCTAGTTGAGCTCGTCAATTTTTTTTAAAACTTTGGTTAAACCTATTAAAACTGGTTGAAAATTTTGGTTAAAAATTATTGAAACTTTTTTTGATGAAATTTGATGAAACTTGGGTTCCAAAATATGAAACTCAGTGAAATTTTGGCTTAGAATCTTCTGAAAACTTCTAGAAACACGTGAAACTCACTGACACCTAAAACTTTTCAACGTTTTTTGAAACATGCTGAAACTATATAACTTGTTGCTATACCGTTGCAACTCTATACCATTCCCTGGTCGTTTATTTTATTTGGTGGTGGAACTGTTGTATACTCGCTTCCTAGGTGCGTGAACGTGCGGGACTCGATGAGACGGATCTGATCACACCGTAGTAGCTATTTCCGTTTCTGTTACAACGCTGATCCGAACCCTCCCTTCCCTGTAGCTTCCACGAGATTATATGTATGTATCTACCAGAAGGAAAATCGCCCTACATGCCACGAGACGGCGAACGGCCAAGGGCAAGCTCCCGTCGTCGGAGATGGAGGTAGAGGCGGAGACGGCAAGGGTACAAGGGGAGGTGGGAGGAGGAGAGGAAGAGCCACGAGGAAGGAAAGCCGGCGAGGATGAACCGCAGGGAGTGGAAGGCGGCGAGTGGGAACCGGGAGGACAAGGCGACGAGGAAGAACAGGTTGCTACGGGAGGCGAACGAGAAGAAGTTCACCGAGTAGCTGGCCAGGATGACGGTGGAGGTGGACGAGGATCCGGAGACCGCCATCGCGATGCGCTACCGCGACATGTGGATGGGATTCTACTCCCGCTTCTCCGGCTCCTACGAGGATCCCTATCCCCTGAACCCAATCAATCCCACCGTTTCTTTCAGCTCGATCGCCCCAATTCGATCCATATATCCTTTCTTGCTCGATCCGTGTAGGACCTAGGGCTAGGGTTTGATTGACGGATTACTATCATTGTGTTTTTATAGAGGTTTCTTTTTCTGAGTCAACTAAAAAGTGTAATCGTGGTGCGTGCAGCCCTCTCTGCGCTAGACCGATGAGCCGGGGCCGCCCCATGACATTGCTGGCTGCCCTAGCGCCGCGCTCATCTTCTCGGTGAAGGTGACGGAACTACAGGGCGGCCTGGAATGGCCACTGGATGTGTTCGGTTTTGTTGCCACGCGGGATTCGTTAGACCATAATCGTAATCTCCTCTTCAACCGCAGCAGAGACAACCGCCAGACCCTCACAGCAGAGGTGTGCATGTTGTGATGTATGTTCATTTACCTTTTGTTACTATTGAAATTAGTCTAATCTACAAACTGCCATGTGCATATGATCGAAAGTCGAACGTGGTCGAAATATCGTAGTCGATATTCCATGATCGACGCTGGATGTGATCGAAGTAGAACGTGGTCGTAGTCGAACGTGATCGTAAACGACTGACGTAGTCAACGTGGTCCAAGTTTGATGTGGTCGAAATCTACCATGGTTGTTCAACGTACTCAAGTGCAGTCCGATGTTCTGATGCTTCTCGAAAGCCGTCTGATGCTCCAAAGCTACTCGAATACCGTCAGATACTCCATTGCTACTCGAACACCATCCGATGCCATTTGGACTCGATCGGACTAGTATGAAACTACTCAGAGCAACCAAAAACACTCGGAGAAGATAAAAACCACTCAGAACAGACTAAAACCATTTAAACTTGAAACCTGCGACCGTGATCAACAAAAACTTTCACAAACACAAAATCCAAAGCAATCTAAATATCAATTATTTATCATCACTTTATTTACAACCATCCACATGGTCTAAACACTTCGCATCTCCATGTCTTTCAGGATCAACTTTCGTCCAAATTATCTCGCTATCAGCGACATCCACTATGTGCTTGAATTGACTTTTACACCCTCCGTAGGAACATGGTACTACTGCCTGGAAATCTTTGGCGGCAACCATGGGTAGAACTAGAACGAAAATGATTGGAATTCACCATTTTATTATACATATAACAACACATAATTTTTAAATAATATTATGCTAAATAGTAATATGTTAATCAATTTTAAACATCAATATTTCAACATAACCGATGATAGCGTACGATGATAAAGAAGTAGTGATGGAAATACTTACCAAAATTAAAATGCCCAATAATAATATTCGTTAGTCGTAGCAAACTGAAAAAACTAAGAGAGAAACCACAAATAAAAGTTGATCGGCATGGTAAAATACATCATCCAACCTCAATAACCCGTTAAAAGAAAACAAAACTATTTAAAGTTCGCAATTAAAAAAAGTAGAATGGTCAAATGTAAGTTAATTCATTACCTCTTAGTATTTGTGTTATTTCAAGTTTATAAAGCGACGAATCATAATATCATTGGTAATTTTAAGTCATTGGTTGTTAGTATATCATTCATGAAATCACACCAATTAATTAAAAAATTCAATTAGATATTTGTATGTTCAACAGTTCAAGAATAACATAATAGAAAAATACGTCCAGTGACTTGCTTGATATTGTGGTCAAATATTACAATTTTGCCTCGAATTTATAACGAGCTATGTTGGTATTCCAAAAATAAAAATTTAATTAACACTAAGTCTTAACTGTACAATTTGACAAAAAAATCAATCAACAATCATCACATTGAAACCCTAACTAACAAATTTAGCCTATGTCTTTGAAACAAATTAGAAGAATTAAGAGAAATTTGGAGTAAAATATATAACGATCAGGTGGGCCTAAGCTTCCTTCAACTGGCGAGGGCGCGAAACAATAGAGACCAGACGACGTTGTGGTGAGATGGCGGTGAGAAGCGGTGACGGCACCGATTTCTCCTATTATCTAGTGATCGGTCACCGTTCGATTGGGTGCGGCTGCGCGGACGTGGTGCATATCTCCGATCGACTATGTAGCTATTGATGAAGTGTTGTGAGGTGTATTCAATTAAAATAAGAAAATAAAAACACTATTTTATCTTTATAGATAATATTAAAAATTCATTATCAATGTGTTCTAAATGGCATTAACTTTGAAGCTGGAAGATGTTTGGAACTAGGCCTAAACTTAATAATCCTCTCGAATCCGCATTCATTCCCGTAGTTCTCCACTGAAGCAAGCTTAATTAATTAACAGGCGGCTGCGATCGATGGATGCTTGATTAAGCTTTAACACGATCGATGGATCAACAAAATACATGCGCGAGCTCTCAAGCCCGATCCCGGTACGGATGCATGGATGATACCACGTCGGATTCGGATTGAAACTACTTGTCATAACAGCACTAGCCACTAGCATCTACTCCCAGGTAACAGCTTGTCTCCGCGTGGGGCAATTAATCCGCATCCGCATCTTACTCGACCCCAAAGTTGCCGCCATGGAAATATATGGAAACTCGATGACGACGAATCCGCACTCTCTCTCTCGTGCTGCCCGCGAGGCCATCCATCCCTCAAGCACCAATTGCCATTACCTCCTCCTCCTCCTCATCTCCATCGATCTTCTCCATGGCTCAGGCGGCGGCCGGTCTCGCTGCAGGCTTTGCCTTCTGCCCCCAGGATCGCGAGCTCATCGACCGTTTCCTCCGCCCTAAGCTCGCCGACCAGCCCCTCCACGTCGACTTCATCCACGACGTGGACGTCTACCCGCGGCCCCCGACCGGCTGGTGGCCGTCACTTTATTTACAACCATCCACATGGTCTAAACACTTCGCATCTCCATGTCTTTCAGGATCAACTTTCGTCCAAATTATCTCGCTATCAGCGACATCCACTATGTGCTTGAATTGACTTTTACACCCTCCGTAGGAACATGGTACTACTGCCTGGAAATCTTTGGCGGCAACCATGGGTAGAACTAGAACGAAAATGATTGGAATTCACCATTTTATTATACATATAACAACACATAATTTTTAAATAATATTATGCTAAATAGTAATATGTTAATCAATTTTAAACATCAATATTTCAACATAACCGATGATAGCGTACGATGATAAAGAAGTAGTGATGGAAATACTTACCAAAATTAAAATGCCCAATAATAATATTCGTTAGTCGTAGCAAACTGAAAAACTAAGAGAGAAACCACAAATAAAAGTTGATCGGCATGGTAAAATACATCATCCAACCTCAATAACCCGTTAAAAGAAAACAAAACTATTTAAAGTTCGCAATTAAAAAAAGTAGAATGGTCAAATGTAAGTTAATTCATTACCTCTTAGTATTTGTGTTATTTCAAGTTTATAAAGCGACGAATCATAATATCATTGGTAATTTTCGTCATTGGTTGTTAGTATATCATTCATGAAATCACACCAATTAATTAAAAAATTCAATTAGATATTTGTATGTTCAACAGTTCAAGAATAACATAATAGAAAAATACGTCCAGTGACTTGCTTGATATTGTGGTCAAATATTACAATTTTGCCTCGAATTTATAACGAGCTATGTTGGTATTCCAAAAATAAAAATTTAATTAACACTAAGTCTTAACTGTACAATTTGACAAAAAAATCAATCAACAATCATCACATTGAAACCCTAACTAACAAATTTAGCCTATGTCTTTGAAACAAATTAGAAGAATTAAGAGAAATTTGGAGTAAAATATATAACGATCAGGTGGGCCTAAGCTTCCTTCAACTGGCGAGGGCGCGAAACAATAGAGACCAGACGACGCTGTGGTGAGATGGCAGGTGAGAGCAGCCGACGGCACCGATTTCTCCTATTATCTAGTGATCGGTCACTGTCTGATTGGGTGCGGCTATGCGGCGGACGTGGTGCATATCTCCTGATCGACTATGTAGCTATTGACTGAAGTGTTGTGAGGTGTATTCAATTAAAATAAGAAAAATAAAAAACACTATTTTATCTTTATAGATAATATTAAAAAATTCATTATCAATGTGTTCTAAATGGCATTAACTTTTGAAGCTGGAAGATGTTTGGAACTAGGCCTAAACTTAATAATCCTCTCGAATCCGCATTCATTCCCGTAGTTCTCCACTGAAGCAAGCTTAATTAATTAACAGGCGGCTGCGATCGATGGATGCTTGATTAAGCTTTAACACGATCGATGGATCAACAAAATACATGCGCGAGCTCTCAAGCCCGATCCCGGTACGGATGCATGGATGATACCACGTCGGATTCGGATTGAAACTACTTGTCATAACAGCACTAGCCACTAGCATCTACTCCCAGGTAACAGCTTGTCTCCGCGTGGGGGCAATTAATCCGCATCCGCATCTTACTCGACCCCAAAGTTGCCGCCATGGAAATATATGGAAACTCGATGACGACGAATCCGCACTCTCTCTCTCTCGTGCTGCCCCGCGAGGCCATCCATCCCTCAAGCACCAATTGCCATTACCTCCTCCTCCTCCTCATCTCCATCGATCTTCTCCATGGCTCAGGCGGCGGCCGGTCTCGCTGCAGGCTTTGCCTTCTGCCCCCAGGATCGCGAGCTCATCGACCGTTTCCTCCGCCCTAAGCTCGCCGACCAGCCCCTCCACGTCGACTTCATCCACGACGTGGACGTCTACTCCGCGGCCCCCGACCGGCTGGTGGCCGGTTTCACCCCTGCGCCTGGCACCGGCGATGGGGACGGCAGGGTCTGGTACTTCATCAGCCCCGTGCACTACGTCGGCGGCGCCAAGAACGCACGCGGAGGCGGCCCCGCAAGGAAGTCGCGCACGGTCGGCGCCGACGGCAACGAGTGCTGGCACTCGGAGACGGGCCCGAAGCTGGTAAGGACAGCTCCGCCCGCGGCTGCTTCCAGAAGTTCTCCTGCAAGGTCAAGACGGCGTCGGGTGTCGTCAAGCCCGGGTGGCTGATGGTGGAGTACAGCATCGACTCCCAAGAACACGGCGGCGCCGACCTCGTGCTCTGCAAGGTGTATCGGTCGCCTCGAGCGCCTCCTCGCTCGCGGGCGTCGTCGGCTGCCCTGCCGGAGTCCGGCAGCAAGAAGAGGAAGGCGGCAGATCACGATCACCCGGAGGCTCCACCCAGCGTGCGGCCGCAATTAACGAACGAGGAGCAGCTGGTGCTGCAGGAGGTGGAGCGCAGGCTGATGTCCGAAGACGTGATGGCCGTCGGAGTCGAGGACGAACAGTTGGTGGAGGAGTTGTCCAGAGAGATTCTTGGAGAGGAGCAGGCGTCTGTGCGCACACCAATCGCTGAGACGGACCAGGATCGCGCCGCCGTCGAGTTCGTCCAGACGGTACACGGTGCTTGTCCCGAGAACGAGGTGATCGCACGCCTCGCCGCCGGAGAAACTGTCGACGACTTGCTAGGCCCGTGCTTTGCGAGCGCATGGGTTACTCCTCTGGCTTCCAACCCAAGTCATCAACTTGCGCAGTGAACACTGAACACTACGGTCGGAGAACGTCGGCACATCGCCTCTTTTCGCTTGTTGGATGTACTGAGACAGGGAACATTGCTTTGCATAATGTAAAAGATTTAATGAAATACCACTCTTGTGCTGTACAGCGATCGGTTGAAATACCATCGATCAATTGCATAATTGTTTTTGTTCATGCGAGTTTTTTTGTCTAAATGCATAATGATTAATTGAATTGATTTGAGTTGCAGAGTCCTGTGCTCCTTGACATGGCACGAGGAGTGGTGTGCTGCTTGTTTTTAATCTCGTATATGTGACCGGAAACTTTGTTCAGATTTTGGTGATGTATAGTAATTGTGCAGATGGCTTAATGGGGAGCAGCTGCCTGTACTGTGAGCTTCAAGGATTCTCGATTCAGCTCTGAGCGTGAGGAAAGTAGGATTGTGGGCAATGGTCTGACCTATGTGAGCTCTGCACTCTTAGCCTTATCCTGCTCATGTGTGTGTGTATGTATATGTACATATGTATATATGTGTGTGTATGTATGTGTATATATGTATGTATACAAAAGGTTTTAGATTGTATCAAATGGATGTAAAAAGTGATTTTCTTAATAGTTATATTGAGGAGGAGGTTTATGTTAGATAACAACCTGGGTTTGAGAATCATAAATTTTCTGATTATGTCTACAAACTGTCCAAAACTTTATATGGCCTAAAACAAGTACCCAGAGTATGGTATGATAGACTTAAATCATACTTGCTAAAAATAATTTTTAAATGGACAAGGTAGATAAGACTTTATTTACTCTCAAGCATGGCAATGATTTTTTACTCGTTCAAATTTATGTGAATAATATCATCTTTAGTGGTACCTCTCATACTCTTATTTCTAAGTTTTCAGACACTATGAGCAGCATATTCGAGATGAGCATAATGGGAGAGCTCATATTCTTTCTAGGCTTTCAGATCAAATAATCAAAGTTGGATACATTTGTGCATCAAACTAAGTACACCAAAGATCTACTTTGTCGCTTTGATATGTGATCAGTCAAACCAATTTTCACACAGATAGAATCTATGATTGTGTTGGATTCAGACGAAGATGGTAAGCCTGTTGACAAAAAAAAATATCAAAGCATAATTGGCTCTCTATTGTACCTTATTGCTTCAAGGCCAAATATCCACTTTGTTGTGTATTTATGTGCTCGCTTTGAAGCTTCCCCACGTACGTCACATCGTCAGGCGGTAAAGCAAAATTTAGCTTATGGTACTCCTATTCTTCTTGTCCTACCATTAGAATTTATTCGGATGTAGATTTTGGAGGTTGTAGAATTGATAGGAAGAGTACTTCTAGTACCTGTCACTTTTTAGGCATATCTCTTGTTTCATTGGCTTCTAGGAAACAGATATATGTTGCTATTTCCACTGCTGAGGCTGAATATATAGCTGCTGCTTCTTGTTGCTCTCAATTGCTTTGGATGACAACTACTCTTAAGGATTTTGGTTTAAATTTGGATAGTATTCCGCTTTACTATGATAATACTAGTGCAATTAGCATTGCTAAAAATCTTTGCAGCTTTCAAAAACTAAACACATTGATATTCGCTATCATTTTCTTAAAGACCATGTGGAAAAGAGAGATGTTGTCTTGCACTTTATTGATTCTGATTCTCAGGTTACTGATATTTTCACTAAACCGTTTTATTCTTCTCATTTTGCTCGTTTGTGAAGTGAGTTGGGTGTACTACATCTCATGGGATTATTCTGAGGAGGAGCTTGTTGGTTGTTGTAGTGTCAGAAGCTTTGTTTATTTGTTAAATAATTCATCAAGACCAAGTCTTTGAAGTCAACTGAGTAAAAGAGTTTTCTTTATCATATTTACTCATATGTTGTGTAGTTTTGACCATAACTTGTTATAATTAATTTGCTATAATTGAACTAAAACATGACATGACAGAATACTTTGACTAGATTGATTATAGATAATACTTTGTGATGTTCATTCAAAAGGATTAACATCATTTTGAGTCTTATTTTAAATCTTGGCTATGAGGCTCGTATGTTTCATGTACAATATTTTTATGATCATTCAAGTTGACATGTTATCCAAAATGTTATGATAGCATATGCAGAAAAAATGAGATGAAGATATTCTGATTCGTGTGGATGCTGGATTTTGCCTTGTTTACGTTGAAACATTACAGAAATGCCATTGCACTAGTTCAATTCAGAATACTTCTATTTTCTGAAAGTATAAATTGAACGTTGCACCACATAAATTGACATGAGTTGCACAAAATACTTGGCATCGCCAATCTTTTCACATAACCCTGTATAATGCCATATTGTTTCACTTTGCATCAACCCATCCACTTGGCCACACCAAGCTGGCCAACTGACATCGCAGGTGGGCATGTGCCGCTGGTTTGGTTTGGTCTGCTCGGTTCTTAGGCCAGTGCAAACTGAAACTAAATGGCATCTGTTGTTTTGTGCAACTGAAGACAATTTAGGTAGTCCAATGCCGCAGTTGGGAAGCTCTAATGGTGGGGCACCTTGAGTGGAATAAATGGTGAAAAGAAATAACAGGTTGACAATTGTAAGTATTTTGGTTATACATGAACATGATTGATACATGAAGTATGCTACAGGTGCTCTCTCTTTCCATAGCTTATGTGGCATTGCAGAACAAGTTTAGTACACGCCACAAGACTTTTACACACAATACAAGAAAAACGAGTTCCATCAATGAACAATAATGTTCTTCTCAGTTCTCACTATGCCATGGCTTGCTGGAGTTCGACCTGCAGATATACAAATCCAACAGATTAGGGCATTTCAGCTAGGAATAGAATCATAAGCATATGCTGTCAGTCATATCTTCCGGCTGTTTGGAACATACAGATGTTTTATGTTAAATTAGGTTATGCATAATGATAACATATGGGGCATCTAATAGTTTCATAACAAGCACGCTAGTTGGATGTTCCTGCTCTACCTCAGTGTATCATCTCTGATCAAGGCCTCCAAAGAACTGTTCCAAGCTTGTTGAGCTGAAAACATTGCACGCTGCTCTTTCTGTTAGCTGTGGCGAAATGTGTAGTTGATATTTGATAAACCTCTGCAAGAGAATATTAAATCAAACCCTGTTTCTAGAAAATGGCAATACTACATTGTTGCAACTGTGACTTACAGCTAATTGGTGAACAATTTCAGGACTTGTGTCAATGTGCCAATCAGGTTCCAGTTGCCGAACAAAAGAGATACGGCCATTTTCTGTACTACAGAAGAGAACCTATAGATTTCACAAAATGTTAAAAGGTTGCATTGCAAATATCCAAGGGCTATAAGCAATACCAAAAGTATGATAAATCAGCCTAATTTGTAAAATGGCTTCATCCTGAAGCTTACCTTGTCTTTTATTGAGCCACCACCAGTAAAAAGTCCAGCTTCACTCAGGGCAGACAGCACCTTTTCCTGCATCATCATTCAAGCATGCTGGGGTAAGTTATAATGGTCTGCTCCAAAGTCTAAACTAGGTAGTGTATAGACCTTATTTGTAATAATGCAACCTCCAAAACACTATGAAATCCAAATAGCAGACCCGGAAATTGTTTATTCAGGTGCTTTCATTATCAAAGGATAGCTGGTTACTATTTATTCATATGCATATGATAATGCAAGTATACTGACACAAAACATAAATGTCAAGAGAGAACATAAGAGATCTTTCCATACTTACCCCACTTTCATCATCGAGAATGCGCTCCATCAGATAGACGTCACAGAATTTTGCAATTTCTAAAAGAACCTCCACAACGGAAGGTCTCACTGTGACATGATTCTGCAACAAGAAATGAATCCATGAAGTTATGAATTTTGTTTAAAAAAAGTCAAGAAAAAAATTGCAGCAGCATTTTTTCCCACCTGGAGCTCCTCTGGGGTTGTTTCCTCCAAAATCACACCAAGTAACTGACATGTGACCTAAAAATAGTTATTCCCACACGAATGAAAAGAATGCATTGGTAGAACAGAACTCTTGACATTTGATGACAAAAGTGATAAAGCAATTAGTTTGTATAATACCCTTCTTCCTTCGCTCAACTTATGCCTGACAAGCTGCTCAAGAGTCAGCTGGAGAAGCAAATGAGGAATTATCAATCCAAGGGTTCTAAAAACAGATACATCATTTCAGTATTCAACAAAGAAAGCAAGCAATACGTTTACTGGCTGGAAAAGCTGGTTGATTGCTTCCTGTGCTCTTGAATCTGCTGAAGATGAACATGCATCTGTTGAGGCCAAAGCACCTGGTCGTGATCTACTGCTGGTGTTGCTAGATGATGGGGCAACCCGCCTGCGTGGCCTCCTAGGTTGCTCTTGAGAAGTTCTCAACAATTTCCAGGCAAACAGAAGTGTGATTGCAATGGCAGCAAGCGTTGTAAACGAGCGAAGTTTCTAAAGCAGGAAAATGAGTTACTTCAATAATTATTGTAATAAAGATTCAAAATAGCACATCATAAACATGGGAAGTGATTGACATTGTTTTAGTGGATCCACAAAATTTGCTACATTTCTTTGTGAGTAAATTACACCACAGGTCACACAACTTGTAAAATAGGTGCAAGTAGATCAAACAATTGTCATTTTGCTCTCTTAGGTCACTAATTTTGTTTGAATGGTGCAAAGAGGTACCAAACGTGATCGAAAGGGTTATCTGGTCTTCGACCACGTTGGTTTCTACTACGTTTTTTCGACCACGTTGGTTCGACAGCGTTGTTTCCACCTCGTTTGGTACCTGTTTCGACAATGTGGTCGAAAAAATGTTGTCAAAACCAACGTGGTCAAAACCAGCATGGTAAAGACCAATGTGGTCGAAAGACCAAACAACCTCTTCGACCACGTTTGATACCTCTTTGCACCACTCAAACAAAATTAGTGACCTAAGGGAGCAAAATGGCAGTTGTATGACCTACTTGCACCCACTTTACAAGTTGTGTGACCTGTGGTGTAATCTACTCTTTCTTTGTTCTAACCAAGTAACAAAAGTTGACACCAATCAATAAATCACCCACCCAAACTTGAAATAAGCTAGATTCACAATGGCATCAAGCAATCTGTTTGTTCAGAGTGCCTACATTTTTCAGCGAAATGTTATGGTTGATGTTGGTTGGGTACGGGTCCAAGGACCGAGGGTAGGGCACTTGTCTTTGAACGGCCAGCCATGCCATCGCCAAGGCTCTGAGGTTTAGTTGAAGAAGAGGGGAAGAAACTACGAACTTTGTTTATTCATTGCTTGATTATAAGTGGTGCGGTTTATCTCTTTATATAGATGAGGTTAGCCCCTAGCAATATGAAAACTAACACAATCTAATACAACCAATCAACTAAAGATAATACCATACTCACACTATCTAAATATAATGATATGCATCTATCTATTCCTAATATGAATATATGCATTTAATTATTCATAATACGAAGATATGGATCTAACTATTCCTAATATGAAGATATGAATTTAGTAATTCGTAATCCTGCACTACAGTGCAATGTACTATTCACGGCTACAGTGTCGCGCACTATTCACGTCATGCTGCATGCCTTGCTGGGATCATAGACCATAACATTACACCCCTCACGGCGAGACAGCTCGCCCTCAAGCTGTCAGGTGGCGGCCATAGTTGAAATCCTTCGTAACCCTATGTCGATAAAATGGCACAATGACGACGTCGTGCGGCGTGAAGGATGATCAGCGAAACCCTGTTGCACAACAGCGAGGATACCAACCCTCTATCATTAGTTGACGTCGCAAGAATCGCCGACGGTAAGGGCAAACATCGTAGGGCAGCAACATCCTTCTTGCCCCGAGATGCAACGGTTATGGGAGAGGAGCGACAACGTCGCTGACCCCCGCGTGACAGCCGTTACACTCCGCATCTTCGAAGGCACGGTGTCGGCCGGCCGCGTGGAAAAGACCGACGCTAGACAGCGGCAACCTTCCTCCTTGGCGAAGGCACCAAAGGTGCAGCCAAGGACAACGAAACTTGGAGAGTAATCGTCGTTGGTAAATACGGTAGTAGGACCAACGTTGATGATGGCGATGGGGATGGTGATGGCAGCACCGCCATTGCAGTGGCAAGCGTCGCCTCTTGCTACTCCTCCATCTTCGACATGGTCGCAACTAACAACGATGACGACTCAGAAACCGCAGCAACATGCTGCACCTTCTCCATCTTGGCCACAAACTCTTTTATTAAGGCCATCAAGTTGGCGCAGATCTCGGCAGAGAATAACTCGACATCGGAGGCTGTGGTAGTTGGCTCGATGGAGGCTTGACGTGTGGGTGGAGACGGAGCGACGATGGTGGAGAAACGGAGATTGATGTGTTTAACAAAACTTGGCCAAGTTTACACTCCCAACGTACACTCCAGCTGTCGGTACCACAGGGCGGCATTCCCCGTCAGGTGGTGCGATGCCAACCACTCCTCTTCCTCCATCGTCCGCTGCTCCTAGAAGAATTGCTCAAAGCGATTCAATCAAGATTGTGGATCTTCCTTACCGTCGAAGGTCGGAAGCCCTAGGTAGTGGAATCATGAAGCTCGGGCCTTCATAGGATTGAAACCCCTGTTGCTTGCCATTAATGGCGAAGCAGCAGTTGGCTCTGATACCAAATGTTATGGTTGGTGTTGGTTGGGTACAAGTCCAAGGATCGAGGGTAAGGCACACACCCTTGAACGGCTGGCCATGCCGCCGCCAAGGCTCTGAGGCTTAGTTGAAAGGAGGGGGAGACGAGAAACTTTATTTATTCATTGCTTGATTATGAATGGTGCGGCTCCTCTCTTTATATAGATGAGGTTAGCCCCTAGCAATATGGAAATTAACACAATCTAATGCAGCCAATCAACTAAAGATAATATCATGCCCATACTATCTAAATACAAATATATGCATCTATCTATTCCTAATACGAAGATACGCATTCAATTGTTCCTAATACGAATATATGCATCTAACTATTCCTAATATGAAGATATGCATCTAGCAATTCCTAATCACGCGCTACAGTATCGCATATTGTTCATGACTACAATACCTCGCGCTGTTTACGCCATGCTGCGTACCTCGCTGGGATCATAGACCATACCAGAAAGCTATATGTGTCTCCTTCGTTTTCTACACTGCTATAATACAGTTGCACTATAATGCTGCCAATCGAACCAACCATGTCAGATACGTCCAGAGCTCGCACCAAGCACTTCTTTTGTGGAATCATACCAATGTTCAAATAGTTTTTGCAACGTAGATGACACAGGCCTCAGCGTCTTACACAAAGTTGAGTCCTTGTGTTTACATCCATTAATGTGCAGTCTAGGATCATCAGTCATCACGTTCTATTTACTACATAGTATTTGGAAATGTCACAATAATACATTAAACTCACGAAACACAATAAATAACAATGCGTCATTAAATAATCACCTACTGATTCATTATCTGACCACAGACGTAGATCATTTCTTGCGATCGCATAAACAAAGCCATACAAAAGTTTGCATCTTTCTCACTAACCAACAGTAGATTCTTGCAGCCATATTTACAAACCTAAGGACACATTAAAATCACTGGAGCACAGTAATCCTGTAATCTTCCGCCAAATTCGACCACATTACCAAAAAGGGAGTCATATTTTGTAGTGAGCAGTGAACACCTGCAAATCCCCACCTAAATATCCAAAGACATAGGCGTTCCAAGCTTGCATAACAGCTAAGGACGCATTACCAAATCGATGCACCGAATGAAATCTACACAGTAACTACTTAGCAGTACAACACCCATCCTACAAAACTAGCAAATTCCTAGCCTTTCCCCAAACAAGGTGCCACCTTTACACCCTGACCCCACAAATCCCACGACAACGAGGCACCAAAAAAACAGTATCAATACACGGCACGAGATCACAGATCCGAGCGGAAACCTGGCGATTGAGGTCGAAGGGGAGGCGATCAGAATATCGCGCGAGGGTTTCCACGAGGCGCCGCACCAGATCGGGCAGCTCGTCGTCCTTCCCGCCCCCGGCCCCCGCCGCAGCCGGGGACGAAGCCGACGCCGCGGACTCCGACGCCATCGCCGCTGACGAGATAATAGGTGTCGGCGGCGGCTAGAACCCTATGACGATGCTCGCGGCGGCGAGGGAAGGGGGGCGACCGGGCGAGGGGCAAAAGTGTAATTCGGGGTGTCATACGAGGGGGTGGGTCGTCACATGTCGGGAGAGCGAGGAAGAAGAGGGAATTTTGTCAGGATGTAGGAGGCGCTCATTTTGCAGTCCAAGGCTTGAAGAGTGTACATATTTCGACACAAGGCCCTAGGATTGGGCCTATTTATAATTTCATTTTGGTACTCTGTTTTTCGTATTCCTCGCCATAATTTGTCACGCCATAATTTGTCAGGAAGGCAGGCACATGTTGTCCAGACATGACCAAATGGTCATCCGACATGGCACGAGTCCCGATAGGAAATGGCATAGCTAACACGAATAAGTTATTGTGTTATGTCGTGTCGCCCTATATGTGTGCCCTCTGATTTAGGTATGGAGTGAAAACGGACTGGTTCGAGCATGTTTAGCCTAATGATCATAAGTAATTTTACTATCGATTATAAGTAATTTTTGTAGAAATAATCTAAGTCTAAACATGAATCAAAAGTCTAAACCTTAGATCAAGCACATGAACACCTAGCTAAAACTTTAGAGCGGAAGTGTGATTGACATACCCGAAGTCAGAGAAGCCATGAGGGGTGGTCGGCGGTCGGTGAAGCAAAGGTGGCCGGCGGCGTGAGGCTGCGACAATGTGGCCGAGCAGTGGACGGGGATGGACGGGGTTCCGATCTTCGTTCACCGTAGCGTGCGTTAGAAGATTGGATATGTGTGGGCTTTACCATGTTTTAACAACATACGTGTACGAACCTTGCTGAAACCCTAAGTTTTATATGCGCTAGGTGACCGGGACCAAAACCAATAGTAATTGGTAACGCCCCCGATCAGGGCGCGTAAGTGGAGGCATGCCTCCCTGAAATCTCGGGGTTAGTTAGCCGAGATCAACCCAACAATTTTATTGTCAATCATATGTATATTTACTACAAGTCATGAGTAATTTTAATAGCATGTCACTCGTCCGCGGTCAGAACAGTACAATAATTCTAACATAAGTAATTTTATTACCATCATATTACTTATCCTGCTAATTCATATTTTTGAGATACATGTGTGTACGATCATATTTATGTTTTTCAGTCATGTCTAGTATTTATGTTGTTTTTGTAGTTATGATTTTTTTATAAAAATATTTAATTACTAAAGTTCTACATAGTTTAACATCAACTCACGGTAACAAAAGGCTGTGCACAACTACTCGAAACGAACCGCAGGGTGTCGGTGTAAGTACACTTGGATGCAATGGAAAAGTATCGATCAGTGGATGTACAATCGCCATGCCTCTCGCGCACGACTTTTCTGCACTGGAGTTAATATGGCACCACACGACAAGATTCAACTAGCTATACCTAATCCATCCTCTTTTCTACGAGAGTCAACTACTAGTCCACCATCATACAGATGACGATGAGAGCTCACTTCATGAACAAATACACGCAATTCCACGATTCCATCAAACCATAGGCGCTGCAATGCCATGGCATGAGAGTTTTGATGAACAGGCAAGGCATGTTATTGACTTCCTTTGTCATATATCCTAGTAATTCAGCAACCGTACATGCATGTATGATACAACTCTGCACATAAAAATTTCTGCACAAAAGTTCAGTGCAAACTAGCATTCCCTCTGGCTTTACAGTCTTCATGTGGTCGTCCCATATACACACACATCGAATTCGACACACACACTTCTGCAGTGTGCACATTGCTATAACAGTCAAGCACGAGAAGGAGTACCGTGATGGCGACGACGAGTGTAGCCGCACGCCGTCCCCTGGCTCCAATTGTGCACGCCGTTTGGCAGCCTCCGGTCGTCGTCTTGGTCGCCGTCCGCCGAGCGCTCCAACTTGGACGCGGCCGTTTTCACCTTGGCCGTGTCGGCCAGCAAGCCGCCGTCGACCCTCCGCATCTCCTTCTCGAGGTGCGCGTGGTACAGCTCGTACACGCGGTGGCTGACCATGACCTCGAAGTCGAGCACGTCGAGGAGCTCCAGCTCCAGCTTGTTCATCTCCGCGCTGCTCACACCGCCGACGCGCGCGAAGAAGGCGTTGTTGTGGTGGCTGCGCATGATCGAAGCGACAGTTTAACCATGGCATTTATTTGGTAAGTAAGAATTTCTGAATACATGCAACTAGTCGATCCATGTTACATAGTACCATCCTGATGTAATTCCTCATGGGCAATGACGACGTTTGTCTGTACATTGATTCATCCTGATGTGCACATATGCATCTGTATGTCAAGAGATGCGCAGCTTTGCAAAATCTACCGCATGCTTTACAAGATTTTAGCTTGAAGACATGCATCTATTGATGCACGTACGGATGATGAAGAGTTAGTACCTACATGTTCGCCTAATGTCATTGTCAGAGCGCTTAGGAGAACAACCAACAAATTTGATGTAACAAGGATTAATTGAACACAAGGAAAAGAATGCACACCTTCCCTTTCTGCCTTGGAAAAAAAGCATTACGCCATTTTCTGATTCTCGTTCGATTAATTGTGGTCATGGTTGGCCTCACCCTGCCCTCAAGTTAGGACATTATATTAACTGTTGAATGTTCTTGATGAAAACGAGTTGTACGCCTTTTTTGTTTCTTTCTTGAAGGTGCAAGAACAGCGGAAATATATGGACATGAATGGTGTAGAAATCTTTCTATGCTTCATGGAGAATGAAACTGATCAACGTGGTGTAGTAATTTCCTACACGGTTTACATGAAGGTATTTTACTCACGGAGAGACAGAGGTAAGGTACTTACAAGTCATCGAGAACCTTGGAGGCGACGAGGAGGCAGGCGAGCAGCAGCCGGTGCACGTTCCTGGACGTACGCCACGGCGGCGGCCGGCCGCCGGTGCGCCGCCCTGTCCACGCACGCGTACGCCACCACGTAGCACTCCGCCTCCGGCCCCGCGTAGCGGTGCACGCGCTCCAGGTACTGCGCCATGCCGATGCGCGGCGCCGGCGCGCCGCTGGCCGCCTCGAACGCCGCCATCAGCCCCTCCCTCGGCCGCCGCCTTCTCCACTCCCGGCCACCGCCGCGTCGTTCCGCTCCACGAGCCGCTGCACGGCGCGCGCCACCATGGCCAGCTCTGGAGGCGGCGAGGAGGGCTCGCCGGCTGCCGCGTCCATGGCCATGAACAGCCACAGATCGCCGCCGTCTGCCTCGGGACTCGTGTGGCCGCCGCATCAACCAGTGCGTTCGCTTTGGCTCGCTCTGGCGCCTAGTTTTGCTTGGTGGTGGTTTAGCTGCGGCAATGGACGGCCACGATGGGGCGCCGGTGGGGCGGCGGCCGTCGGATGAGACGCGCCGCGACTGGTGGAGCTTTCTCCCATTGGCTTCACGAAACTGGATGGGACGGAACAGAGTGGACAGGGTCGCGAATTCTTTTCGCTTTTTTCTCTCCTCATTTCGATCCGGACAGCAGGAATGTCTGCTTCTTCCTGCTTGTCGGCACAGCGTGCCAACCTAATTTTTTATTTATATTTTATTATTTATAAATTTCATTTTTTTAAACTTTGGGGTTTTAAGCTTTTTTGCCGGTTCTTTTTTCCATATTCGTTTGCGTTGTCCTTAATGATCTAAAATGTTTTTTCTATTTTTAAATTTTTTAAATTTAATTACATCAAATAAGTCACATTCAGCTACAGTATAATTTTAGTCAGCTACAATATAATTTCAACCATAAACCACTATTTTTTAATCGAACCGAGCGGGGCCTTTTGTGATCGTTTAGGAGCTGTGTGTGGCCCAGCAAGCTCGACCTCTTCGCCTCGAAAATTTCAAGGTTACTCCAACTGAAAGTCGAAATTTCTAATCTCCGGAGGCTGTTCTATGATTGTAGCTAGTCCAATTGGTGCAGCATCATATGACATATCGTTAGTGACCACAGTTTGAATCACACTAACTATATGCTAGACGAGTTTATTTGTGGATTTTTCTCGGATTCCATCCCATAACTTTAAAAAAAGCACCATCACAAAGAAACCTGTGCTTCCCATAGTAGGCATGTCCTAGGCTACCGGTATTTTTTGACGGGTAAGGCTTGTCGGAGTACGGCCCTGTCAACCCGAAGCATCCCATTCCCTGAGCTTCCGTTATCGAGTGTGTTTAGCACTTGCATCACGGCCCATTAGTATCTTAGGGTGTAACCGTATAAGGCCTGATAAGTCATTTTCCATTTGTTTCTTTTCTTCTTCTCTTCACAATAATCTAGGCTTAGGATCCTTCCAAACATTCTTCAGAGTCTTAAAAAAGACATTCTTCAAAGGTGGTCTCAAGATCTTCAAAGGTCCATGTCCAAGCCGTCAGAAGTTCATTTTTTTTAACCTGTCATGAATTAGCTGTTGCTGTCTGGCTGAAGCACTGAAAGTTCGATCTAGTAGTGTACAGATCCTTTGTAGTGAACAGTTCTTCAGCAAACTCTCCGGTCATCTGGACTACACGTACGAAAACTCACACGTCATGTGGTTCTCTCATGGCTGCACAGGTTTAGCTCAAGGCGACGACAAGTTCGCTTGGTTTACCACCGACACCACCACATGGGAACGAGGCTGGCGAGCATGTCAACTTGGGAAGCTTCTCTCTTTATGTGCGAAGGACTCCATGAAAAGATCAAATCAAAGTGGGGAGGGGGAAAGCAAAGAGATCGACAACTGCACGTCGCCTCGCCCTGGGCGCCAGTGGTTTCCGAGTTCTGAACCTCTTGGCTTTCAGCTGATCAGGACCTATCTATATCATCGCCTGAATTCTGAAAACAACCAGCCAGAAGCTTCTCTCTCTTTTTTTTAATAAACAACTATTCCATTAAGCATGTATTCCAGCTGAATCGCTGGATACAAACTGAGACACACAGCTCGGGAAACCCTCAAGCCAAACGCAGTGACTTTCTGGGTCCAAAGCAGTATCAAACTTAGCAAGTTCGTAACCAGCCAAAAGCTTCGTGACCAAACTTTTGATGCTTTCCAAAAGCTTCAGTCTGAAGGTAGACAGCCGTTTTTTCTTTTTCCTTTTTCCATGATTGCAACAAGACAGTGCTTGGGTTCGGAAGTGCTTTGGTTTTAGCTTTTTACTTTTTTGCTACAGTAACTACATTTTAAGCGATATTTTTTTTGTAAGACGGTGTCTACAAGTTGATTATAGTAAACACTACTGAGTTGAGTTATATCGACTAAAATTACATACGACTGTTTTTTTCTATATACTGTCTCTCATGACTTGACAGAATTTAAAAATTATAAGCCAAAAGATACAGCATAAGCCCAAAAGAACCATTGCCTAGTCATCTGCTACCCTGAATGACTGAAAGGACGTGCCATGCATCGTGTATGCCTAGAGCAAAAAAGCACAAAAAAAAAGGCAGTGTTCCAGCACATTTCTGAATCAGTGGCATGAGAAGCACAATAATACCTCTTAAAAGAAAGAAAGAAGCAGAAGACTAAGTGGCACTATTACGAACCCACAAGTCACAATTATCTTAGCCTTTTCTTATGGAATGGCCTACATGTTAGCTTCAACTCCACTGCAGAGAGACACTTGCCAAATTCTGATACCCTTCCATTACAACAATTCTGCAATCTCCCCTGCTATCACGCAATGGCTTCAGTTCAATGCCTAAACACCAACCAGATGGTCCTTGCCATTATTCAAAACCTTCACTTTTCTGCAGAAAAGAGGAGGCCCGTAGGGACACACAGCACAAGCAGAGGATAGATCGCTCGCTGCCGTGCTTGCTTAGTTAATCATTGTGATTCTCTCTAGTTTCTCTTTCTCTGCGTGAAGAGTTAAGTGGGAATGAACTTTGCCAGTACAATTCTCTCTCTGTCCCACGTGCTACAGTCTCGGTCAGCTTGTCCTATCCATGAATGGGTTCCCACTATCCACAAATGTCCAGATCTATCTATCGATCTCTTCGCGTCGCAGTGGCAGTAATCCAAGTGATTAGCCGTTTAACCCTCGTACAGTAAATTTGATTACTTGTTACTAGGTCTGTCCCTGATGACAGCTGATGAGAAGGAGATGCGATTTGTCGTCGCGGATTCCGAGGCTGCTTACTAGCTTTGCCACGAGATGAAGCTTCGTCTAGAGCCAGCGATCGACGGTACGGGAGCTCTCTTGCTAGCTCCTTGTGATTGCTTCAAAACTGACTTATTCTTGAAGGTTTCAGCTATTCTTGAAGGTTTCAGCAACTTTTATTTATGCTCGTCAGTTGGATTTTGGAGTTTAGCAGTAACATGCTCAGCTGATCGCTTTTGTCGAACCGCGTTGGGTTAACCAGTAGTTGGAATTGAAAATGTGTATTAGGGGAAAAGTGATGTAGATGTGAGAAGGATAAAGGTATAACTAGTCAGTAGTCAGATCACGAAGCTAAGGTGTCTCTGTCGGTTGGATCTACTGTTGTCACAAGCTCAAAATGTAGCGTGAGAAAGCAGTGCTGGTTAAGCAGGAAAGACCACTAAGGAAAAAGCAAAGCCAATTTGTCACCATGCTCACCAGCCATCCTTAAACATGCTCAAAATCTAAATATGTTTTCTTACAATACATTCAACATTGCTACATTTAATCTCAAACCAATTTGTTGTACTATACTAAAGAATGAAGTCCATACTCTCACAAATATGACAAGTTACCAACAGGTAACATAGAGGTGATCACAAAATATCAGCAAACAACACTGTACCAACCTTAACATGTACCCAGAATAGAACCCAAGGAAAGAATGACAACAAAGCAATGTGTCAAACAAGCTGTCAATGACACACTTGAACCAAATTTTTTTAAAAAAAAATGGAAGGAAAAAAAGTCTTAGACGAAAAGGAGGCCTTAGGGTGATGGTTATAGCTGTGGCTGATGATTTTTGTTCTAGTATTATCGTTTATGCGAATAAATTGAATACTGATTTAAAAAAAATATTTTGATAAACCGTTTTGATGACGATTAAAAAAATATTTTATTTATTTATTAGGAGAAAAACAGGACAGGGCTCGTCTCAGACCTAAAAGGGCCATTTCCCTTCACCTCCTTCTTTCCACCCCTCCACCTCGCTACTCTATCCCCCCTCTCCATCCCGCCGGGATCTCGCGTCCGATCCGGCAGCACGCCGCCACCGACACGGAGAAGCCCCGCCCGCCACCCACGCCGCCCCGGAAGCTTCCAGAGCATCCCGGAACCTTCTAGAAGGTGGGGATGGAGTCGATCATAGCGCGGGCGCTGGAGTACACGCTCAAGTACTGGCTCAAGTCCTTCTCCCGCGACCAGTTCAAGCTCCAGGGCCGCACCGCGCAGCTCTCCAATCTCGGTGGGATCTCTTTGCCCCGCTAAAACCTTCTCACGGATGCCAATTCGATGGAGGGGCGGTTGTCGTCCCGGTGCTAACTCATCGTTTGGGTGTGATTTGGGCTTTGGGGCAGATATCAATGGCGACGCGTTGCACGCGAGCCTGGGGCTGCCTCCGGCGCTCACCGTCGACACCGCGCGCGTCGGGAAGCTCCAGATCACGGTAAAGGCGCACCACCTCTGGCTCGTCCGTGACTTATATTTCAGTGCGCTTGCTCTTTTTTTCTCGAGGGCTCAACGGGCGCATTGAGGGTAAACTGTTGTTCATATTGCTGTCAAGTTGCCAATTAGATGTATTTCAGGTTGATTTTCGTTCGTACGCTAGTTGTGCTTGTAGGTAGTAGAAGTTGCGCTCAAGTTGCGAGTTTGCGTGTCATTACGAAAAATTTAATGTCTGGGTTGGGAAATTTAAAGTGGGATGTTCGTGGTTGTGGTGGAATGATAATTTAGGAAGTGTATGTCTTTGCATTCAGGTTGGCATTGGCGTGAGATTTGGTGCACTCTTGTTAACCTTTGGCCTGTTGTCAGAATTGTAGAGTTTAGAGTGTCTGTGGATGTTGCATTGTGAACAGGTGGTCTCGGGTAGATTTTGGCACTTGTGTTCACATCATACTAAGCCTGTGATATGTAGTTAACCATGTTCAGAAAGGAGAAGAAGAAGATCTGTAGTTAATTCTGGCTTTATAGTTTTGGGGAATTCTCCATGGCCATTGCCTATGCATTTGTTACTTGTTGGTTATGTTAATGAAATTCTTTTGGTTAATTATATATTCCTTCACTTTTGTTTGTTCTGTTTATTGTTACAGCTGCCATCAGTATCAAATGTGCAAGTGGAGCCGATTGTGGTGAATATTGATAAGCTTGATCTCGTGCTTGTAGAGAAGGACGACTCTGAAAATCTTTCTAGCCCTAGCAGGTAACTTCATTCCTGTTGGTTAGAACTCGTACAATTGTATGAGCATTCAATAATTGCAGTTCTTTCTGCTCTGTTTTTCTTTTAGCAATGTTTCGTCACCATCATCAACTAAAAGCAGCGGATATGGATATGCTGACAAGGTTGGTTTCTTTGCACTTGATGTTCTGTACACACTGCTGTAAAATCATCAATGCTGATAAGTATGCTATTTGAATATCTGAAATTCCCTTTTAAGTTATTCATGATAGTTCAATTCAATCTATCTACTTTTTTGCTTTGTGGTCTGATCCTACATGGGCACACGTCTGCACCTATTTTTTTTGTAGAAATGATAATTCTTTGCCCCTGTACAACTATGTCCTTGTTATGGATCATAGATAAATTTATTGAAGCAAGATATATTTGCAAGAACTGAACCACGAATGGGGTTTGATATGCTATACTGGGCTTAGATTGCAGATGGAATGACTGTACAAGTAGGTATTGTGAACCTGCTATTGGAAACACATGGAGGTGCTCGCCGCCAAGGAGGTGCAACATGGTATAGTTGCCTTTGTTTGAGTGACTAACTACGGTCTGCTGACTTATTTGCATACTTGGTTCTTATTTTTCTTGATAGTTGCAGACAGGAATTTTAATTCCTTCTTTCTTTTCAGGTCACCTCCACTAGCAGCTATCACATTCCGTGATCTTGTACTGTACACAACAAATGAAAAATGGCAGGTACTCTTGCTAAATTAAAATTAAACATATATATGTTAATTAGTTGTTTTTCCACACCTGATTGAAAGGTCTTTTATATAGGTTGTAAATTTAAAAGAAGCAAGGGATTTCGCCAACAACAAAGGGTTCATTTATGTTTTCAAGGTTTGATTTATCTTATTTTCTTCCAGAAGATTAATGCCTGCTTTTCTTGTTATCTAATTTATTGGGAAATAATGAATTAATGCTTACTAAACTAAAAAGGATTTCTGATCTCCCATTTTTTTCTTTAAATTTGCAGAAACTGGAATGGCAATCATTGTCAATTGATCTGTTACCTCATCCTGACATGTTCACTGATGCACGATTTAACTCTTCAAGCAGTCAAGATAACAAGCGAGATGATGATGGCGCAAAGCGAATGTTCTTTGGTGGTGAAAGATTTTTGGAAGGGATATCAGGGGAAGCTAATGTGAGTGCTTTGAGTGTTGGATTATGTTGTGTGGAATTTGATACTTTTTTAATTGATGTTGAACTTCCTTTTGTTTGGGCTTCTTGGCTTACGCATTACTTTGAACATCAGATCACTGTCCAACGAACAGAACAAAATAACCCACTTGGACTTGAGGTTCAGCTGCATATTACTGAAGCTGTCTGTCCTGCCTTAAGTGAACCTGGTAAGTGGTTATTGCCCACAAAGCTTGAGCTTTTCGTTCTATCCTGTTTGTCGTATTCAAACCCGAAACACATTTTGATCAGGTTTACGGGCTTTTCTTCGATTCATGACTGGGGTATCTGTGTGCCTAAATAGAGGGGATGTAGATCCGAAAGCTCAACAGGTTTGGTTTTTCTCTTGTGTGTTTTTATCATTGCATTGTATGCAGTATGGCACATACCTTTTTTTTTTGCATTCTTATTATTTTCTTGCTTTTATTTTGACCAGCATGCAGAAGCAGCAGGGTCTTCCTTGGTATCCATTATTGTAGATCACATATTCCTCTGTATTAAAGATGCTGGTAAGGACTAGCTCCAAAAAACTCTGAATATGCTACTTTTAGTCATCTATAATGACTTGTTTGTTAAATTCATTTGTGTCAACAGAGTTTCAACTTGAACTTCTTATGCAATCTTTGTTCTTCTCACGGGTAAATTTCTTACTGGCCAATCAAATATTGATTTAGACTTTCTTGTAGGAGAATTTTTCTTGTATCCTAGTTACATGCTGACAACTGTTTTTTCATTTATTTTTAAAGGCTAGTGTTTCAGATGGGGAGAGTTCAAAAAACTTGTCCTGCATAAGGGTTGGTGGCCTATTTCTGAGGTAAGATTTGTATCTGTTTCTAGAGACTACATGAGTCCTGAAGTTTACAGTCATTTACTTACTAAGCTAAAATTCAGGGCATTATGACTGCTCATGTATAGAGTATAAAATGACATGAAGCCAATATAGTTAAGATGGATTCACTGCTTAGGTTACTTAAGGCGGATATGATTCCGAATAAAGGATACTCAAGGCAATTTCCTTGCCACTAAATTAATAAGTGAACTTGTGATATAATGGTGTATTGGTGTTAGAGATTTTATTTGAGCTATGGAAATAATTCTCACCTTTGCTGGGCCTCATGTACAAATAATTTATTTGTACAGGGACACATTTTCTCGCCCTCCATGCACATTGATACAACCCTCTATGCAAGCTGTTCTACAAGAACCTCTGCCTGTGCCTGACTTTGGTAAATAATTGATTATGCCTTCGCTTGTATGAGTATTTCTTGTACCAAATGAACGATCCAAGAATATGGTTGAGTCTAATCTCTTACATCGCTTTTATCAGGTCAAAATTTTTGTCCTCCGATTAATCCGTTTGGGAATCAACTATTGGAATTCGTGGGTGGAGTTCCTCTGTTTTCCCTTTATTGTCTTCAGATCACTCCTTCTCCATCGCCTCCAAAGTTTGCTTCGAAAACTGTCATAACATGCCAGCCTCTTATGGTGTGTCTTCTCAACATTAACAGTGGAATGTAACATGTACTTTTTCTGCTTAATTAAATATTGCCTGTACTTTTTCATCCTTAGGTAACCCTCCAGGAGCAGTCTTGCTTAAGAATTGCCTCATTCTTAGCTGATGGAGTAGCACCCAATCACAGTGCCATATTGCCTGATTCCTCAATCAACAGCTTGACGTTTTCTCTAAAAGAATTTGATCTCTCTGTTCCATTAGACGCTGATGAAATCGCAAGGTGCAGTGGAACTAAGATCGCTTGCCCCCAACCATCATTTTCAGGAGCAAGACTTCATGTGGAGGACCTATACTTCTGCCAGTCACCATCAGCTAAGTGTCCACTGCTAAACCTTGAGAGAGATCCAGCTTGCTTCCTTCTCTGGGAATATCAACCTGTTGATGCGAGTCAGAGGAAGTGGGCTACTCGAGCTTCTCATCTAAGCCTCTCGCTCGAAACCTCTAGCACTTCAAATGGACAGAGAGCAGTTAGGGACTCCTCTGCAAATTTGTGGAAATGTATTGAACTAGATGACTTCCGATTTGAGGCAGCTATGGTTACTGAAGATGGTAGCCCTTTGTTGGATGTGCCACCCCCAGAGGGTGTCGTGAGAATTGGTGTTGCTTTCCAACAGTTTACGTCCAACACTTCAGTTGAGCAGTTGTTTTTTGTCTTAGGCCTCTATACTTACTTTGGCCAGGTTGGAGAGCGGATTTCAAAGGTTAACAAAGGGAACAAGTCTGGGATAAATAGTGAGCCGTCGGCTGACAAACTTGAGAAAAAACTGCCTAGTGATACAGCCGTGAGCTTAATTATGAATAGTGTCCAGCTCAATTTCTTAGAATCTTTGTCACTGGGTGACCTACATATGCCCTTGGTTCAGTTTGGTGGAGAGGATCTGTACCTGAAAGTTTCTCATCGTACTCTAGGTGGTGCCTTCGCGGTCACAACTAACTTGATGTGGAGAGCTGTCTCAGTGAACTGTTTGGAAGGAGAAAGTGCTACAATTTGTGAGAATGGTACTGCAGTGATGGGTGAACATAACATTGTAGTGCATGAAAATGGGCATCCCAAGATGAGAGCAGTGTTTTGGGTTGATCACCAGAGCAAACACCAGGCCAAAGACACTCAGTTTATTGACATAAACATCACTCATGTAATGCCTTATGACATGCGGGATATGGAGTGCCATAGCTTGAATGTATTAGCTAAGGTATCTGGTGTCCGTCTTGGAGGTGGAATGAGTTACACCGAGTCTTTACTTCATCGATTTGGTATTCTAGGGCCTGATGGTGGTCCAGGGGAAGGCCTCTTGAGAGGACTAAAGGATTTATCTTCTGGTCCACTTGGGAAACTGTTCAGATCATCTCACCTCACTGACAAGGAAGGTAACCATTTGCAACTGTGCTGTTTAGCTTTTGTAATTCATGCAGGAAAATTTGTTGTTATGCTTCTGCACAGTTCTGAGATGTAATGTGTCATTTAAGTATATCTCGTATTCCTTGGGTATCCAGGATAGAGGATAGCTCTCACAACATTATTCAGCAGGAGCTAATGTTAGCTTTTTTCCACATTGTCATGTTTGAAGTCACAAAATCAATGGTTTGAGATCAATAATCATTGTTCATTCCCCACCAGCCACTGACATCTCTTTTTCATCTCTTTCTGAATTGTAACAGGCTCTAATTTAGTTACTATTACTATTGAAATAATGAATGGAAAAACGTTCCAGTTGTATTTCCGATGATTGGTCAAGTTCTTTGTTTTTTGGTTTGCCGCTTTCTCGTGCATTGTCCAAAAAGTCCTATTCTGAATTTCTCCCCTATCCCCTAATATTACAGAAGGAAGATCCAAAGATGATGACAATAATTCACAGTTCGACCTGGGGTTGCCAGATGATCTTGATGTGTCAATTGAGTTAAGAAATTGGTTGTTCGCACTTGAAGGAACAGAAGAAGTAGGAGATTGGTCTTCCCCTCGTGGTGCTGATCATATCAGTAGAGAAGAGAAATGTTGGCATACAACCTTCAGGAATCTGCATGTGTCGGGCAAAAGCAGTGATCAGCCTAACTTGGGAAGTGCAGAGAAGGTGTTGCACAAAAGGGCATTCCCGGTGGAACATTTTACGGTACAATATGCATGACTACCATACTTTTGTATTTCAATTTGGCACTCTCCTTTTGTGTAGTTCAAGTTTGAGACATTTGGTTGTGCTTGCAGGCTGGAATTGAATGCTTAAAGGCAATAAAACCTCGCCTGAGAAATCAACTCATTGGAAAGGGAACATCAAATAATTATCAAACGAGTTATGAATTTAATAATACAAGTGCTGTTGGTGACCAAGGTGTTGATGTTGAAGCTACCATGGTCATTGCTGAAGACGAGATTGAGGGTGCCAAGTGGACAATGGATAATATCAAGTTTTCTGTCAAAGAACCGGTAGGAACACCCTTGTCAATATTTGTCCAAACCTGTTTGGGAATTTACAACTGTTTCCTGAGCTATTTCTATCCATTTGAGTGCACAGATTGAGGCAGTTGCAACAAAAGAAGAACTAGAGCACCTTGCCATGCTTTGCAGATCTGAAGCTGATGCAATGGGGAGGATCACTGCTGGAATTCTTCGTCTCCTTAAGCTTGATAAGTCTCTTGGGCAGGGAACTATAGAACAGCTAAGTAACCTAGGTATGACGTGAATTGCTTTCTTGTGCATACCCTGAACTTCGGATTTTTTTTTCCTTTTGCAACTTTTGGCTTGTTATGGTTGTTTAATAGTGATGTCAGACAGAATGTGCAGTTATACACTGTTGCAGTTCTCTAGAACAGTTTTTTCCCCAGAAAAATGAGGTTTCAAGTGTCTTATGAAGTTGTGCTGTTGCAGGAAGTGGAGGCATGGACAATATTTTCACACCTAGGAGGCTCAGCAGGCAGAACAGTTTTGGCAGCATTGGCACTCCTAGGACTCCAACCCGTAATTCTATCGCAGATGCGGGGTCAAAAGACACACTGGAAGCAACACTTGCTTCACTGCAAAGCGAAATTTTAGAATCCAGGGCCAGATGCACGGCCCTCGTCTCCCACACAAGCAGCTGGGAAGACCAGAATCGCGCCAAGGACATCAGGCAACTGAACGACAAGCTCGAGAGCATGCAATCCTTAATGACAAGATTGAGAACTTTGATCTGAGTTGTACCTTGGGGGGGTTATTTTGTGTGTACAGTGTCGGGCAATCCAAAACTTGGAAGTGGCTAATGCTGTACTTCCTCGTGGATTATTCTTTTGTGTACATTTACAATGTTCCTTGGGGGTGTATACAGGTAGAGGGGTGGAATAATGAGTGGATACGCAGCAACTGAAAATTTTGTAGCTGGAAGGATGCCACGTAGGTTGTCATCAAAGAAGTCATTAGGAAGAGTGGCACTGTTATTTGTATGTATGATAATATGCCGCAGTTTTGGCACATATCGACCCTGTCTCCTCGCACTGGGGGACTCGGCTTATGTTATGCAAATGCAAGCAACATGTATGTATGATCAAAGTTTCTGATGTTATCGAAGTGTTTGTCAAATCCAATACAGTTCGCGTATTCTTGTCGATCCTAACCTCTGTTTTTTTGGGTTGTCTATCGTGGTTGTGTGGTTGCATCCTTGACCAAATGAGGTCGAATTTACAAGCAGGGTACAAAAAGGTTGCATCCTTGACCAAATGAGGTCGAATTTATAAGCAGGGTACAAAAAATCAATGAAATAATGGGTTCTTTTGAGCTATATCTTATGACTTTTGAATTCTGACCGTTCGCAAGAGAGATTACAAAGAGAAAAATAGTTGCATACGATTTTGATTCATGTTGTTGAAGTCGGTACTAGTAGACCCATTTAAAAAAAACACTGTTTAAAAAATGAGTTACTGTAGCATAAAGCCACAGGCCCATTCAACCGAAAATCAAAGGAACGAGGCCTCAAAAGAAAATTCAACCGAATGAAATTTAGCAAATGCAAGGGGGAAACCGGAAAACGAAAACATCAAGGGCAAAAGATTAGCCCAGTATAAGCCCATCCAGATGTAGCTCACATAGAGGATTAACAAGGCCGGCCCATTAGGGCCCATCCAGCACGAAGCAGCCCATTATCCAGCCCAAATCGACGAAGTGGGTTACCCTTACCCACCCACCGCCCGCCCGCCCGCAGATCCAACTCGGTGCCCTAATCCTGCCCGGACAAGCTTCCCCCGAGGTTCTCCATCTCCAGGTAACCCCTCCGCCTCGATCTTGCCCGGATTCATGGAAATTTCTTCGATTCCGTGTGTCTGTGTGATGAGGATTTGGGGTTCCGTGAAGCTCCAAGTGACGCGATCCTTGCAGATCAGTTTTTTTCCCCTGTTCAAACGTATGGATTTAGGGGAACTTGTGGTGCCTCTTGCTGAGTAGTATGTGCATGCAGATCTTGTCCTTGCGTAGTTGTTTGGTGCTTTTTGTTCGATTTGTACGATCTATGCTTTAGCCGCATGCTAGTAACCAAATCCATTTGTTTCGTGTTTATTGTGTCCAGCTATGGAGCATGCTATGATCCAGAAAGCTGCGGAGCATCCTGATGTGCATGAGGAGGATAACAGCAGCATGAAAGTGGAGGTGGCATTTGATGGAGTTCATACCCCATTCAGATACAGGCGCAAGAAAAGGTCCAAGGTCTGGGAGGAGTACAAGCCGGTCTTTCTCAGCGGGAAGGTTCAGTTTGCAGAGTGCCTGTACTGCCACAATCGCCTCAGCTGCAAAGATTCCAATGGAACGAGCCATCTGTGGCGGCACCAGAAAATCTGCCCGGCCAAGGAGGAAGTGGCGCGGAGGCGGCAGAAGGATTCCTACTTCCCATATGGTATATTTCGTTTTTGCCTGATCAGGGTCCATGCATTACCTTCTATTTGGTTCACTGTGTCCGGTTGAGTTAAATAGTGCTCTATTAGTTAACATGGTGTAGTATAGGATCTAGATACATAGATATTCCTTTGTGAAAGCAATTTACCTCTGGCATATAAGTAAGAGATCCATATTTTATGCACAGTTTTGGTGAATGAAAACGATCCAGTTTCACCACCAAACAATCCGATCAATGAGATTATTACGGATCCGCTTGAAGACATAGGCTCAGTAATTCCCAGCAGATTCAAGTCGAAGGTGTGGAAGGAGTTTACACCTATCTATGTTGAAGGGAAACTCCAGGCTGCGGACTGCATTCATTGTCACAAGCGCCTCAGTGCGAATAAGTTTGGGGGGAGAAGCCATCTGAGTCGACATCTTCTAACCTGCCCAGGGCGACGTGGAAGGGTCCACGATCATCAGAAGGGTTTATTTTACCCTTTGAGCCTACCTAATTTGAAGTCCAAGGTGCAAGATGAGCTCTCACCTGCCTTGACAAATGGGAGGGTTCAGATCGCAGAATACTCTAGCAAACTCCTCAGGACTAGTAACTCTGGTGACACCACCCCTGTAATCCCTCCCATTCAAGTGGTGCCATCACATCAACCCCTGCCAACACCAGATGGTGCAAGCCTGAAGAAACAGAGGACCTCATTTATGACCACATCGACTGACATAAGCGCCAGGAAGGTTGGCCAAGAAACATCTTATCAAGAGCTAGCCAGAATGGTAATTTTGCATGGTTATCCTTTGTCAATTGTGAAGCATGAAGAAATGAGAAGATTTGTAAAAAACCTCAACCCTATGGTTAACACAGTCTCTCGTAATGATATGGAAGAACATTGCTCTGCTCTATTTCAGAAGGAGAAGGTAAAATTTAAGGATAAAATTGCACTGTCCTCCCGACGTGTCTGTCTATCAGCAAGCATCTGGACTCCTGATGGAGCCGAGCCAACAGTAAGTTACCTCTGTCTGACAGCGCATTTTATAGCTGAAGACTGGAAAGTTCACAGAATAATAATCAAATTTGGCATGTTTTGGTCCTCACCTACTGATTTGGAAAGGATGATACACTGCAAGGATGCATGTGTCCCAGAGTCTGAAAGTGGATCATACAATGTCATATGGGACGCCATTAGAGATTGGAGTCTTGATCAGAAGATTTTGGGCTTGACTTCTGTTGGTGAAGTTAGAAATGATGCAAATACCTCGAAGCTGAAGGAAATGCTCATAGAGAAGAAGTGCCTTCCTATCAGTGGCAAGCTATACGACATTGCTTGTGTGGACGATGTCCTTAACAGTATTGTTTTCAAAGGGCAATCAGATATACTTCGCCTTGTTGGTGACATAGTAATGGATTTTTTTGTGGCACATGCATCTTCATCATTGACCCAACAGCGGCTTCTGGATGTCATTTCACAGATGAGTTTGAAGTGTCCACAAGAAGATGGCAAGTGGTGGCACAAATTGTACTTTAGGCTTGAGGTTCTTTTGCATTTCAATAAGTCATTTCCTTCTGAAGAAGTGGTGTCTCCAGAAGATATGAACGTTGCTGAGTCTATTTGCAAGATTTTGAGGACATTTTATCGTGTCATTGAAGTAATTTCTGGCCCTAGCTCTCCAACAGCAAATATATACTTTAATGAGGTGTGGAAAGTGAGGACAGTTTTGCAAGAAGAAGCATCAAATGACTACAAAGAAATCACTACAATGGTTATGGAGATGCAGAAAGCGTTCAATGATTATTGGGAAAATTCATACCTGTGGTTGTCAATACCAGTTGTTTTAGATCCTAGATTCAAAACCAGCTTCATTGAGTTTCGTCTGAAACGAGCTTTTGGCACAAATTCAGCAAGCTACTTATCTGAAATACGGGAAACAATCCGGGAACTCTTCAATGAATATCACAACCCTATGGATCAACCGACTGGTGGTGTTTCAAACAGTGCAGCTTTGGATGCTGATAGTGATTCATTGGAAGATTGGGATCAGCATCTCAACGAACAAGCAAGCAGCCAGATATCTACAGAACTTGAGGACTACCTTGAAGATGGTCTAGTTCCAAGAAAGGATGATTTTGACATTTTAAACTGGTGGATGAGTCATACTACAAAGTACCCAACGCTTGCTGCTATTGCACAGGACATCTTGGCTATGCCAGCATCTGCTGTTCGATCTGAAGCAGCATTCAGTAGCAGTGGACCAGTAATTCCAAAGCACAACAGTACATTAAGCATCAAGACAATTGAGGCACTTGTTTGTCTTCGAGATTGGATGAGATAAAATGGTAAGATCCTATACATCGTTCCATTCTGGTATCATAGATCTAGTAGTGCAATACTGCGATTAAGTGCATGAGGTCTTCTTGCCAGAATCTCGTCTCTTTTTTCCTTTATGGGAACCATACTAGTTCTTCATATGGTATTTTTATATTTGGGATGAATTTCCTTGGTTTTGAAACTAAATTGCGACGACCTACAACTATCTTACTGAAGGTGTAAAAACTACAATTTTACATGTTCATGTGGAGTTTAGTAGCTACCACAATTAGGCTGTTTTATGTTTGTGTTGGATATTACCTTGTAATTTATGAACAAAACTTTCCAATTCCATTGACAAGAGTGAATATCTTGTGTTACAATGGCATGCATTTTCCCTTTTATCTTTTGTTGCCTGTACGAAACAACATGTACCTCACATTGGGAATCATATTTCTCACATTTTGATTTGCTTATAGCTAGGGTAGTTGTACGACACGCAAGTTCGGTTTATTGAAATACATGACCTAGTAAATCAATGCACTTCTGATAGCCCATAGGAGTTAATGATTTGATAATGACTTGAAGAATTGCCATCCCTCCCAGGGTACATGCCATGCTGCAGTGAGCTATCAAGACGGGTTGCATGCAGCTTTGGAAGATCTCAACCAGTGTATGTATCTACCTGACCAAAGGGATGGCCGCCCGCTCTGCCGATGATGGTGACGTTCCCGGCCAGGGTTGGTGTATCGAGATATTTGGCGGCTGTCGTTGACATGCCTCGAGCATTGCGCCACCCTTTTTTTCCCGCCGAGTTGGTGTATATATCACCACTATGCCATTTGCTCGATGTAGCTGCAGATGTATGTGGACCGCGGTTCCGATGATGCGCGGAGCTGCCTAGAGCAGTGAAATGAGAAAAGAGAGGCTATCATACATGGTCTTGGTTGCTCTTCGCCGGTCATCGATCATTACAAAATCACCTACCTCGCACCACATTAACGAAACCCATTAGTGTTCACATTAATGAACTCCAGATTGGCTAGCTAGAAGAAGTCTATGCTGCATCGCTTCTGCTGGTATCCAGCCAGCAGCTGCCCGTCGGGGCCCACCGCCACGTCGCAGCTGACGTGGAGCGGGTGCCAGTGCGACCCCCAGAACGCCAGCCTCACCCGTATCCTCGACCGGACCTTCACCGTGAACGCCACCGCGCCGCCCTCCGCCACGTCCCGCGCCATGTCCCCGCCGGCCACCGGCACGCCTTCGAACGGGACGGGCGCCGTGCTCTTGGGCGGCTCGTACAGGGGCCCGCCCGTCAGGTCCTTGTCCTTCACGACCTCGCCGTTGCGGTAGAGCACGGACATGTAGAGCCGGTCGAAGAAGAAGGCGATGTCCTGATTCGGGTTGCGGATCGAGAGCTGGCCCGAGAGGAGCACCGGGCCGCCGGCCTGGATGCCGACGGCGGAGAAGGCCGCCACGTGGAACCGCGGCCGGTGCGGGCGGACGGCGAGGTAGGCCACGAAGAGGAGCACGCCGGCAAGGAGGAGGACGCAGAGGAAGGCCGAGCACAGGATCTTGGTGCAGCGGGTCAGGTGCGGCCGCTCCCTCGGGAGAGGACGGAGGCGGCCGGTGAAAAGGCCCGTGGCGGCCGGCGTCGTCGGCGGCGGCATGGTGGTATACGCGCGCGCGGTGTGCTTGTTTGGTTCGTAGGCGCGCGCGCGCATCGTCGTACAAGTTTACGTGAGAGCTGGTTAAGGAGGTGTACTTACTGCTTCCATTGGGTTGCATACTGATACTGCAATTGTTTTTTGGTTTCTTTTCTTGCCGCTCGTGGTGATTCTTTGAGGAGAAACGAAGGAACAAAAGGCGAGAAGCGAAGCTACCTAGCTAGTTCTCTTCGTGTCTTGGTGTAGAGTATATTCCTCGTTCTTGTTCTTCTTTCGGTTGGGATCAAAGAAAGGTGGTTCATGAAAAGATTAAAGATTTGGCAGAAAACAATGTGCAATTAATTCTCTCTGTTACAACCGTTCGATCGAAATCTCGACACTTTTGATTGTTTGCCACGGCATCATTGCCAATGATACAAGATGTTACTGCGTTTTTCTACAGTACTCGCCATTACTTGTCAGTAGCATAAGTGGATATATAGCTTGTATTGATAGCGTAGATATGCACAACGCAATGAATAGATTGATCACGGGAAGTACATATATATACCGGTATCTCTCCTCAATATCTCAACCGACTTATAGAAATAGAATCGGGAGGTTAGGAGAGATATGCGGTTGGAAGTACAACACCGTGCATGGCGTGCATGGCAAACAAACCAAGCGTAATCAACCAGGAGTCTAACACCCCCCCGCAGTCGCAACGTCAGGCACGAGAGGACGAACGTTGAGACTGGTACGAAAGTCGGTGAAGACCACCGTAGGTAGACCCTTGGTGAAGATGTCGGCATACTGGGATGTCGTCGGAACGTGGAGAACACGGACCGAACCAAGAGCGACCTTCTCCCGGACGAAATGCAAGTCAATCTCAATATGCTTTGTCCGCTGGTGCTGGACAGGATTTGTCGAGAGGTAGACGGCGCTGACATTGTCACAATAGATAAGAGTAGCCCGAGTGGGTGGAGCATGTAACTCATGAAGTAGTTGTCGAAGCCAACACGTCTCGGCTACAGCATGGGCGACGGCGCGGTACTCGGCCTCGGTGCTAGAACGAGACACAGTGGCCTGGCGTTTGGAGGACCAGGAAACCAAGTTGTCACCAAGAAAAACTGCATGGCCGGAGGTTGATCTCCGTGTGTCAGGACAACCAGCCCAGTCAGCATCGGAGTAAGCAACCAGGTCATGTGAGGAGGAGCGCTGAATAACCAAGCCATGATCCAAAGTGCCGCGAACATACCGGAGGATCCGCTTTAACGCAGCAAGATGAGGCTCGCGAGGGTCATGCATGTGAAGGCACACTTGTCGCATCTGACATAGGAAATATCCTACCGGTGAAGGTGAGGTCTATGGAGAGCGCCACCAGTGCTGTAGTCTCAGGATCGAAGCCGGTGAACCCGCAGCAGATGACAACTTGGTGGCAGTGTCGACGGGCGTGCCGCAGGGTTTGCACTCGCGCATACCAGCACGCCCAAAATCTCAAGACAAGATCTTGGCTGGCTGAGGAATAGACCGGACGGCTGTCGAGTCACACTGATGCCGAGAAAATGGTGAAGAGACCCCATATCCGTCATGGAGAATTGTGACTGAAGGGCAGAGATGGTCCACTGTAAAAGAGCGGGTGTAGAGGCAGTCAAGACTATGTCATCTACATAAAGAAGAAGATAGACACAGTCAACTCCGCGCCGATAGATAAATAGGGATGTGTCAGACTTTGCTTCATGAAACCCAATGGACAGAAGGAAGCTAGCGAAAGTGCTGTACCAGGCACGGGGCGCCTGCTTAAGACCGTATAAGGACTTGTTGAGGCGGCAGACCATGTCAGGGCAGGAAGAATCAACGAATCCAGAGGGTTGAATGCAAAATACTGTCTCATCGAGTGTACCATGGAGAAAAGCATTCTTGACGTCCAGTTGATGAATGGGCCAGTCTCGGGAAACCGCCAAGCTCAGAACAGTACGGACGGTAGCAGGCTTTACAACTGGGCTAAAAGTCTCATCAAAGTCAACTCCGGGGCGTTGAGTAAAACCCCGAAGGACCCAACGAGCCTTGTAGCGGTCCAAAGTGCCGTCGGCCTTAAACTTGTGACGAAAGATCCACTTCCCAGTGACAATGTTGGCACCGGGAGGGCGAGGAACAAGCTCCCATGTGTTGTTGGCCTGAAGAGCAGCAAACTCGTCCTCCATTGCGGCGCGCCAATTGGGATCAGCCAGGGCCGCACGGTATGTCCGAGGGACAGGGGAGAGTGCGGCTGCATGAAGACTCTCTTTGTATTGGGGTTGATAAAAGCCAGTCTTGCTTCTTGTAGTCATCGGATGGAGATTAGTCACTGGTACAGCAGGGGATACACCGAGAGTCGCTGGTGGGCGAGGAACTCCCGGGACCCGAGCACTCCGCGCGCGCGTTGGAATGTCCTGCGGCGGGAGAACTAGCCCGGGCGGCGCAGCGGACGGGCCGGATGCAGCAGCAGGCACCTCGCGTGGCCCAGGCGGAAGATCCTGGGGGCCAGGGGAGGCTGGTGACCTGGTGTCCGCCACGCGCACCGGAAGTTGGGAAGCACCAGACGGTCCGGACGCAGCAATAGGCGTCTCAGGCGGAGTCTCCTGGGATGGCAGTCCAGGAGGCGGCCCAGATGTCGTCTCAGTTAGTTCAGCAAGCCGAGCAGTGGAGGGGCGCATGGGCGGCACAACAGGCCGATTGATCGGTGGTGGCGAGTAATCTGAAATTTGCTCCAGAAAACTTAGGTCAGTAGCACATGTCGCAGCAGGAGATAACTCGGCATAGGGGAATAGGGACTCATCAAAAATCACATGGCGTGAGATAATGATCCTGTTCGACACTGGATCAAAGCACCGGTACCCTTTGTGCTCAAGAGGATAGCCAAGGAAGACACATCGCACGGAACGATGAGCGAGTTTATGAGGAGCAGTGGCGGAAAGGTTAGGATAGCAGGCGCAACCAAAAACACGAAGGTGATGATAGGAAGGAGAAACGCCATAGAGAGCAAAGTATGGGGTGTTGTTGTCAAGTGTTTTGGTTGGGTGGCGATTGATGAGGTGTGTGGCGGTGTGGAGGGCCTCGACCCAGAAGGAGGCGGGAAGGCTGGCCTGAAATAGGAGGGTGCGCATTATGTTGTTCAAGGAGCGAAGCATGCGTTCGGCCTTCCCATTTTGGGGCGAGGTGTGCGGGCAAGACATGCGCATTGTAACACCCTTGGTAAGGAAGAAGGTGCGAGCCGAAGAGTTGTCAAACTCACGGCCGTTATCACATTGAACACTACGTATGGTCGTAGAAAACTGAGTGTGAACATAGGCAAAGAAATGTGATAAAGTGGTAAATGTATCGGACTTAAGACGAAGAGGAAAAGTCCAAACATAATGTGAAAAATCATCAAGAATAACAAGATAATATTTATAGCCTGAAATACTCGCAATAGGAGATGTCCAAAGATCACAATGAATTAACTCAAACGCAAAAGTTGTTCTAGTGGTGGAGCTAGTAAAAGGAAGGCGAACATGGCGACCAAGCTGACAAGCATGACAGATGGTGGTGGAAGCGCCAGGAGGAATGACGGTCATGCGAGCAAGACGAGCGAGGGCATCCTGTCCGGGGTGACCAAGGCGACGGTGCCAAAGAGTGCCGGAGTCGACGAGGAAGGAGCCAGCGGGGGGCGACGAGGACGGACAAAAAGGATAGAGGTCGCCTGAGCTATTGCACCTGGCGATCACGTTCCTGGAATGAAGATCCTTCACAGAGAAACCAAAGGGATCAAACTCAACAGTGCAATTGTTATCAGAAACAAAACGACGGACAGAGATTAAATTCTTAATCATATGAGGAGAAACAAGGACGCCATTGAGGGAAAAAGAGTTAGTCGGGCTATGGAGCAAAGTGGAGCCAACGGAGGTAACAGGGAGAAGGGATCCATTGCCAACAATAATGCTAGCAGGTGTATGAACAGAAGGTGTGTGAGAGAAAGAAAGGGTGCAAGCATCCGGGCCATGTGAGATGTGGCACTGTGTCCATGTACCAATCAACGCCGATGTAGACGGCGGTGTCAAGGAGACGGTGTGAAACGCATTTGCTAGAGTCTGTTGATCCCACACCGGCGCAAGAGTGCTGGGAGCACTGGTCCATGCATGCGGCATAGATGCAGAAGTGCTGGGAGCACAGGGCCATGCAGGAGGCACAGGAGCGCCGTGACCAGCGCCAGGCGCGGAAAACTGACCGAGATGGCCAAGAGTGCCAAC
Organism: Bonia amplexicaulis; assembly: GCA_036346245.1. NCBI lineage: Eukaryota > Viridiplantae > Streptophyta > Magnoliopsida > Poales > Poaceae > Bonia > Bonia amplexicaulis. Next base: position 16,940,099 of record CM070745.1, on the reverse strand, counting down.
GGGAGCTGCACCTAGGAGCGTCAGTGCTGCGCCGGCGAAGGGGCTGGTGCCTGGTCGCGGACCGAGAAGACCACGGTTCACTGGTCCGGGCCACATCTGTATTGAGCCAGCCCAAGGGTTGTATGGACTGGGCCAAGTTGCCGCTGGCTTCTGTGGCTGATGACCGGAGGGCTGCTGCTGTTGAGGGGATCCGGTGCCTTGGCCGCCACCATTACTGCGCCGACGGCGGTTACTGCGGGAGTTGCGGCCACCTCCGCCACCCGAACCTCCACTGGTGTTGCCACCCGGGTTCCCGCAGTACCCAGTGACATGAGCGCCCCCAGGGCTGCGGTCCGTTCCGCCGGTGGAACCAGCGGCCAGGAAGGCGGTCGAGACGCCCGAGGAGCGACTGCCCTTGGTGATTTCTTCGAGCAGCAACTGAGAGCGAGCCTCGACGAACGTGGGAAACGGCTTCTGTAAAGGAAGAATTGTTTGTAAGTGCTGAAATCGCTCGTTCAAACCTTTGAGAAGGGTGAGGACGAGGGTGCGATCGGCGATGGGCTCGCCGAGGTCAGCAAGGCTGTCGGCCATAGTCTTGAGACGGCGACAGTAGTCGGTGACGGTGAGATCGCCCTGGGCGAAGCAGTGGAATTGCGCCGAGAGATTGAGAGCGCGCTGCTCCCGATTGCCCAAGAATTGGTGTTCGAGGGCGCGCCAGACGATGCGGGCGGTCGAGGAAGACGTCATCACGATCTCGAGGAGCTCGGCGGAGATGGAGCCGTAAAGCCACGCAAGAACCACGCAATCCATCCGAAGCCAATCTGATCGGTCGGGATGCGAGACGTCGGAGAGGACGTGGTCAGCAAGCGCGTACTTGCCGAGGATGACTAGGAAGAGGCCGCGCCATTTGGTGTAGTTGGACGCGGCGAGGTCGAGAGTGACGGGCACCAGCGTTTTGATGCTGAGGACGGCGACGGCCTGTGCATGGAGCGAGGCCGTGGCATCGTCTGCCAAGTCTGTGGAAGGAGGCGCCACCAGAGCCGGCGCAGGAGAGCCGAAGGAGGTGAGGACGGCGCGTACAGCATCGGCTGTAGCGGTAGCAATGGCATCCACGAGAGAGACACCGTCGGCAGCGCCAGTTGTGCCGGTAGTAGGGAGAACGGCGGCTCGGACGGCAGTGCCAGCCACTGCCGCGGCAGCGTCGAGAGCGGCCGACGCAGAGGTATCTTCGGGCGCGGCCATGGAAGAATATACACAAAGGTGGAGAGGAGCGGAAGCTTTAGAATCGTAAACAATCTGATACCATGATAGCGTAGATATGCACAACGCAATGAATAGATTGATCACGGAAGTATATATATACCGGTATCTCTCCTCAATATCTCAACCGACTTATAGAAATAGAATCGGAGGTTAGAGAGATATGCGGTTGGAAGTACAACACCGTGCATGGCGTGCATGGCAAACAAACCAAGCGTAATCAACCAGGAGTCTAACATGTATGTTTAGTGCCGCAAATGCCATTGTTTCATTGGATCAAGCAAACAGTGTATCTGAATACATCACAACTGGCGGAAGGTTAGGATAGCGCAACCAAAAACACGAAGGTGATGATAGGAAGGAGAAACGCCATAGAGAGCAAAGTATGGGGTGTTGTTGTCAAGTGTTTTGGTTGGGTGGCGATTGATGAGGTGTGTGGCGGTGTGGAGGCCTCGACCCGGAAGGAGGCGGGAAGGCGGCCCGAAATAGGAGGTGCGCATTATGTTGTTCAAGGAGCGAAGCATGCGTTCGGCCTTCCCATTTTGGGGCGAGGTGTGCGGGCAAGACATGCGCATTGTAACACCCTTGGTAAGGAAGAAGGTGCGAGCCGAAGAGTTGTCAAACTCACGGCCGTTATCACATTGAACACTACGTATGGTCGTAGAAAACTGAGTGTGAACATAGGCAAAGAAATGTGATAAAGTGGTAAATGTATCGGACTTAAGACGAAGAGGAAAAGTCCAAACATAATGTGAAAAATCATCAAGAATAACAAGATAATATTTATAGCCTGAAATACTCGCAATAGGAGATGTCCAAAGATCACAATGAATTAACTCAAGCGCAAAAGTTGTTCTAGTGGTGGAGCTAGTAAAGGAAGGCGAACATGGCGACCAAGTCGACAAGCATGACGGATGGTGGTGGAAGCGCCAGAGGAATGACGGTCATGCGAGCAAGACGAGCGAGGGCATCTGTCCGGGGTGACCAAGGCGGCGGTGCCAAGAGTGCCGAGTCGGCGAGGAAGGAGCCGGTGAGGCGGACGAGGACGGACAAAAGGATAGAGGTCGCTGAGCTATTGCACTGGCGATCACGTTCTGGAATGAAGATCCTTCACGAGAAACCAAAGGGATCAAACTCAACAATTGCAATTGTTATCGAAACAAAGCGACGGACAGAGATTAAATTCTTAATCATATGAGGAGAAACAAGGACGCCATTGAGGGAAAAAGAGTTAGTCGGGCTATGGAGCAAAGTGGAGCCAACGGAGGTAACAGGAGAAGGGATCCATTGCCAACAATAATGCTAGCAGGTGTATGAACAGAAGGTGTGTGAGAGAAAGAAAGGGTACCGGCATCCGAAGCCATGTGAGATGTGGCACCTGTGTCCATGTACCAATCACTGCTCGATGTAGACGGCGGTGTCAAGGAGACGGTGTGAAACGCATTTGCTAGAGTCTGTTGATCCCACACCGGCGCAAGAGTGCTGGGAGCACTGGTCCATGCATGCGGCATAGATGCGTGATCTTTGGGAGCACAGGGGCCATGCAGGAGGCACAGAGCGCCGTGACCAGGCCAGCGCGAGCCGGCGACCGAGATGGCCAAGAGTGCCAACGGAGCTGCACCTAGGAGCGTCGGTCTTCTTGCGGCTGAAGGGCTGGTGCTCGTCGCGACCGAGAAGACCACGGTTCACTGGTCCGGGCCACATCTGTATTGAGCCAGCCCAAGGGTTGTATGGACTGGGCCAAGTTGCCGCCGCTTCGTGGGCGATGATGGGAGGGCTGCTGCGTTGAGGGATCCGTGCCTTGGCCGCCACCATTCTTCGCGCCGACGGCGATTCTGCGGGAGTTGCGCCACCTCCGCCACCGAACCTCCACCGGTGTTGCCACCGGGTTCCCGCAGCATGCCAGTGACATGAGCGCCCTGTGGCTGCGGTCCGTTCGCCGGTGGAACCGGGTGCCGGGAAGGCGGTCGAGACGCCCAGGAGCGGCGCCCTTGGTGATTTCTTGAAGAAGCGAGAGCGAGCCTCGACGAGCGTGGGAAGCGGCTTCGTAAGGAAGAATTGTTTGTAAGTGCTGAAATCGCTCGTTCAAACCTTTGAGAAGGGTGAGGGCGAGGTGCGATCGGCGATGGGCTCGCCGAGGTCGCAAGGCTGTCGGCCATAGTCTTGAGGCGGCGACAGTAGTCGGTGACGGTGAGATCGCCCTAGGCGAAGCAGTGGAATTGCGCCGAGAGATTGAGAGCGCGCTGCTCCCGATTGCCCAAGAATTGGTGTTCGAGGCGCGGGGCGATGCGGGCGGTCGAGGAAGACGTCATCACGATCTCGAGGAGCTCGGCGGAGATGGAGCCGTAAAGCCACGCAAGAACCACGCAATCCATCCGCCAATCGATCGGTCGGGATGCGACGCGTCGGAGGACGTGGTCGACGAAGCGCACTTGCCGAGGATGACTAGGAAGAGGCCGCGCCATTTGGTGTAGTTGGACGGCGAGGTCGAGTGACGGGCACCAGCGTTTTGATGCTGAGGACGGCGACGGCCTGTGCATGGAGCGAGGCCGTGGCATCGTCTGCCAAGTCTGTGGAAGGAGGCGCCACCAGAGCCGGCGCAGGAGAGCCGAAGGAGGTGAGGACGGCGCGACAAGACATCGGTGTAGCGGTAGCAATGGCATCCACGAGAGACACCGTCGGCAGCGCCATTGTGCGGTAGTAGGGAGAACGGCGGCTCGGACGGCAGTGCCAGCCACTGCCGCGGCAGCGTCGAGAGCGGCCGACGCAGAGGTATCTTCGGGCGCGGCCATGGAAGAATATACACAAAGGTGGAGAGGAGCGGAAGCTTTAGAATCGTAAACAATCTGATACCATGATAGCGTAGATATGCACAACGCAATGAATAGATTGATCACGGGAAGTACATATATATACCGGTATCTCTCCTCAATATCTCAACCGACTTATAGAAATAGAATCGGGAGGTTAGGAGAGATATGCGGTTGGAAGTACAACACCGTGCATGGCGTGCATGGCAAACAAACCAAGCGTAATCAACCAGGAGTCTAACATGTATGTTTAGTGCCGCAAATGCCATTGTTTCATTGGATCAAGCAAACAGTGTATCTGAATACATCACAACAGTACAAAATGAAGGAAGACGCGACGCACGCTATGTAAGCATCAAGAAATTTTACATATCAAGAAATTAATTAACTTTTAAGCCTTCTTATGATCGGACAAATGAAAGCTATACGTGCATCGAATTCACAAAGGCGCAGTGCCTCCTGATCTCCCCCTGCGCGCCGGTGAGCACCTGCGCGTTCCCCATCTTCACCATGGACGCCGAGAAATCCGCAAAGAGCTCCGCGGGGTAGCCGGCGCCGCTCGCCTCGCCTGCCGCAAGATGTAGTCCCTGGTGAAGGGGTCGAGCATGAGCGTCTCGTCGGAGGTGAAGAGCGCCCTCCCCTTGGCGACCTGCCTGTAGTAGCTAGTGTCGAACGTCCTGAAGCTCCCCGGGTCCATCTCCACCAGCATCGTCGTGTCGTTGGGCTTGCATTTCTTCTTCAGGTGCGGTACATAGCTCTTGTCGAGCGTCGGGTCAGCCATGTGCGTGCCGCTGAAGTTGTAGAGCCCGTCGGAGAACGACGAGCAGTGGGAGGTTCCAAGAGTGTGCCCCCCTGCTTATGTATGAACAAGATAGTAGTGTGGATAATTAAGAGGATTGGCTTGCAAATTTGCAACGGTTGTAGTTGCATGTTGATTTTGTACATGTGAGTTAATCAGAAATAAGTTGCAGTCGTATTCTTAGTTTGTTCTAGAGTACAGATCTCTCTTCTTCTTTTCTTATCTTACTGACGTCTACAAATGAGTGTTGTGCTGAACAGGAAACAACATATTAATCTTCGATAAAGATTTAAGCCTTGTTCTGAAAATAATTGGTTTCTTCTGTATGATGCCATATAACTAGGACTAAGAAACGCATAGTTTTGTTTTTCCCATTTCTGTTGACTTGGTACGGGCATATGCTACCTTCCTTGATTCACAAGTTGCTTAGTTGTATATACAAATGATCACCTTTATTGGACAGCGTTATTACAGATTTGTTGGGATCAACAAAGTTCAAACAAACTAAAAAAAAGGAGCATAGGCTACAAAACCCAGGAGAGATGCAGCAGCATCAATCATCTAGGCACTTAGTTTAATTAAAGAGTTCCAGAAGAATAGTAAATACCTAGCAGAACCACCTGATCCTTTGCATCAAGGCCCTTCGGGATGAAGAACTGATACAAGTTCCTAGTGGCATCAAAGAAGGGTGGAGGAAGGTTGTTCAGAGCATCCGCCTTCGCTGATACCATCCCGTCCCTCCTCCCAGTCTGAACATCCCAGTAAGGTCCTTTGGTCTGTTGCATAAGAAGAACTTCGCTTAACTACAGATCAACTCCAGTTATTTCAGCAGCAAGAGAACCAATATTGGCCAGTAATTAAATAAAAGAAAGTCAAAACTGCGTGGTACCACCACTATCAACCTGAACCAGCCAATTCTCGCCAGTTTCCCAAGCACAGGATACTAATCCAGGGCAGGCTTGCTCGAGCTTAGCCTTGACACGGTCAATTGTGCCAAAGCCTCGCAGGCTGAGGTTCGGTATCGATTCCTTTTCAGACGGTGATCCCAGCGTGCTATTCAGCAGAACAGAACCATCGCAACCCTGCATAGAACAAGCAGTTCAGAAACATGTCTTCTCAACACAGCTGAAACAGTTCAGAGTTCAGACAAGACTGAGATTGCTACACACCTACAAAGCAGTCATGGAAATGCATGCGAAGCAGAGGCCAGCAAGACTTGGGACATGGGAGATGATCTTGGTCATCTCATCACGAACGATGAACTCTGCATTCGGGCATGTGTATTGATAAAAGCCAACTTTTAGCCCTGGTGGATTGGATAATACTAAGGCGGATTGTAAGACAAGAGGAAGGGCAAATCCAATGAGGAATTTGTAAGGCATGTTGTGAATGAGCAATGTAAATCCATTAGCTATGAAGAGAAAGAGTTGCTTTCTTGGTGATTTTGTGGTGAGCTAGAACTTGCAATCTGCTTTATAGTTCAGTTGCTTAGGTCACACATGAGGATAGTAAACCAGTCATTTTGTTCAATATTAGTATAGTGGAGTGGCTCTAGAAGCCTAGATGCCCTTCACTCTTTTCTTATATGGCTCGTGCACTTGTGTAATAGACACTCTTAGATTGATGCAGAGACTACAGTACGCTGCTAAAAAGTGCCACACCAAAGACTTCGATTGCAAGTTGCTAGCTGTTTCCACTTCTATTTTAATATTATTTAGGGTGAACTGATTCTGATAAGTGATAATGCCTCCATTCAGAAATGTATGACGCTTTACAAAGCATGCAGTCAAACCTTTTTAGCCTTGACTACTTATATATAAAAAGGTATTTAGTTTGGTCAAATAAAAATGATATCACTATATTAGTAATGAAAAAGTATTTCCATGTCGAGTAGCTCGTAGATGTACATCATGAAAACCCTCGACGCTGACGGTAGCTGCTCGATTGGGCCACCATGCACGGCGGCAATAGGGGCAGGTGAGGAGGAGGCGGCGACATGGATCTGGCGGCTATAGGGAGGTAGTAGCCCAAAGGTAGCGGCGGCGCGGAGTGGGGAGGAGGAGGCGAGGGTGGCATGGAGGAGCGGGGGAGGAGGCGAGGCGGAGGCGGAGAGGGGAGAAGGAGGAGGCGGCGTGCGTGGGGGGGAGGAGGAGGCGAGGCGAGCGGCGGCGGAGGATGGTGGGACGAGCGGCACGGATAACTGGGAGGGGGGGAGGAGGTGAGGCGAGGCGGAAGACCCAGTGGGAGGAGCGGCGGAGGACTCGGTGGGGAGGAGGCGAGGGCGGAAGACTCGGTGGGGAGGAGCGGCGCGGATAACGATGGGGAGGGATTCTGTAGGAGAGAAGCAGACGCATGGGATTCGGTGGGGAGGAGAGAAGTAGGCGCACGGTTTTTGTGAGGAGGGGCGGAAGAGATCTATATATCAGCGTAGTTTTTTATAAAGAGAGGTGGAAGAGAATGGATGAATCATCACTAACTCAAATTTATTAAGTAGTAAAGATAACTCAATCAACCAGGCAAATACTAGGACGTCCATAGGCGTTACTCCGGCGGACGGGGCGATGCGTCCGGGTCCGGACGTCCATTGGGATTGCGTCCCTGGGCTGGACGCTCGTGGCCCAAACAACCTCGCTCGCGCGGCCCACATACGCGCCGATCGATCCCTAATTGGCTAAGCCCAACTCACGCACTCGACAACCGAGAACCGACCGGATTCGCGTCCGCGCCGCCCTGCTCCTGCTCCCTCGCCGGCTCCCCCGCACGGCCGCGCCGCCCTTCTCAGATCTCACCGCGCGCCGCCTCCCTACCCCACGCGCCGCCTCCCTACCCCACGCGCTCGCGAACTGCGGCTCAGGCGGCGCCGTGGTCCTCGGCGGCTCCTCGACCTCTACACGCTCTCCCTCTCCACCGCGCCCCGCTCCGCCGTCCTCCTCCTGCTCCCGGCCGCCGCGGCAGCTCTGTCGCTCAGCAAGGCTGTCGCCGTATAATTCCATCCGGCCGCCAACCTCCCCTTCGCCTTCGTCGGTGCTCTCGACCACGCGCGCCCCTCGTCCAGCCTCGCGCTCCTAGAAACCGGCGACAAGCCGGAACCCCCGGGGGTCCCCGGAAAGCTGGGCGTTCTGCGGTACCGACGGCGGAGCGGGCTTATATGAAGATTGGGCTTTGTACCTGCTTCTTCCTCTTGAATTGTTCATGATACATTAGGTTGGTGTTTCATAGATATGTATTTCAATTGATGTTTCGTGGATGTGGATTACGTGCTTCCTCTCATGAATTAGATTTCCATGCTTTTCTTGATATTAGCAGAGCTTCTATTTTTGTTTTTGCTATTTCAGTGTTTGAATACATTCCTCTAAACCAAACACTGTATTGGTATTCAATATCATTCTCTAGTTGAACCAAACAAATTGGGTAATCATCTATTACACCACTAAATCCCCTGTATTCTCATTCCTATTACGTTTGCATTAAAATTCTTGAATCAAACACTACCTTAGTTCCAATCTCTGGTAGATGTTAAAGGAGCAAATTTTGCTCCCTTGGTTTACTTGTTCGTCACATCTACTGTCAATACCATGGATGTCTCTGTTTCTTGCGCTTATGCAAAATGTAAACTTGTAGGGGTGCTATGATGGCGTTCACGGGGCGGAGCCAGAGAGTTGGGAGCTATATTTGCTCGGAGCTATGCGGCTCAGTTATGAATCAGAGGCTGTACTCTTCCAGGGTGGATTGGAAGCAGTTGCGGCCAATGATTCTCAAGAGGATTAAGAACCGGGCAAAGGATTATCCAATCAAGCGAATGATCCCGGTGGCGGAGGAGGTGGTCAGGGCTAGAGAGATTGTCACTGAAGGTGTCTCAGCACTGCTCAAAGTTGTTCCTGTACATTCATGCAAGTAAGGGCAAGAAATGTGGAATTATTATGATCTTTTCTTAACTTTAGGAAGGATGGTAAACTTAATCTTCTTTGTTTGCTAAAAAAATGCTTCATTTGTAGTACTTAATCTTCTTTGTTTGCTAAAAAAATGCTTCATTTGTAGTAGACCGTCTTCATTTTGGGTATGCACCAAAAAGGCTGAAGAAATGGTGCAAGATACAAGTATTTCATAGATTAGTGGTGTTATTATGTACGTTGATGGCATAGCCGTGTTTGCTTTTTTAGTCTGAGTGAATTCCAGTGGTACCAACAGTTCTCTGTGATGTCCGTCTTTGATCTCAATCTCTTGATTCCTGGTCTAAATATTTCTTTATTATTTAATTCATTTCTGTGCTGTCATTTTTATGAATCTGTTTAACACCTTATGTATTTGTTCGTGCTGAAGGTTTTGTCCTGAAGTTCATATTGGAGCAGTCGGGCATCAGATGAAAACATGCCACGGATTCAAGCGTATGATCAAGGATCAACCTCATAAATGGGGTCCAGGCTGCTTGAATGACATCCTTGTCCCTGTTGAGTCCTTTCACCTGGAAAACATGTTTCAGGATGAGATAAAGCATGACCAAAGGTTCGACTTCACTCGCATTCCAGCTGTACTCGAGCTCTGCCATCAGGCCGGTGCAGAGGTACATGATGGAGCTCTCTACGGAAATGACAAGTTATCTACAACAGTTAAAGGTAATAACCAAAAGCCTTCTCCTTTCTTGCCGGATGAACTTCGATTGATAGGTCAGAGAACAGTAGAAGCATGGGAAAGGCTCAGATTAGGTGTGACAAAACTCCTATTGGTCTACCCATCTAAAGTGTGCGAGCATTGCTCCGAAGTGCATGTTGGGCCTTCAGGGCACAAGGCCAGAATGTGTGGAGTATTTAAGTTTGAGGGCTGGCGGGGGACGCACAAGTGGAAGAAAGCTGGAGTGGATGACCTAGTTCCTCCAAAGATTCTGTGGCATCAGCGACCTCATGACCCACCAGTTCTGGTGGACAGTGGGAGGGATTATTATGGCCATGCGCCTGCTGTCATTGAGCTTTGTATACAAGTGGGTGCAAGAGCGCCCCCAAAATACCATTGCATGATGAAGGCACATGGCTTAGCACCACCTATTCAACAAGACCCCAGGTAATGAAGAAACTGATTGCCTAGTTGAATCTACAGATGGTGTTATACAGGAACTGTATAGACATCAACAGACCCTTTTGGATGCGGCGAAAATCCAAGGTTGCAAAGATTGTACTTTTGCAGAAGTCATGCGTTAATAATAATGACCTTGAGGCAGATAATACTTCATTTTGAAGATTGTTTGTGTTATCAGAATTCAGAAAGCCAGAGCTGAACAAAATTCGTTTCGACCATTTATCTGATTCTTAAGATAATAAGGGCAAATTGTTTCTGTGGGCGACTATCTGCATTGTAAAGTATTCAGAACAGATTACCTTGTTGCCTTTCATTTGTTCCCGACTCGGTTAAGAATGGAGGGAGGGCTTTAGGAGTCTGCTCTCGGCTCCCCACCTACTCAGCACGGCTATTATTCTGTGTGATCTTCATTTTTCCCGAGAGGATTACACGATAGTTGCTCACACTTCCTAGATGTGACGACCTGAAATTTCTTCACTAGGTTTTTTGATAGGCAATTTTGTTATAGGCTAGACATGTAGAAATGCCTTGTTGCACGTTGCAAACCTTATGTGAACATTACAAAGGAAGTCACCACATTCTGTATTGTATCTTCTGCCGTCAAAATCATTTGTTCTTGAAGCTGTAATTTGAATACACAATTGAACCTGGCTTCTTTTTGCTGTACTGAACTACTGATGACTCCAGCCACATTGGCTGATAGCTGAAGCCTGAAAATGAATGAACTTTCCTTATATTGTAGTTGAGCATGTACTTCTCGGGCCACATTTGTTTCTGTATTCATTTATGGATAAGCTCTTGATTAAATGCAAATGCTTCCTTCGTAACAATGCATCCATCTATGCATTGAATTCGAATTTGTGTAACAATCAACCAGTCCATCAGTACGTACAAGTGTAAACCCAGAGTTTTTTTTAGAGTATAACGGAGGATGCACTCACGCGCACACCATACATGCACGCTTCAAACTCACATAAACGTGTTTGTATCCATTAGTATATATCTGATTAGAGCGGAGGCTGTGTAAACCTAGAGTCTCCTTGCCTTCCGATCTTTCTTTACTTCGTTTCGCTAACGACCAGGGTGGTCCTAATATATATATATATATATATATATATATATATATATATATATATATATATATATATATATATATATATATATATATATACTACTATAAAAGAAGGAGTTGGTATTGTGATTGTAACAATTTTGATTCGAGCCCAACAAACATTTTTGCCAACAGACTAGCGGGGGTGAATAGATAGTTTAATTTTTTTGATCAAAACCGAGTTTTATACAAAATTTAAATGCAAGGTAGCAAACAAACGGTGGTAAGCACCAAGCAGAGCCTAGCTGGATTGTCTAGGAGGCAGGGTCACGAGAGAGAGAGCACGTGGCGTCGACGACTGGACCGTCGAGGACAGCAGGATAAGCAGCACACGTCGACAACAAGACAAGAGCATCTCTATTTCTAAGTCTCAAATCCAATATTCCGAATTCAATAATTTTTTTATTTCTTGAATTACTTGAGGTATATATGGAAATGCCGCAAAGTAGAAGCTGGAGGAGAAAGCCAAGGAGATCTGCGCATAGGTAAATTCTCTACAATTGATTTCTGCGCTACTCCTCGCGTGATTCTTTAACCATGGTGAGTTCGCCACAGGTGAGCGACGCCATCTTCAAGGAACGTCCTCTGCGAGACGGTCAAAAAGCACCACGCCGAGATGTTGGTCGTGAGCAGCCATGGGCCCATGGCTATGGAGCAATTAAAAGAGACTAAGTTTGGCTGAAAAACTGTGGTTTATGATTGAAATTGTATTATAGCAGATGAAATTTTATTGTAGTTAAAGGTGACTTATTTTACGTAATTAAATTTAAAAAAATTTAAAAATAGAAAAAAAATGCTAGCTCATCACGGACAACACAAACGAATATGGGAAAAAAAGAACCGGTTAAAAAGCTAAAAAAACCAAAAGTTCAGAAAAAAATGAAATTTATGAACATTGAAAAATAAGCCAGAAGCTGAAGCCGAAACGAGCGAGGTCTAAATGACACTTTAGCATTATTTTAAGGTTTAAATACAGAAATAACGGTAATTATAAAGATATCATTTTTACCGTTTGGCCACCGTGTGACGCGCCTAGAAAGCTAACACGACAGAGAAATGCACGGTTCGTCAACACGAAGGAGGACAAGTTCATGTCCGACGCCGATGAACTTTGATGAAGCACCTCACGTACATGTGTGCTTAGAAACACTATTTACATAAACAGTACTCAATAGTACTGTTCATATAAACAGTACCAAAAAATAATAGACACTGCAGGCTTCAAAGCCGGATGACAAAAATGCACGACGACGCCTTTTGCCAACTGAGCCAAGCTCAGTTCCCGCTTCAACTAACTTGCGTGGGTTTAATAGCTTCGCTTCAGTTTTGTGGGATGTGGGATTCTGAATGCTTTCTGCAGCTTGTATGGTATGCTATCTTTTCAGAGGCTACCACTCGAACTCCTATGCCTTAGAAATTCTCTATGCTACTTGTTCCCCAAAAATAAAATCTCTATGCTCTTTTTTTTTTGAGCGAAATTAGAATTGCTCTTGGGATCTCTCGGGAGATGGTACCGCTCTTTGGGCCTGCGGCCCCAGGCCCATGGAGAAACACCGTTCAGGACTCCACGTTCCGACCCGATCCCCATCCCTCGGATCCCCCTAGGCCCAGACCCAATTACCCCTCACGTTTCCTCCTCGGCCCAAGGACTCGCCACGGCCCAACCACCGCCTCTCCCCCACTTCGGCCACTCCGCGCGCCGCACCCGCACCGCACTGTCCCCATACTCCCGCCGCCGCGGCACGCACCAATCCCCCGCAGCGCCGCACGCCCCATCGCTCCCGTTCGCGTCTCCATCCGCCCGCTCGCCCACACAGCGGCCGCGTCGCCGAGTCAGATCTCTCGGCGCCGTTCCAAAATTTCCCCCACGTTTCTCCACAGCCGCTCGCGAGCCGCCACCAGAATGCCGCCCGTGAGGCCGCCGTCGCCGCCGCGTCTCCTTCTCAACGGCGTCTCCTGCATGCGGAACGCGCAGACGGTGCTCCGCGACATCAACGTCAGCGTCTACGACGGCACCGCGCTCGTCCTCACCGGCGCCAACGGGTCCGGCAAGACCACCTCCCTGCGGATGCTGGCCGGCTTCTCGCGCCCCTCCGCGGGGTAGATCCTCTGGAACGGCCACGACATCACCTCCCCGGGCGTGTTCCAGCAGTACAAGCTGCAGCTCAACTGGATGTCACTCAAGGACGCCGTCAAGGAGAAGCTCACCGTGCTCGAGAACGTCCAGTGGTTCGAGCTCCTCGAGGGGAAGCACGGCAGGTCGGCGCCCGCAATCGAGCTCATGGGGCTCGGCAGGCTCATGAACGAGAAGGCGAGGATGCTCTCCATGGGCCAGAGTGTTGAGTAATCCAGCATGTTCACCGTGGTCTTAAGTCATAGCTCATGATTAAAGTCGTAAAGTATTGTTACAGTCGTAGATTTATTGTAGCGGTCATAGAGTACTGTTGTAGTCGTAGAGCTACTTGTCATAAGTCGTAACGGCTGTGGTCGTAGTCCTAGTAGCTGTGGACGTAGTTGTAGCGGATGTGGTCGAAGAATTGTTGTAACAGTCGAAAATGCTCGACGCGTGCTCAGTCCACGTGAGAGCACGTTCTCCGCTTTGTTAGCGTCGTGCGTGTCATGGCCTGGGTCCATGGGATCGTGCAAATAGTGGCACGTAATAAGGGTGGCTTAACCACCAGAGTTAGATTAGGATTTCCTTTAAAAAGCAGTCTAATACAACAGAAAACGCTGCCAGATTTCCAGTAGCACAAAAATTCTTGTGTTCTTACTCTGTTCTCCTAACATTATGTGTGTTCGGGTGTGAGCTCAGGCGTGTTGATCGGCTGAAGTTCCTAACAATTGGTATCAGAGCCAGGGAACGCTTATCCACGATGAAGCTAGGTGATTCTGCGTTACCCCAGTGCTCCCAGTCTTCATCGCCGGCTGGTTGGTCCAAGAGATGGTCGGCCGGCTGGCGGCCGGGAGATGGTCGCCTGAGGCGGACGCGGGGCGCCGATGCGCACGGATCCGCCTCGGATGGACGGTGGCTTGGTCCGCGACGGAGGCGGCGCGAAGGAGGCACTGGCGGCCGGATCCGCGCAAGAAGGCGGATCGTCCGGATCGCGCTGCGTGGTGGCGGGATCCGGCGGGAGGTGGCGCGGTCGGCGGGTGGCGGTCGGCCTCGATCGTGGAAGCTGCGGCGGCCTCGGGCGGCGGCGGCGGCGGCGCGTCGTGGCCGGATCAACGTGGAGGCGGCCGGATCTGATGGATCCGGCGACGGTGACGAGCCGGAGACGAGGAGGCGGCGGGTCGAGCAGCCCAACAAGGTGGCCGCCCCGGGAGAGTAGATCGATCCTTCTAGGGGCAGCAACAACGGAAGTAGATCGAGGTTAGAGTTTTAACCTAAGCTCTGATACTATGTTATGAATATTGTGTGTATTGAAGAGGTCAAATGGGCAATATATATAAAGTACAAAAGGATATTAAAAGGGAATATGCTGATTTCTATTCTATCTTTAATACCCTTAACAGGTGGTTCTATGATCCAACCATGTGATTCCCTCTAAATCATAATATAATAGGAAATTCTAAAAATTTAGAGATCTTGCAGTTATCTGTCTCTGTACAGAGAGGAAAGAAACAAAGAAATCAGAAATTATTTTGGAAAGAATTGCTAAAAAAGAAAGTTGAATCCTACGCAACATTATATTTTGCTTCTATGATTTCCAATTGAAACTCTGTCTTACATGGTTATTGATCTTGACTATCATCACCTTGCTGGTAGCAACTCGAATCATTTGGTGCAGTATGCATTCAGTATACTAGGCTGGTCTGTGTTAACTCGCACTACACTGGTGCAGGCTGTAACGAGAGAGCACTGAATGCTGCACTAATAAGTCCCCAGGGACCATTGGAGGTGCTCTCTGACCCCGTGCTGCGAGTAGCTGGCCCACTATTCAAGACAAGGTATAAAGCCACTTCACAGGCCAGCAACGAGCCACCAATACTACATAAATGCGTACTGTTCTTTTGCTGTATTTTGTTACCTTCTCTCTAGGTCCCCGTCTAGAGGATGCTAGCGTGGAATTTGTGTATAATGGGTCAGGGTTGAAAATTGATCTTTATGTTGCAGATGATCAGGTCTCTAGCCCAGATCCGGAATAAGTTGATATATTTTTCTAAATGAAAATGACCTTTTTGCTGCTGGAATTCAATTACGATCTGGGCCATCTGGCCGAATATGGTTGAGTTGAAAGGCTCGTGAGATCGTCTGCTGACTTAAGATTAGATTGCCCTCTATTGCTCATAGCCGTGTTGCTGTCGTCTTGATGAACTTTGCTTAGCTTTCGGTTTATAAGGCAGAAGAATTAAGATGGGTGGTAAAATGGCCAGGGTTAAGAAATAGTATTTAGGATGCTTTGGCACATCAGATTGCATTTGTTATCGACATTCTGTTGCAATTAGCTAAAGGGTATTGGTCTATTGGATCTGGGAAAGTATGGCAATGTTGCCTGAAAAAGGTAGAATGGCGTTTTGAAAGAAAAGTAGAAGGCTAGAATCACTTACAGTACTATGAAATTGAGTGAGTATGGGATGTTTTAAGAGTGATACGAAACGGAGGGGGTGCCTTATAAGAGGGAGATTTTTTGTTTAATCTTACAGGTAATTCTTTCATAAATTTTTTCTTCATATCTTAGGGGGTAGATTTACTTGTTTCTATAATGATTTCTATTTTTCTCAAGGCATAAATCTTAATTATGTTTGACTTGTGATGGAAAGAGAAATACAACTCATTTATACTGAAAAAGGAGGCTTGAAGATCCAAAGACAGACAGGTTTTAGTAACAGGTTAGCATCCGAACATGCTTTTCTTCCTTTCCAGTTTCAACCTAACTGCTGCAACTCCAAGTGCAGATTGCGTATAGTTTCACTTTCACATGTCTATATAGACTCAGTATTTGCTTCAACTTGCTATCATGGAAGACTACAACTATTAAACTAGAAAAGGAATGATTTGCCATTGCTAAAGCAAACAAACCTCCCAATTAATTGGCAGCTTAGTTTTTTTAGTGCTGAAACAGTGTTTGGAGTTATGGGCTGGTTTAATTCAACATTGTAGTAGAAGGAATATGACAATGATGTCTAGAGTATATTTATGACATTAAAACAAATGTTTGCCGGCATTCAAGTGTCATGTTGATTTAGCTTTAAAGGATGACCTAAAAGGGGAACTTTTTTGCTGTTTGTGCTTAAGAAAACAGGCATGGCCTTATAAATATTGCCAAGTGAAATTGTTCATTATGCCTGCCTTTTGTTAGGACTCTCTTTAAAGACTGGTGTCTTTGACCACATCAAACATTTAATCACAGACTTGAAATCCTATACCATTCCTTAGAGGAACAAGTAACACGCGCACACACAGAGGACATTATTAATACACATACTAATGTGAAAAGGTGTAGTTAAGTGCTTGATCCCCCAAAAGTCTAGAAGTGAGACATGGGGTATAGCCATAATGTATTGCTGCCAGTACCTTCTCTCTCTAGGGCATACCATAATAACTGCAAGCACTCTGATGTCAATACCATTCTTCTTTAGGACAGGAAGTTTACATCACAAAAAATTGGAATAGGCGCTTCTACTTCATCCAGCACAATAATACAGAGATCAAGTGTGTCCCACATGTCAATGTCAATGTGGCATTATTGATTATACTAGTATAATTTTTATGGCTTATGAGACAATGCGTGCACATTTTTATCTAATCCAAATTGATTATCCATGATGAGATGACAACATGAAAATGTTGCTTAAATGCCACACACTTTTAATCAAAGTTTGTTCAACAAACATATGGTATTAACTTACTCGATGGTGTTTTTTGCACTGTTTACTGCAATCCATTTGTGTAAAGTGTGTATTGATTGTGACACTTGTTGAAATGGACTTGTTGTCTATTTCCAATGGGCCAAGGGCCAAATATACATGGTACAACTGAGGAAAAATTAGCAAGGAGCACCCTATACAAAGTAATAATCCTACACAGCCTATACATGTCTAACACCCCCCCCCTCCCCTCAAACTCACAGTGGATTAGAAACACTAAGTTTGGAGAGGTAAAAGCTGTGCTGATCTCTTGTCTGTACCTTGGTGAAGAAATTTGCTGGCTGAAACTCTGAAGGTACATACTAAAAAGCAACCATCCGTGCCTGCACTTGTGATCTCATGTAAGAAGCATCAACGCCAATATGTTTTGTGAACTCATGCTTCACTGGATTACGAGCAATACTGATCGTACCCGTGTTATCTGACAAGAGAGGAGTTAGTGTAGAGACAGAAACACCAAAGTCTGCAAGGAGCCACCGTAACCAAGTGATCTCAACAGTCAGCGACGCCATAGCTCTCAACTCAGCCTCAACTCTCAAACGAGAAACTGCAGTTTGCTTCTTGGTCTTCCAAGCAATCAGAGAGGAACCAAGAAAGACACAGTAGGCAGAAAGAGATCGACAATCAGAATGATCACTGGCCCAGGTCGCATCAGAGTATGCCTGAACATGTAAAGAGTTAGAGCGAGGAAAGAAAAAACGACGAGAGATGGGCTCGCGAAGATATCGCAGAACACGAGGAAGGTGGCTATAGTGAGCTGAGTGAGAGCCGAAACGAACTGACTCAAAATGTGAACATAGTGAGAAATGTCGGGTCTAGTGATCCCAAGGTAGTCAAGACTGCCAAGAAGGTGGCTATAGTGGAGCTAAGTGAGAGCCGAAATGAACTGACTCAAAATGCGAACAAAGTGGGAAATGTTAGGTTTAGTGATCCCAAGGTAGACAAGACTGTCAACAAGGTAACAGTATTGAGTGGGGTCCTCAAGGGGCTCACCATCAGTGGATCAAAAATGGACCCCAAGCTCCATAGGAGTGTCCACCGTGCACTGATCAGTGAGACAAGCACGAGCAAGAAGATCTTGAATGTACTTCTCCTGGGACATGACTATGAGAAGACATAAGTTACATCCACTAGAGGGGCAAACGATTGATAAATAGAAAGAACATGACTATGAGAAGACATAAGATAGATCAAAGTATATTGAGAATAATCGTCAATAAAAATTACATAGTAGCGATGATCCCCTTTTGAAACGAAAGGGGTCGGACCCCAATCATTAGAATGGACAAGATCAAAAAGATGCTGAGACACAAAATCACTAGAGGGGTATGAGAGTTGTAGCTGTTTGTGAAGCTTGCAACCCATATAGTGTAAATAAGTGTCACCAAAAATAGACCCAAAAACACCACCTCGAACTAGCAAAGACAGACATGAACCTCTGATGTGACCCAAACGGTAATGCCACCAGACGAAGGTGGAAGTGGAAGAAATGACTGAAACGAAGGCGGTAGAAAGGACCGACTGGCTGGTGGAGGTAGTGGAAGGAAGGTGCAGTAAGTTGAGCTGCCAAAGACGCTGCGAATCACGACGCCTAGGGCCAATCCCAACCAGAGTCTCGGTGCAACGATCCTGAACACAACACGAGTCATACTCAAGAATGATATGGTAACCATGGTCAGTGATCTGACCAGCTGACATAAGTTGCATAGCTAGTTTTGGAACATGAGAGACTACAGGAACAAGAAAGGAAGTAGAGAGTGACTCGTCTTGCAACAGGGAGGTACCATCTGTAGTCGTAACTATGTGAGGAAGAACAGGACTCACAGACCTGAGGTGAGTAGAATCTGGTGTCATGTGAAACGAAGCACCAGAATGCAAGGGAATATGATACCTGAGAAAGGAGGTGGTGGTGGTGAAGCACCAGAAGACTAAGCAGCAGAACCAAATGGAGCTGAGGAAGCAAGGCGCTGAAGCAGAGTGAGCATCTCCTGCTGAATCTCGGCAGGGGAGCTCTGGCGAGAACCTGACTGGGAAGAGCCACCAGTGCCCTTGGGAGGGCGACCACCCCTGTGGCCTTGGTTCTTCCACCTGTAGCACTGCTGAAACGTGTGACCATCACGATCGCAGAAGGTGTAGTGAAGACCCGTAGGAGAAATTGTTTCCACCGGTGCAATTGGAGGCACCGGTGTAGTGGGAGCAGGTGCTGGAGAAGACACCCGATCAGCCAGAACAGATGTGGGTTGCAGCTGGCCCACACTGCAAAGACGAGTCTTAGTGTGAGCAGCGGTGAGAACCTCCAGCACAGACAGGTGCGGCTGACGAGTTAGTAGGTGAACATAGACATGCTCAAACTCTGACCGAAGATGTGCCAGGAACTCGTAGAGACGGTGAGTCTCTAGGTAAGCACGCTGACGCACACAACAAGGATAGGTCCAACATACGTCCGGTCCCAAAGAGTCAAGCTGACGCCACACCGCAGACATCTGCTGGTAGAAGTCATCCACAGTGGCATCAAACTGCTGAAGAGAGTGTGCTTGGTGCACGATTGAATGATACATAGCATCACTCATCGGCTCATAGTGGACACGAAGGCGCTCCTACATCAGCTAAGATGTCGGTAACTCCACCACATCCATGGAGATAGCCACAGGCATGCTACCCACTAGGATGGCAGAAGCACGAGCCTCGTTGTCTTACCACCTCTCATAGGAGTGAGGCTGAGCCTGGTACACCTCCATGGCCTTCTCGAAGGCAGTGATCGCAGCTTTCTGGGTTGCCTCATTAGCAATTGCAGGAATTTGAGGACCGGCCGGTAGCGGAGGGATCCGCATGTGCATGGCCTACTCACTATAGTTCATCTCGTCAAAGATGACCTTCGGAACGAGGCAGCAACAGAGTCACTATGGGTGGTCATCATGTGCGAAGAAGCTGGGGCAGTAGGAGCAGCGACATCGGAGAGAAGCTCTATGTCAACGACATGGTCCGGGTGGCGGCGGCGGCGGGATCTAAGTGGTGATGGCTCGATCCGGGTGGCGCGGCGGGATCCGGCCGATGACAGCTCGATCCGTGCGGCGGCGGCGCGAGTCGAGGCCATGCCGACAAGGAGGCGAAATTCGAACAACGTGATTGAAGCGGACAACGTGGTCAAAGCCATTGTGGTCGAAACCACTATGGTTATAACTAGTGTGGTTGAAACCAGCGTGGTCGAAACCACGGTGGTCGTAACTAACGTGGTCGTAATCAAGTGGTCGAAACCACGGTGGTCGAAACTAACGTGGTTGAACGCCACGTTATCGAAGATTAACGTGGTCGATACCAACGTTGTCAATGTCCAATGTGCGATCGAAAGACCGGCGAGTTCAAGACCAATGAGTGGTGGAAACCGGTACTGTTAAAACCGACATGATCGCAAACTACGTGGTCGAAGACCAATGTGGTCGACACCACCATAGTCGATGACCAAATGCAGAAAATACGTGCAATCGTAAACTAGTACATGGTCGTAACAAATTAGAATGTGACCGAAAAATCTCGACCATTGAGCGATCGAAATCATGTGCGGTCGTAAATGACTAGAGGTTGCGGAAAGTCGGCGACCACGACTTAGGATCATTGAGCGATAGAAAGCAAGTGCGGTCGTACGCCTAGAAGTAGAGGCACTGACCGAGACCATCGGATGTGATAAAAATCGTCAAGCATTCGTAACCATGCGATCGTAAACAACTCGTAAGGTAGTAGGGGCACATGACCGTGAGATCTCGACCATCGGTGATCGGAAACAAGTGCGATCAAAAGAGTGAACGCGGTCGAAAAGTAAAGCGATGCGGTCGGATACTTGACGTGGTCAAAAACTAGCAGGTTGTAAATTTCATGGAAGAACAGAGAAGCGGAGCGTCGACCGCCAAATCCAAACACCACGAACTTTTGAATCAAAGATCAATGCGCCATAAAACTTTATACATAGCAAGATTAAGGTCTCAAGAGGTTGCTCTAATCTTTAATTGAAAACTTATTAACCAAGTTGAGACCTTTTGCGATTTGATCAAGGCGCACATGAACGAGTTCAAGAACCAAGTTGTTGATCGAACCGCTCGTGGGTCAAAGAGACAAGATGGCTTGGTTATATTCTCACCGTCATTGTGATTGAGCATTAACGAGATCAAGCCAAGAACACCTCCAAATCAAGAAGTGAGAGGAATCTCCATATTAAGAAGAGAGGAATGGAGCGAAGAACACATAGGACGAACCAAACCGAAAACTCATAACAAAGCAAACTCAAGCGAAAGATGCACAAAAGAGTAGATCAAAGATTGATGTATTGCTCGGATGAATGATTTCACCACTCCCTCGGGAGGACCGGGCTCTAACCCTAGAGCCAACACTCACTCTCTAACCTAACTCCCATGGGAGGGAGGCGCGCCACCAAGGCTCGACCAACCTATTCAACCCTAACTCTTGCCTCCCTCCCTTTTTATAGTCTCACGGACGAACCATAGACCTAATGGATCCTACCATTAGTCCAAACAGGGGATAACCCGTTAACCCCACCTAACACTGGGTTTTACACAGCACGCTTCTCAAAGTGGCTTACATGTGGCCCCAATGACTTGTCGTCAAGCCTCTCACACGTCCGGATCCCATCGAACTGTCCTCGCTTACAAATGACCCAAGTCACTTGGCACACCACGTTCTTTTCCTCGTGGATGACGGCACTTGGCATCCTTGACCGTCTGGGCGTCGACTCCTCCCGAACCTAGTCTCGGTCCATCTCTGTTGCCCATCATGTCCATCTTGGTAGCTCCTGCTCCCTGTTCCTTGTCGTCGACTTGCAACCACCTTACCACCTCGATCATCTTGGCATCTCTCGCCGTTCGGATCTCAACACCTCCCTTTGCCTAGTCTCGGCTCCTCCGCCTCACCATGACTTAGCTTCGAAGTCCTGCAACCAACACAAACAAGCAAACAATCACATAGCACCGCACCATACATAAATATCACAAATTTGCATAAACAAAATGTATGCACCCAAATTACTGATTCTAATCCTTGAACCAAGCAATATCCTAATGTGTATAAAGCAACAAACACCCTGGTCAACCCCGACCAAAACACTAGTAATTCTAGCGAACAACCTCAACACAATGATTAGTATTATCGACTTACAGTACTCGAATGCACAACAAATGAGATACTCGTAGCTCGAAAGGTCCTTCTAGCAACCTACGACCGCGCAACGCTCGACCACCACACAACTTGCTACGATCATCAAGACCACAATCTACAACCATCGATCACAGGCGAGGCGTTGCAACCACTACCGGATCGCTCGACCACTGCACATCGGCTATGACTTTAACAAACCACGGTCGCTACGACTACCAATCACAATGATCGCTACGACTATCGCGAGACACTACGACTACCACAACGATCGCACGACTATCACTCACAAGGCTACGACTTTACGACCGGTCGCTACGACTACCGATCTCGTCCGCCAAAGCTACGACCATCGACCGCGAGCTCGACTATCGATCACGTGCAAGAAAGCTACGACTATCGACCGGCAAACTACGACCGGTAGCGATACGACTATCGATCACGCGTGGAAAGCTACGACTATCGACTAGCGAAGCTATGACCGAGCGGCCTTACGACTATCGATCACAGCCAGACAGACGATGACTATCGACCAGCAGAAGCTACGACCACCAAGTCGTAGGAGCACCTGTCGACCACCAAGTCATAATACCGACTGCCGACCACAACGTCGTAGAATCGATTGCCGACCACCAAGTCGTAGAATTGTTGCTAACCACCAAGTCATAAAATCATTGCGACCACCAAGTCGTAAAGACCTCTGCCGACCACTAAGTCGTAAAAGGCACTGCCGACCATCAAGTCGAATGGACAGAAGTCGTAGAGTGAACAACAGGGGTTGTAGCGAGCAAACTTCGCAGATCTCAAAAACCAAACTCAACCACTACACAAACTCTAATATAAAGATCAATTACTCATCAGTATCATAGGGTGACCTCCACATGGTCTCACAAACATATTTTTAAGTACACTATTGGTAATCACGTGCGAAAGTTCCCATATTTGATCTTGTGTATACGATATTTCTATGTTAACCCTTTTTCCCTTTTCAAGTTTTCTCATCAGTCATATATCTTGGAAAGCAAAATTTTGGCAAGATGACAACGAATTAGTCAACAAAGGTAATTACTCCTATGTTAAATGAAAAGGACAGACTCCTTTGCTATACCCTAAACAGGAGCTTAATTCCCTTGCATATAGATGGAGTTAGTGCGTATGAAGATGTTCTTTCTCATATTCACAAATGATCCTGGCTGATCATTTGTTGAAGGGGATACTGTCCCTTTTCTTTGGCATAACTTTTTTTTAGATCATACGTACTGAGCTGTATGAGCTAGCTACAGCTGGGGGTTCTTCCAACTACTCGTTTAGTTGATCTTATCTTCTTCCAACTACTCGTTTGGTTGATCTTATCAAGGCAATCGTCTGGAATGCTACTGCCAATCAATGTTGAACTATTCTTTTCTTGTGCAGAGGGACTTCTACTGGAATATTTGGTACTGAGACCCATTAACTAGCAGTCTCATTCCTCAATCTGGTGTGCTTCCAGTAGCTCCCTCATCAGTTAATTCCGATTTCTCTGTAGGATGGCAATTTGCGAGGACCGCGTAGCGGAGGGATCCGCATGTGCATGGCCTACTCACTATAGTTCATCTCGTCAAAGATGACCTTGAACGAGGCGCAATGAGTCACTATGGGTGGTCATCATGTGCGAAGAAGCGGCGAGGGAGCGGCGACATCGGAGAAGCTCTATGTCAACGACATGGTCCGGGCGGCGGCGGGATCTAAGTGGTGATGGCTCGATCCGGGTGGCGCGGCGGGATCCGGCCGATGACAGCTCGATCCGTGCGGCGGCGGCGCGAGTCGAGGCCATGCCGACAAGGAGGCGGAAGCTTGGTGGCGGTGGCAAACTAGGGTTTGGGTGGGTGGAAAACTCTAACCCTAACCTTGGCTGATACCATGTTGAAATGGACTTGTCAATTTCCTATGGGCCAAGGGCCAAATATACAAGGTACATGTGAGGGAAAATTAGCAAGGAGCACCTTATACAAAGTAATAATCTTACACAGCCTATACATGTCTAACAACACTGACAAATTAGCTAGGAAATGTTGTCTACATATAAAGTAAGAGAACTGTTAAGCAGATATTAGGATTGACAACTCCTAGTTGTGGCCCCCACGACAGTCATGATAGGCAGGGAAGGCAGCCACATCTTCTGTTTTAGTCCATTATCAACAAAGAAAGGAAGATGTGTACTGATAATTAGGAGCTACTTGTCATGCACTACATCCACGGATTAACTATATGGAAAGGAAGATGCCATGGTGTCCCAGCGGGACGGAGAAAAGGCTAGTTTCACTTTCTAGATTTATTGCTCTCCTTCATCATTGAATTCTTCAATTCTTGATAGGAAGAAATCTATCCATTGGAACAAGTTGGTTGCCCTTGAAGGATGGATATCACCATCATTGTGGTGTAATGCTAGGGTCTGTTAGAGGTTTCTCTTTCTAAAAGATTAGCATGTCTAGCCTACCACACACTTAGCGATTGCTCACCTGGAAATTCCCATTGCTGTTTGGAAAACTTTCAAGACCAGCCATATAGGTTCTCATGCAATTAAAAGGAAAAGTAGAGTAACGAAGTAACATTTGTAAGTGCCAGCCAATTGAAGGAGAAAGATAGTGTACATCTAGGTTGCTTTTGCTTAATACAGTAGTACACAGCTCTGGACTCTAGGAGTACACAGAGAATAGACGTTGTTCGTTGATATTCATAGGTAGTCGTTAATGAGTGTTGGATATTGAATGATATATGGTCATCAATGAGCATCTCGGGGCATCTTAATATAATTTCTGACCTAGAGTTGTATGGTGATACTGCGCTTGCTAGGCTGCAAGTGCACAGATTGAATGTATAGAAATACCCTGATGCCATGACATACATGAGAGCCATAAATGTACATTTGAATGAGAAGAACGTATAATTGAGTAATTAACTACACGTCACGTAGTAGTTCATAAGTAGAACGTATAATTGAGTAATTAACTACATGTCACATGGTAGATCATACGTGTACATTTAAACCATCTCCAAAGCCCATCATAATGAATGGACATGATCCAAACAGATGGAATTTCGAGGTTTGGAAAGTTAAGAAACTAGCACAGAGATGTGAATGACTGAACGTATAGGGTGATCATCAAAGGCAAAAACAAATGGACCAAGTAAGTATATCAGAGTAATTAACTGATCAAATTTTAATGCCAACTGAAGTTCTGTTCGAGGGAATTAAGCTCCAAAAGCATGCTATAACTTATGACCCTCAGAGTAGAATATCATTGAAACTTGTATTATTAACATATTTTTATCTAGTTTTCTCATCAATCATATATGTAGGAAAGCAAAATTTTGGCAACATGACAAGAAATTACTCAACAAAGGTGATTACTCATATGTTAAATGAAAAGGACAGACTCCTTTGCTTTACCCTAACAGGACCTTAAGTTCCTTGCATATATAAGCAGGAATTAGTGCCTATGGAGATGTTCTTTGGCCCTGATTTTCGGCTACGGCTGATTGTTTTTTGCTGCAACTAATAGTTTTTGTTTGTGTTTTTCGAGACGGCAGCTAACGGCGGAAACGCCGACGCGGACACCGCACACGGTTTTGTGTCTGGGAAACCGTTTAGAGAATCCGCTTCAAGAAGTCGTTCTATTTGTTTCGACTTTTGGAGAAACTAAAAACCCAAAAGAAGGGGGGCTTTCTCGTATCCATAAATAATCCTGGCTAATCATTTGTTAAAGGGAATACTTTTCCTTTTCTTTTGCATAACTTTTTTTAGATCATACATAGTGGTATGAGGTAGCTACAGCTGGGGGTTCTGCCAACTACTCGCTTAATTAGTTGACCTTGTCAAGCAATCGTCTGGAATGCTACTGCCAATCAATGTTGAACTATTCTTTTCTTCTGCAGAGGGACTTCTACTGGAACATTTGGTACTGAGACCCATTAACTAGCAGTTACATTCCTCATTCGGGTGTGCTTCCAGTAGCTCCCGCGCCAGTTAATTCCGATTTCTCTGTAGAATGGCAATTTGCGAGTGTGGTAAATGCAGTGTCCTTTTTAACGTTCAGAAGCTGTTACAGTTAAAAAGTCCCATCAATCATGTCACCGATGTCAGCTATAATGGCATGTGAATTGTGAAGGTTTTTTTTTTTTTGACAGGACCTGTAGGAAAGCTTTGTGCTCTAAGCTTCAAATCGAAGGCAAGGCAAGGAAGGGGGCTGAAGGGCGAGACATGGACCTGCTGCACTGAACTGGAGGAAAGGAAAAGAAAGACCAAAAAGTTCATAGCAAAACGCCAGCTATAACTTCTCAACGCATATCCAGACAAGTAAGTCAATTGGTCAAGCTTTCACAAACGTCTTCAGTAAGACTAGTATTTTTTTAATAGTACTATATTTACTTGGATTTGCCACATCAGTACCTTCTTATGAGGTTGTAGTACAGCCAGAAATTCAATATAGGAAACATCCTAATTCCTGTCAAAGATAGTCTGAACTCTGAAGGTTTTGGGAGCAATCTGTTCTGTAGATGGCTCGGATACACCTCAGCATATGTGGCCTCCCGTGGTTGCCTTGAGTTTGATCGGAGCCGTCGTTAGTCGGATCGGATGGCTCCTAAGGCCTTCTTACGTTCCTTTCTTGATGGATACTATACAATCAATCAAATCATTCAGCTTGGTATCTGGTACTAAAAGTCTACAACGTTCAGATTAGCAGAATACCAAGTCTACCAAGCCATCTTAGTTGAGGAGCTAGCAGTTCACCCCCTCATAAATGACAGATTGAAAACACACCAAGTAGGAGTAACACTTTTTTTTCTTCCCATTTTGTTGTGCAGAGAAGATTAGAGGAAGCCTTAAACGAAGACCTCGAACTCGATGGGTATAGCTGTACCCGGCCCCGCATTGTAAATGTGCGCTTGTCTTGTTGTTCAGCTGGTCAGGGGCTCATGGGTCCATGCACACATGCCCGAAGATTGATGCAATGTGACAGTGAGTGAGCCCAAGTTTGACAGGCAGCGCCCATGGGATGAAGAGGCCAACCAGAGCTGATCTTGCAAGCACTTTCGGGCGGACTGAGGTTCTAGATGGTGTACTCAACGCAAAGCAAGCTTTCGAACAAATTTGCATCCAAAAGGCGTCGATGGAGGGCCATGAGGCAGGCAGCTTTCTGCAGATGGTGTGTTTCCTTCT
Organism: Bonia amplexicaulis; assembly: GCA_036346245.1. Taxonomy (NCBI): domain Eukaryota; kingdom Viridiplantae; phylum Streptophyta; class Magnoliopsida; order Poales; family Poaceae; genus Bonia; species Bonia amplexicaulis. The sequence goes on along the minus strand of CM070745.1, from coordinate 16,912,842 downwards.
TGTCCATTGGTGGATGTTGTTTGCTACTACTGGTGTGCGACCGAGTCCGGGATGTGTGCCTGGCGTTGCCGTGCGTGGTAAATGCCTCACTGCACAGTGGGCAGCAGCACGATGAGATGGCCGTCGTCGTAGAGGAAGGACCTGATGGTGCTGCATGTAACACCAGATATCCAGTGCAGTGATTTGATACAATTTTGGGTCTTCTTAAATTTGTGCTTTGACTTGTAAGTTTTGCATGGGGCATGGTTGTTAGCGAAGATTCGAAAGCAAACTCACGTTTGTTTTACCGATATAAATGAATGTTTCAGTCATTTACTACAATTAACTAGTGACTATATCTTGAAGATACTTATTTAAAAGCTAGTTCTATAAAATCGAAAAATAGTTTTAAGTGAAAAAAAGCCTTGTGCCGGTCTATGTAACCTATGCAATTGTATTTGCTCTGAAATTTGTGTTGCTATGCTTGTCTAGTGTAATATTGAGGATTTGCACGTTTCGGGAGGCGTTGTCTGGCTGGAAGTAACGAACTGGACTGTTTAGTCGTGTAGTAATCCGAGTCTCCGGCTGATCCATTGCTGTTTTTTTTCGTGCAAGTAGTCAGCAAAGGTAACCTAGTAAGATGGCTGGATCATCCGGCATTGATCATGCGATACGGATTGACCTGACCTTTTCAAGCAATTAATAAAGGATTACGGTTGAAGTCCAACATGGAAGTCTTCGCACTAGAACACTTCAAACTCCGTTTCTCAAAGCGAGTCAATGCCCAATCTCAAAAAAAAGAACCTTGGTGAGAGAGCGTTGCAAAACCGCAGTGGATCTCTGATATGTGCTGCCCTTCTCCATTCAGGCCATTTCTGACTTCATCAGACTCTGCTCTTCTAAGCAAGTGCAACTTCAGAGGTGTCAAAGATCCTTTGTGAGTAGCAAGACGAGACAATTGACCACCTTCTTGTAAGTTGCCCGGTCGCTAAGCAACTCTGGAGCATATTCTCTGGCTGTCGCTCTGTAGCTCCTACTCCTTCACTTAACAAACGCTGCAGGACCAATGGATAGCCATGAGAGACCTAGTGTCCACCTCAAGCGTAAAGGTGTAAACTCCTAGTAATTCTTCTGGTTTGGATGATCTGAAATGAGAGAAATGGAATTTGGCATAACCAAGAAAGATTAGACCTTGAAGAGCTTACATTTTGTGCTAAACAGGAGGTCTACACCTGATCGGCTCTGATCAAGTCCAAGCTAGCAGAGCTTTACCCCATTCAGGGTCATAGGCAGTGGCCTCGTCTGGCTTAAGGAATCGAGTGTATAAGGTCACAATGGGTTTTAAGGTGAGCCCCATCTAATTGTTAAGGTCGACTCGTTATGTTTGAGGCCACCCTCGGCTATAACAATGGTCCCACTCGGCAATAAAATTGTATTTTAATGCTTATGATTATTGGTACTTGGTGGTAGGGAAGAGAACAATGGATTAAAAGAAAATTGTGTTTTAATACTTGTAGCGGTCTTTAGCTTAAGCACCACTTAAGTCTTTTTGCATATAGCTTGTTTAAAATCAACCCTGTAATGTATAAAATAGATCTTAAGGTGGCTTATGACCTCTATTTTCATACACTATGGTGCTAGTTGTGGCCGTAGTAATCTTTTTTCAGTCGCTTCCTTTCCTGTAATTTTGTATTTCTGATTTGCCGCTTAAGGTGCTCCATATCTCAGTCTTTAGATTGAAAACTGAACCATAAACAATGTTGTATTCTCATTATCGAAAGAAACACAAACCTCTTGCATTTTCGAGATCATCGATCACAGCTTCCATCACTTGCGTTACGAGATGGGCAAATAATTGAAGCTGTGACCAGGATTTGACCGTGCCATAGGAGCGTATGGTTCTCTTGATGCTACACGTAGTCCGTACGTATACTATACTCCATGGACGAAGGAGATCGAGCTCTCAATCGATGTGTTAACTAGGCGCCGACACAGCCACCGGAATCCCGTTGCCAGGTCCTTGACGGTGGGCCCCACTCCTCCGCCGCGCGGTGTGGTGTGGGGCTCTGCCGGCCGGTGGTGCCACTGGGCGATGCAAGGGAGGCATGAACGTAGTAAATGCTGGCCGGCCGGCCGGATAGCCCCCCTCCCCGCATGCACTCCCTCCTGTATGGGGGTGGTGTACATCCACCTCACGCGGTGATGCTCAGAGCCATTCAATGTAGAGAGAGAGAGAGGAGGAAGCGTCTCCAGCTCATGTCACGCATGGGTTCGTACTACCACTATCCTCTACCGTTCCGTTCACTTTGGATTCCGTGATCCGAATCCGGCGAGATCCTATTATTAGAAAAATCCGATCAGGTTTTAGTTAAGGATATATTTTGATCAATATGATTGATCGGTAATATGAACCGATCGAAAGTTATGATTAGAATTGTCTTTACGATGGATTCTGCACTCACTTACATCATCATGGTGTCCAAATGTATTTGCGCCGATTAAAATAAGACGTGGCTACTCGAGACGTTTCTATCTACAACTCATCACTATTATCTTCTGATATTCTGTTTCGTCTTTGAGCGAGGAACAATATAAGCGAGTTCTTGTTCCGGTTTTAGTAGATCTCTGTTTCTATTGACGACTAGAACTATGTTCCTTACTTGTTTAGGACTCTTGTTTTAAGGCTATTTATTCCCATCGTAAGCCTCATAAGAGCGAAGCGTGCAATACAAGCTATCTACATATGTATACGCCAAGAGCATTCTATAACTTCTCCTCATATATTAATTTTACCGATTGTGCATCCGTGTTTTCCTCGTAAAGGTTTTCCAAGTTAAATCTTCATCTTATGATTTTGATTATTCTTTATTGTGTTTTTTATATCTCACCGCACATTTTATAACAAGTGTTTCAAAGCCTTTGTTTCGTAACAAGTGATGTCAGAGCTTGGTTCTTCGCTATCATGAGGCTTACGATGGGAATTCAATTCTTTTATCCGAATAATTTTACAGAGCATTTTCAAGCATGGCATGAAATTCAGTTTCCTTTGAAGTCGATGTTTGATGCACGTGATAACTACACGTCCAGTTGCTCTTTCAATGAGCATTGTTTGCAGTTTTGTGTTCCATGTGGAGCATGTCGGATTCTATGATATGAATCCTTCGCTATCTATCCAGCGTCATAGGCGTTGTTTTGACTTATGCCAATTGAAGATTGAGCATTTGTTTTTGGAGGTTAGTTGTACAGACTCAGACCACTAGGACTATGAATTGTTAAAGATCCAAATTTATTCGTCTGCTTCATTAATAGATGTGTGTTTAGACCTACTGGTAGTTTGCTCAATTTTGCTTTGCGAGAAGTGATGTGACAGTGAGTGAGCCCAAGTTTGACAGGCAGCGCCCATGGGATGAAGAGGCCAGCCAACCGGAGCTGATCTTGCAAAGCACTTTCGGGCGGGCTGAGGTTCTAGATGGTGCACTCAAGGCAAAGCAAGCTTGCGAACAAATTTGCCGTCCAAAAGGCGTCGACGGACGGGGTCCCGATTGGAGGCAAGCAGCTTTCTGCAGATGGTGTATTCCTCCTCCTTTGTCCATTGATGGATGTTGGTTGCTTCTACTGATCTACATGGTGTGTGACCAAGCCTAGGATGCTGTGCTTGGCGTGCTCGCCGTGGTGAAGGCCTCACTGCACGGTGGACAGCAGCACGACGAGATGGACTTGATGGTGCTGTAACATCAGTGCAGTGATCTGATACAACTTTGTGCCCGTAGTATGCAACCTATGCAGTTGTATTCCCTCTGAAAATTGTGTTGCATATGCTGGTCTGTGTAATTTTGAGGAGGGAATAGCCTATGCTTCCGAGGCATTGTCCTGCTGGGAAATGGCCAACTGAAATGTTTTTTGTGCAGCACGCTGGTTCATTGCTATTTTTCAGTGCATTTATGAGACAAAGGAGTACTAGTACTGCTAGTAGTCAGCAAGTAACCTAGTGTTTATTTATATTGGCTTATGTTTTTAGGTTCTACTTTAAGAAATCATAAGTCATTATGAACACATGATTTTTCGAAGCGACTTCTCTGTTCCTCCCACTTCCTTTTCTATCCAGAAATAAGGGGTGGCTCGTAGATGTATGATACACTCTATTTGTCTTGTTTCTGTCTCGCGTATGTATTTTTTTCTTACCTTTTCTATCGCTCGCATTCTTCTTTTAAAAAACGTTTCTTTCGGTCACCGTTATTTATTTTTAGCTAAAAATCATCGGCTATAGTTTAGCTGTAGCTAATATGATAAGGTCCCTAGTAAGATGGACGGATCATTCAACCGTTGATCATGTGAGATGGAATTGACCTGACCCCGTCCAAGCAATAAACGACTACGGTTGAAGTCCCAACATGGAAGTCTTCACACTGGAACGCTTCAAACTCCTTTCAAAGCGAGTCAATGCGCAATCCCACAGTACGGGGAACCTCGTAACAAGAGGTTGATCAGATTCAGCAGATCAAATCAACGTGCGTACTCCATTAAGACGAGATCAATTAAACGATGGATCAATGCACTGCTTACATACAGCTTCCATGAGTATTTGACTTAATCATCGCTGACAGCATCCATCACTTGCGTTACGAGATGGGAAATACTAATTAAAGGTGTGATCAGGATTTGAACATGTCGTACGTCTTAGGTGTCGCTTGATTAGACTAAAATAAATTAATTTATAGTTAAAATTATGTTGTAGCTGATTGAAATTATACTGTAGCTGTTGGTGGCTTATTTAGCGTAATTAAATTTAAAAATTTTTAAAATAGAAAAAAAACATGTTACTTCATCATCGATAACGCAAACGAATACGGGAACAAAAAAAACCGTCAAAAAACTAAAAAAAACTAAAAAATAAAATAAAAAAATTATAAATAGTAAAAATTAAGACAGACGCCAGAAGTTTAAACCCAAATGTACGGTGCCTTGTTGGAGTGTATGGCTGCTACATGATTCTCTTGATGCTACACGCATGCAGTCCGAGTCCGTACGTATACGCCATTGACGAAGGGGATGGAGCTCTCGATCGATCAGAGATGTATGAGCTAGCTAGCTAGGGCGCCGACACGGCCACCGGAATCCCGTTGCCAGGTCCCTGACCGTGGGCCCCACCCTCCGCCGCGGCGGGGGGCCCCGCCGGCCGGTGGCCCCATTGGGCGATGGATGCAAGGGAGGCATGAACGTAGTAAATACTTGCCGGCCGGCCGGCTAGCCCGGCCCCCTGCACTGCATGCTCTCCCTCTCTCTCTCTCTCTCTCTCCTGTGTCCACCCCACGCGGTGATGCTCAGAGACCATTCAATGGAGAGAGAGGAGAGAGGAGAGGGAAGCGCGGCTCCAGCTCATGTCACGTATGGATTCGTACTAGCTACTATCCTGTACCGTTCCGTTCACGGCCCACGCGTCGCTCGGTGGGTGCATTTTGATCCGTCCGTTCTGAAACCAACGCTTCCAAGACTAGGTAGCGTGGAATTATATTGACTTTTAGTTTTATCTTTTAACTTTAACTTATAAATAGTAACAGCTTATAAAAAACAGAGTAACATTTGAATACGATTTTCATGGAAATAAATAAAATCACTACAGTATATCCTACAATTGATTAGTAGATCTCATTTTGAAAAGACACTATTTAAAAGCTAGGTATTGTAGAAAATTTATTTACTAGAGAAAATCATCTTTTAAAATGAATACGAATATGGTGTTAGACATGAATTGAACATTTCTCATATTTGTAGAACTAACAAAGAGCGGTGTCAAATCTGATCTACATGTAACCGGAAAAAACTTACTGCAATAGTTCAGGAAAGAGGATAGATATAGCTGCCTATAAAAATCACTATAAGAAAATCTCTATAGAGGCATTTTTTTGAAGATGCTTTTTAACTTGTGTCTAAAATTAGAGTTACATAACCTAGAGATATTTTAAAAATCATCATAAAATTTTATACTATAGAGATGGTTTTGAGACATTTTAGAACCACATGCAAAATTTGATATTGTAGAGACATTTTTGTGGCGCTCTCTAATTCGCCTAAAGGTTTTTTTTGTTGTGTAGAGACTTTTTTTAGATGTGTTTAACCATCCAGAGACGTTTTTCGGTGGTTTATATGTGTCAAAGGATATACATATAAATATTACAAGGCACAATATATCCAAGAGAAGTACTATTCCTATGAGATCTAGAGTTTACTTTCTATGGTATACTATACTAGTAGCATAATGTAACGTCACTCTGTGGGGTTTGTGTTGTAGTGAATATTAAACTCAAAATGTATGTAGATTATAGTTGTGTTTGTTTGTTTCGCATACGAAGATCTAGGGGCATTCATACTGACTTTTACTAGTAGTTTTTTGACTATGGTTGATAGTTTTTTATTGAAAATAAATAATAGTGGTTGAAAAAATGACTTTCAGAAGAAGGGACGAGTGATGCAAAAAGTGAAGGAAAGATACGTATACAAGATGCGAGCGAGATAAATGAAATACGTGATACGTCCGTAACCATTTAACTTATCCTCAAAATGAGATAGCAGTAAAAGCAGTCGAGAAGCCACGTCGAAAAGCTAGATATTTTAGAACCCAATACAAACAGTGCCCTACTCCATACTACATGTGGGTCTGTTTTTTGGGTTTTTGATTTTGGACTTCTTTAAAAGTTAAAATAAATAGGATAAATTGTGACAGACAGCTTTTCAGGTCTAAAACTACACCTCATTTATGTTTATATCTTCATCGTCCACTTTAGTCTAAAAAAGAGACAAAAACCATCTGTTACACTTAAAAGAACAGGACGTTTGACCATATATGATCAAAGAAACCAAGCCAAGCCAACCTTCCGTGCACCTACAAAATTAAAGTTGGTACTAGTTCTCCGCACATGTTTCGGGACGTAGGATCGATCGATCTATCTGTGCCGAAAAGACAAACGAGTCCAGGTTGGCGACACACCTAACGATCGATATCGCAAGTGAGAAAGGAAAAAGAAAAATCATTAATGGTTTGTTGACCTTGGTAGCTAGATAATGCGGTCTGATCATATGGGCTTCTGCTTCATAAATGGTGGTATATCGATTTGACTTTGACACTCCAAGGCCCGAATGTGTTTTTCGGCTGGAGCTGCATGCTTCAGTGTGGGGCCCTCTACTACTGAACTACTGATGGTCGTACCAGTGCTAGTCCAAGATGAGAGGGAGAAAAACATATAGTACTAGGAATAATAGAGATATGTAGTAGTAGAATAATGATCTAATCAGCCATGTTTGCATGTACACAGTTAACTTGTCTTTTTTTTAGTTTTTACCCCAACCTGACCTATGTTCTGAACCCTGGCAAGGCACTTGGAAAACGCACCCAGATGATAATAATCAACTTAAGTAGTAGTCAATTATGTATACCATCAACATAAAAAAAAATCAGAAAATGAAAGTGCTTTTGGACCAAATGTGCGGTTCGTGGACAATACCACGTTAGTAACATTTATTTTCTCGAGCATCGTAAATATGCTCACCCACTTATGTTTATGGCATTTTTGGGTCAAGAACAAAGACCATATGGTGATGATGAATTTAAATCAATCCTGTATTAAATTAATTAGAATCGCAAAATCGACTAACTTATAATAAACATTTCAATTGCAATGGATCTAATCAATGAAGTAAATATTTTCCTAAGTTGACTCAAGAGAGACCAAACTCTCTCTAAACCATAGTAGTTCTCTTCAAGATGAATAGCACCATGTAAAACGTACGTATAGCGCAGAGCGCAGTAATAAATTAATAAAGATCACAATTATGTTCCATTATTTTTTTCTTTCTGGTTAATTACTAACATTTTTTGAGAGAGTAGGAGGTGGACTTGGGTTATCAAAACCGTTTTTGAATTTTTACCAAGAGTTCGGTAGGACCAGTGCACCTATTTTCAAAAAAAATTTATGGTTTTCAGACCGAAAATTTAAATAATAAAGATCGACTGAAGTCGGTGTAAATTGGATAAACATCAAATGAACTCAGAGTAACTTAGAGTAAAACGAAATATTTGATACCAGTTTGTTTTCTAATCAGGGATATCCAGTAGAACTAATTTTCAGCGATTTTCGTACCTCTGACGAGGGCGTACGTACATGCTACACACGCGCTTCGTATCCACATATGCTAGAAAATTTTAATTTGTGGAGGATCTAGAACCTTATCAAAGTGTAGATACATATTTTAATTACCACCAAACACAGGAGTGTATACTCTGACTAAATAAAGAACACACCGCGTCGAACTAGGAAACAAACACCTTATTAATTCGTTCCTGTACCACCAGGCCGCTAGCCTGTCCTTCGGTTAATTACTTGGATTACATACCACCTTACAGACATGAAACATGCATCCAAATGTATGTCTGATTCATGATCCATAGGTCATATTTCTTCTGCTCTAGTATCTGTTTCTAATTGAAAATTTATTTCTGAGCAGGAAAGCTGCCGTTCCTATCGCGCGGAAAGACCACACCCACAAGCAACACTGCAAGAGCCGTGCCGAGGTACGAAGTATCTGTTCTTTTCGATCGAAACTAGCGGTTTTTTATTTTTACTATAGTATATAACTTTCAAGCGGGGTATTTTCTTAAGACGGGTTCTACAAGTTAATTGTAGCACATCTTAAAAACCCAGCATATGTATCAACCAAAATCGCAAGCGAGTATCTCTCTCTATAATCTCTTCAACCAAAAATCATAAACCACAGCCGCGCCAAACAGGCCCGAAAATAGTCCCCATAGCAGTGAAAACATCGATATCTTCACCCGCGGTATCCGGCGAGTGCGCCCAAACAGTGGCGTGGACAGGCGAGCACACATAGTGGCGGCGGCCGGTGAGCCCATGTCCACTGCGCCGAGCTCACCTCACTACTACAGAAAACCGTATTATAGACGGTTCAAAAACGTCATCACAGACGGTTTTGTGAGCCATTTGAATTTATGGGTCAGTAATGCAAATGGATACAGATGCTCTCACACATTATGAAGCAGTAGTTAAAAATAGTAGTAACTGATACTAGTCAGTCCACGATATAGTGGAGTACTCTGTATCATTTTGTTCACATCCTTGGCTTGAAGAGACGCATTATACGCTCCATCTGCGAATGTAACAGTAGCAGTGCAAAACTTTCCCTCTCTATCACTCAACAATTACGACGGTTACGTAGTCTAAAACATTGGGCAACTGTGCATTATTCATCTAGATACATACGTGCACTGCGAAAGCATTTCACAGATTGCAGAAATAAACTTCACACAGATGTAAAATACAGTGACACATTGAATATAAATCTATCTCTACATGGAAATGATTAGGACCTGCCTAGTCTTTTTTTGGGGGGGTTCATGGATATATATATATAGTAAAAATAATGAGGGCTCCTTGGTGTCCGGGCACCATAGTCTAAAATAGGTATGTATCGTGTGCGAAAAATTTTAAAATTTCTTGGATATCAAGTTTAACTAGTTTACTAACTAGTTCAAACAAGTTCGAATTGAAATTTGAACTGTAGTTGCCTTTTTTATTGATAGTTTGATTGTAGGTATGTGCTGATTATATATATAAATCAGCAAAACATGTGATCTAAATTCGTTCAAAACTTTGAATTCAAGTATATTTTTTCAAAGATATATGTTTCATTTGAATTGTTATAGATGTGTATATACCCTAAAACTGATATTATCAAAAAATATACCCGAATTTGGGTTTAATTCGTGCATTTAAAATTAAGGTGCCCGGGCACCCTGGTGCCCAATTTCAGCGTTATCACTTTAGGTATACTAGTATACTAGTTATAAGATATTCTATGTGAACCACATAAAAATTGCAAGGGAGTCTATAATTTTTAGCGTATTTTGTAAATAACTTCATATACGTATATAAAAAAGAGTATACTGAAAATTGTATATACCACCTCTAAAAAATTGTTCATACCACTCAAATGGTCTTAAATACTCATATACTACATGTACATACTCTTTATTACATGTGATACTCCATACGTTATGATATACGACATAGAGTGTAATTACACCTAGAAGTAGAAAAGAGACTTCATATATATATAGCTCCAAAAGAAAAAAACTACATGTATAAACATTATTTTTTTCTTGTTCTTGGTTCCAAAAACTTCAAAATACATGCCAATCTTGTGGAAAAAAGAATTAAAACCATGCACCGTCTCTCTCTCTCTCTCTCTCTCCCCTAGCAATTACACTACGCCTTCTCAATAAATGCAATTGCACCCTCTCAACACTCTCTGCATTCTCTTCCACCTGCGCTCCCCTTCTCCTCTTCTTCCTCTTCCTCTTCCTCTTCCTCTCCCTCCATGGTCGCTTAGTTCCTCCTCCCAAAGATCTCCGTCTCTTGCTAGCCTTCTGAACCTTGCAAGTTTTTGGACGCAGTGAAACACCTTCTTGAGAGTTGCAAGTAGACGAGAGATCCGAGTGCTATATTTGCATAGACAAATATAGCGATTCTCTTAGATCTCGCTGCCTGTCTCCCTGCCAAGGTTCTTTGGGCTAGCTCGTCCTAGATCTGTTGCTACTTGTGTTGTTGCTTGTCGAGCAAGATATATATCTCTCTCTACATATATACATATAGGACTAGCACTTGTTCTTTTGGTTGGAGAGATACGCATATGTATCTGAAGAAATGGAAGGAGTGACGAGAAGGCAAGAGTTAGGGTTTCAGAGATAGAGATTATAATGATGATCCCCGCGCGGCACATGCCGTCGATGATCGGCCGGAGCACCGCAGCCTACGGATCCTCATCGGCACTGTCACTCGGTCAGGTAACTAATTGTCCAAAGAACTTTGAGCTGAAGAAAATCAAAAGGACCTGTCTGTTTTCCTTTGCTTTTCTTTGGAAAGATCACAACTTACACGAGTTGTTGCACTTGTTGTTGCCTTTTGTGTTTCCCCTCTCTTACTCCTGGTAAAATTTCCTTGTTTTGATTTGAGGTGTTACTACTAGGGATTATAAGTTTAGAAATAGAACTAGAAGAGGGCCAAGTATGCATGTACTGATCGTCTGATCCTTCTGAAGATAATTAGTAGCTTTTTTTTTTGGGAAGTGGGGAGTTTCAGGGATATGAGGAGAGAGGGGGGCTAGATGTAAGAGAAAGAGGTTATCTCCAGTACTTAGGTGGCTGCTGTTCACACATAGATTAGGTCATCAGAGATTCAGAGTACACAAGCCCCCTTTTCTTGAGACCCTACTCGTCTCCTATATAAAGGGTCCGGATAAAAGACTTGGATGAATAGGCGAGACTTCATCAGTACCTGGTTCTTTGATCTTGCACAAATGCTGATGAGGGAGTAGAGTTCGACAGGTTTGCTGCTGCTTGCTTCCTTGTTCTTTTCCAGCTAGCTCTTTGGTCCTTGTGGAACTTTAAGAAGAAACCTACCTTTTATTTCTTCTGCAAGCTTGCTTTCACATCTCCAACATATACACACACAGTACCACCAAAAGGAATCAAGGAAGAAAACTTGCTTCACTTCTCCACCCACTTCCTGATTGATTTGTTGCTAGCTGCTAGCACTTCCATTTCGTTTCCCTAAATTATTTCTTTGTGTGTATGAACACATTTTTCCTCCCAAAAACCACAAAATTAAATGGTTAATTTGTATATTTTGTCCCTGAAACTTCTCCCCTTGTCTGGTAATTAAAGCGTATGTGATGCATGAAACGCATGGAATACGGATGTGCTGCAAGGCATAATCTGCGGCACCTAATTGGTTAATTGCTTCTCTATTTATTGTACGTACGTAGTACACTGATCTTGAAATTTTTTCGTGTTTCTCCACCAAAATCGCAGACAAACTTGTTGGATAATCAGCAGCTTCAGCACGCGCTCCAGCAGCAGCATCTGCTGGACCAGATCCCGGCGACGACGGCGGAGAGCGGCGACAACATGATCCGCGGCAGGGCATCCGAACCGCTGGGAGATGAGTTCGAGAGCAAGTCCGGCAGCGAGAACGTCGACGGCGTCTCCGTGGACGACCAGGACCCCAACCAGCGGCCGCGCAAGAAGCGCTACCACCGCCACACCCAGCACCAGATCCAGGAGATGGAAGCGTAATTCTCACAGATACTCCTCCTGATGCCCATTTCTTTCCTTAATTTTTGCCTTGGTTCTTGAAATGACATTAATGTTCAGTTTTTTCCCTAATTTTGCCTCGTTCTTGAAACGCCATTAATCTTTAGTTTTTCCTTAATTTTGCCGTGTTCTTGAAATGCCATTAATGTTTAGTTTTTCCTTAATTTTGCGTCGTTCTTGAATGTTATTAATGTTATCATTACAAAAAAGGGTGTTGATGATAAATATGATCTGGATGTTTTCTTTCTAACTACCATCTAGATTTGTAACTATTAGATTAGAAATCCAACGGCCATAAGGTGGTGATCGGTTCGGCTGAAAGCTGAAAGCTTATGGCTGAAAACACTGTAGCTGGCTGAAAAAAACACTGTAGCTGAGAGAGGCTTATTTAACATAATTAAATTTAACAAAATTGAAAAATATAAAAAATTTGTTAGCCCATCACAGACAACGCAAACGAATACGGGAAAAAAAGAACCGGCAAAAAAGCTCAAAAACAAGCCAAAAGTTCAGAAAAAGACGAAATTATGAATAGTGCAAAAATAAGCTTAAGCCATAAGCTTTAAGCCATATTGAACGCTGCCTAAATTCTCCCCTAACCCATTCCAAAAAAATCCCCCCTCAAAAAAAAAGGAGTCGTTGGATCTCTAATCCAACGATCTCAAATCTGTATGATCGTTAGAAAGAAAACATACAGGTGATACCTAGACATACCCTACAAAAAAATATGCATAAAATGTTGTTGGGTTACTGAAATTAATCGGGAGATGAGAAATTTCAGAACAAAACAGTCTGTTACCAATTTCCGCACAGGCTGATGTAAGCTTGCGTAGAAGTCAAATTGATCAGTTCTTGCTCGCGCTCCATATCCTTCATGATGACCCAAACCGTTTTTGTTCTTTTGCACATCCCCAAACAAACGGAAGACAAAGCGTTCAAGAACTTACTTTTTTGTGTTCGCACTGAACTTTCATTTTTATTTATACAGTTAACTGATCACTCACAAAATACCTTTTTTTTCTTCTTGCAAATTTTTGATCAGTTTCTTCAAGGAATGCCCACACCCAGACGACAAGCAGCGCAAGGAGCTGAGCCGGGAGCTCAGTCTCGAGCCGCTCCAAGTGAAGTTTTGGTTCCAGAACAAGCGCACACAAATGAAGGTAATTAATCAACTGATTGCTAAATTTTGCCTCGATTAATCCCACTTTGCTCATATATATATTCCTTATCATTTCTATGGAGAAGAGAGGCATATATGGATGGATGCATTTTGATTGGAAAAATTTTGGGCCGGAGAGGGAGCTGAGGGAGCGATGGAAATGAGCGTCGCAACCGCTCATTTAAGCCACTGACCTAGCTCCTGCAGGATGCATTCATGGCCTATTACTATAACTGGACAAAGTTTGCCCACGCACCCCCATGTCCACTTCTGCATGCACACTGCCAAATGTGTCGGGCGCCCCATAGTCAAACAGATTTGCTATTACACAGTACATTGAAATTTTTTATTTCTCAATTATTTGAAATTATACTCTTATATAGTCACATAAAGTTGCAGTATACTAATTCATCCACTCTTAAAGTTGCAGTATAAAAAAGTGAGTAAACATGAAGGTGCAATAATCGCTCCCATAATCAAAACCCGGCCCTTAGCCCATGTAACACATAGCTACCCACAGCCTAGCCTACCTTGCCTACGTGTAGCACAACACTACTACTGCATGCTACTGATCATCTGATTTGACCAATGCACAGTTGCTTACTACCATCTGTTGTTGCAGCCTGCTTGTAACAGTAGCTGTTCATAGTGCTAATGGTCGATTAAAGGGTAGAGTAATTCCATGTCTGAATCGAAATGGAAGTTGGAGTAGTACTTCTTTGATGATGATGATTGCGTTGCTGCATTGTGTTGTGTGAATGATTTGCAGAACCAGCATGAGAGGCATGAGAACTCGCAGCTGCGCGCGGAGAACGATAAGCTCCGCGCCGAGAACATGCGGTACAAGGAGGCACTCAGCAGCGCCTCCTGCCCCAACTGCGGCGGCCCCGCCGCCCTCGGCGAGATGTCCTTCGACGAGCACCACCTCCGCATCGAGAACGCCCGACTCCGCGAGGAGGTAACATTATGATCGCACTCTGCCAGTGCTGCCTTCGCATCGATCGCGTCGCGTGCTTGATCATGTCGTCATATGTGGTGCAATGCAATGGTGCGTGCAGATCGACAGGATCTCGGCGATAGCGGCCAAGTACGTGGGCAAGCCGATGGTATCCTTCCCGGTGCTGTCCAACCCGATGGCATCGTCCCGCGCGCCGCTGAACCTCGCCGTGGGCGCGTACGGAGCCGTGCAGCCGGGCCTCGGCTCCGCCGGCGCAGACATGTTCGGCGCAGGCGCGGGGGAGCTGCTGAGGGGCGTGCAGTCGGAGGCCGACAAGCCCATGATCGTGGAGCTGGCCGTCGCGGCCATGGAGGAGCTGGTCCGGATGGCGCAGCTCGACGAGCCGCTGTGGGACGCGCCCGGGATCGACGGGCCGACGGAGACGCTCAACGAGGAGGAGTACGCGCGGATGTTCCCCAGGGGGCTCGGCCCCAAGCAGTACGGGCTCAAGTCGGAGGCGTCCCGCGACAGCGCCGTCGTCATCATGACCCACGCCAACCTCGTCGAGATCCTCATGGATGTGGTACGTGATCACCATCGTTCTCGTGAATATTTAGGTGATCCTGCTTGCTGCTTCTGATCTCTGTTTACATTGTTCGATCGAGTCCATGCGCAGAATCAATATGCGACGGTGTTCTCGAGCATTGTGTCGAGAGCAGCGACGCTGGAGGTGCTGTCGACCGGCGTGGCGGGGAACTACAATGGTGCACTGCAAGTGGTGTGTGTGCCTCAACATTCTCTCTCTCTCCTAGTTCAGAATTTACTGTAGAATCTGTTTCTTTTGCTAAAAAAAATGGCATAGCATGATGTATATATCAATCCATCGTCTGAAATGAGACGTGTCCAATGGTTTTGGTCTGCTTTGCAGATGTCAGTGGAGTTTCAGGTGCCATCGCCGCTGGTGCCGACTAGAGAGAGCTACTTCGTGAGGTACTGCAAGCAGAATTCCGACGGGACCTGGGCCGTCGTCGACGTCTCGCTGGACAGCCTGCGCCCCAGCCCCGTCTTGAAATGCAGGCGCAGGCCGTCGGGCTGCCTGATCCAAGAAATGCCCAATGGCTACTCAAAGGTACTGGATTCGATCACCGCACGCTTTCCCTTGATCTGAATCTTCATCTCGTGCCGTTCCAAGGATCGTACGTACCACAAGCCAGAACCGCACTAATGTCTGGTACAGACACTGATCGATGAGATAAACTGTACACTGCCCGCGTGCATCAGGTGACCTGGGTGGAGCACGTCGAGGTGGACGACAGGTCGGTGCACAACATCTACAGGCTCTTGGTGAACTCGGGGCTCGCCTTCGGTGCGCGACGGTGGGTCGGGACGCTGGACCGGCAGTGCGAGCGCCTCGCCAGCGTCATGGCCAGCAACATTCCGACCAGCGACGTCGGTGGTATATATGCTATATGTACCACTCCCATACAATATATATTCCAACTGATGATGCAAAAACAAAGGGATGTCATATTCTTACTAACCTTGTGTGTTTAATTTTGCCTATGAACGATTAATTGTTGCAGTGATCACGAGCTCGGAGGGGAGGAGGAGCATGCTGAGACTGGCCGAGAGGATGGTGATGAGCTTCTGTGGCGGCGTGACGGCCTCCGTCGCGCACCAGTGGACGACGCTCTCGGGCAGCGGCGCGGAGGACGTCCGCGTCATGACGAGGAAGAGCGTCGACGACCCGGGGAGGCCACCCGGCATTGTGCTCAACGCCGCCACCTCCTTCTGGCTCCCCGTCCCGCCGAAACGCGTCTTCGATTTCCTCCGCGACGAGAGCTCGCGCAGCGAGGTACATACACATAAGATCAAATGAAAATAAGAACGGTTTTGCTATTGCCAAGGCGACTGAAATTTTTTTGTCTCTCAGTCACTTGAAGTTGCACTCTCAATCAACTAAAATTGCACCCCCCTCCAAAAAAACAGCCCCCTCCAAAAAAACAGCCCCCCTCCAAGTGCAACTTCAAGTGACTGAGAGACAAAAAAATTTCAGTCGCCTTGGCAATAGACACTCCCAAATAAGAAAGATTATAACATAGACGACTGAAATTTTTTTATCTCTCAGTCATCTGAAGTTGCAGTCTCAATCATATGAAACTGCAAGTTATTTTTTTAGAGAGGAGCTGCAGTTCCAGGTGATTGAGAGTGCCACTCAATCATCTGAAGTTGCAGGTGTTTTTTTAGAGGGAGACTGCAAATTCAGTTGGTGATTGAGAGTGCAATTTCAGGTGACTGAGAGAAAAAATTCAATCGCCTGTGAAATAGCAAAACCGAACGAAAATTAGCAATTCAACGGACATATACTAAGGTTGATTAGCACTTCTGTTTTTTTTCAGTGGGACATCCTTTCAAATGGTGGCGTTGTTCAAGAAATGGCTCACATCGCCAATGGCCGGGATCATGGCAACTGCGTCTCACTCCTCCGCGTCAATGTAGGCAAAACCATTTAGATCAAGCTGATTCCTCAAACATGCATGCGATAATGCATCATATGCTGATCATTTGCAATACTATGCATGCATGCAGAGCACGAACTCAAACCAAAGTAGCATGCTGATCTTGCAAGAGAGCTGCGCTGACGCGTCTGGCTCCTACGTCATCTACGCGCCGGTGGACGTCGTGGCCATGAACGTCGTCCTCAACGGAGGCGACCCTGACTACGTCGCGCTCCTGCCGTCGGGCTTTGCCATCCTGCCCGACAGCCCAGCCGGCAACATGCAAACCGGAGGGGCTGTTGCCGACGGCGTTGGCTCCGGTGGGTCGCTCCTGACAGTGGCGTTCCAGATAGTTGTCGACTCCGTCCCCACCGCGAAGCTCTCGCTGGGGTCGGTGGCAACGGTGAACAGCCTCATCGCGTGCACGGTGGAGCGCATCACGGCGGCGGTCTCCGGCGAGAGCAATCCGCAGTAGCTTCATTGAATCAAACAAGGTTCCTATGCTTGTATTGGAGGTATGTCCATGATCGCCACTTGGACATTAGAGCTTGCAAGATTGCATCAATGCTAGGCTACTCAATTTCCAGCTCTACGAGAATTTTGTTGGCTTCTCTGAATGATGATGTGTTTGCTTCTGCAGGAGCAGCAAAATTTTGGAGCTTTCATCAGTGGGAAGTCAAGAACGCACCTCAGACTCTCCTTGCCATGTGGTGCTCATAGATCGGGTTATTTTTCGCTTGTTTTCCCGCAAATTCAGGAAATTTCAAGAAGTGATCGATTCAGTTCTTGCAAAGCGTTGCGAATTGCGGTCACCAATACGCAAAGGCGGTTGGTTCGGGTATTGACTTCCTCTTCGTGTTCGCCTCTCGGATGCTGCTACCTATGAATTTAGGGTTCTTCTGGAGTACAAAAACCGTAATTTGATCTGTAATTTGTGCTGTCCTTGCTGTCATGTTCTTCAGACTTTCCGGTACCTAGTAGGAGTTGCAGAATAGAGATTTGTGTCCCTGGGTTTATACTTTTGTACGTAGCGCCTCTGGTGTTCGATCACCATTTCAATCCCAAGTTTGTGTGCGATGTGCTTGTTCCTTTGCTGCTTCTGTGAAGCCATAGTTGATTTCTTGTTTCAAGCAGTTCTTTTGGGGATAGAAAATTGCAGAAACAGCAGCTTTCTATTTGTCAGAAGATGCAATGCTGTGTAATATGGTTTGCGTTTCATAGCCTTGGACATCTTTCCTGAACTGACACATCCCAATAGTAACAGCATACACAGATTAACCATTTCATATAGAACAGCTTCTTCAGGATGCACGACATCAAAGATCTTTTTACAACACTGTTTCCCCTTCAGAAGATGTACAGTTATGACAATCACCCCACGTACAAACTGGAGTGCTTCTGAATGCCTTTTCAAATCCCAGAAACCATTAACATAGAAGACTCGTCAAAGCAATTCAGTCAGCCCTTTGATTGAAAAATGATCTGGATAAAAAACGACACTGATCTTCAGCAAGCTATGGTCACCAAAGATCTCTGTGCACATGGTGTCTGCGAGAGAATCATTGCACGAATCCATGGCACTCATGAAGTTATTTTCATTCTGTGGGGAGAAGATCGGTAAATGAAAAGTCATGAAATGGTGGACCTGCAACACATGTGGACTTCAGGGGCAATTCATACCAAGAAAACTATAGAAATAACACATAATTAACATAGCATGAAAACCTTTGAAGCTAAACAAATAGTAAGAATGGTGTGTCTTTACTTGATGCTTATCTCACTTTTCAGTTTACCCCCGTAAATACGCAGTGAAGTACACACTGATACAACTATACTTGCAACCATATTTCTGCTGTAAAGATGCTTATCCTACATTTGACTATTTAAGTGCTTATAGAATGTTTACCCTTTTGTTCGGCTAAAAGGTAAAACGGAATGTGAGCTACCATCTTTGTTCCTCCTTCGCTCCAGTTCACAATACCAGGTCCATTTCCTTGGGCAGTGGATGGTCCCAGTACAGATAAACAAATAGCTGGTTCATTCATGAGCCCTAAATAGTCACAGGCACGTTGCCAGACTCTCCTGTCTGATGTTCGGGAGCGAGCAACCTGCATGAAAGCAAGTAACTAACTTACATGATGGACGATGCTAACATAGCAAACCCTTACTATGCTTCTTATGCCAGAAGGATCAAGTCACTACTCACTACCTTAGCCAATGATACACGTGCTCTTGGAAGTAGCTCATTATGACATGTAGCTAGCTTCGCAATGGCAGTCACCACAAAGCAGAGGAGCCTAGCTTGGGATGACTTTCTAGAAGATGCACCCATCGAATCAAATCCTGGCTCGTGACTTAATCCCAAACGACTTGGAAACAAGAGATGATAGAAGTCAATCATGAGTAATACCATGGAAGTCTAGAAATGAAGACATTGTACAATGAAGACCAACCTAGTTGCCAGGTTTTCATATAATAGCAACTCCAAATTTTCAAAAAGTTCACGAGCTACATCTTTGTGATTTATTCCTCCCGCTCCATGCTCACCAATGGCCCAACACAGATGCAATGCTAATTCTGTCTGCGTAGGTCACATCCCATCAGAAAATTCAATTGTGGTGGAAAAGAGACTTAGTTATTTAAGAGAATCAGCACAAGAACAAGAAAAGTCAATGGTGTAGCAACTCCAGTGGCATTATGGAATCAAAATTAGATACAAGAACTTGAAAGATATGGTTACCTTTGCAGGATTATCATGGGCCTCCCCTAGTCTGTCAGTAATAGGCTTCTGCAGAATGGTTCGAAATTATCATGCAAAAAATACTATATATTAAGGAAAGGTTTAAATGAACATATTCTTTGTTGCTTCTTAGTGCTACAAACACAGGCTATTGCTTCAGAGTTTTGGCATGTAGGTATATTATGAAATAAACTATCACATAGTAACAGTCAATCAGTCAGTACCTTTAGTAGTGCAATGATGTCAGGGGAGCGCTGGAATGCAGCCAGTATGAAATCCGAGAGCCTTTTCCTCACCTGCAAGACAAGAAACTTAAATATATCATTGGAACTAGCACAAGTGATATGAGCAAATTAACCAAACCTAAATCCAGACATGCTATATGAACATATACCACTTTTATGGATCAGAAGTGCAGGTGATATGGAGAAAATTTAACATATCACTTCTCCACTGCTATAGGAATTAGAAGTTTCAATAAAACTAGGTCAGCAATAGTTCAAAATATATGGGTGTATCCTTCAATTATGTCTTGAGACGTTGATTCTTACTCATTAAAATTTAGTTTCCTGTGCAGGTAACCACTTCTGTTAAATCAAGCTAATTGAGATATATGAAAGGTTTGCTTGTAACAAAACCTGGCCTGGCATACATCTAACTGTATTTACTAAGCATCAGCATCACATAGAAGGGAAAAGGAAATTCTAAAATAAATCAAGTTTTGTCTACCTCAAAAGAGAAAACCTTGTCAGGGAACATTGCAGCATATCTTGACATAACTACTGGAATCAGAGCACACAAGAGTGCTGAACAAACAAATATAGATTGTCAAATCAACAGTATGTTGGTCATTAGCATATGTAGCAATCAACAAAGATAGGCAACCTACAGTCGTTGACGTCCCGCAATGTTGTTGCAAAATACAAAGTAAGAAAGCGAGGTGCCATTTTCAGCGACTGTTTTAATCTGTCCGATTGTGGGCTGTTAACTGCCGCTTGTAAGGTTGAAGATATCGTAGGGGATGTCCAATGTTTTGCCTGAGGGGAACAACAGAAAATGATAAGACTAGAACTAAGAATTCAGGGAAGAATAGAGAAACATACACTGCAACTTATTACACAGGAGGAACTACTTACAGCAATGCCATCATTCTCATCTTTTAGAAGGTCAAGGAACATTGGGTCAGCAAGGTCTATAGGATCACTATCATCAGAACCTGAATTGCCACTAGCATCTTCTATTGCAGAACCAGTATATGCCTCATCCATTAGTGCAAGGAGCATCTGCAGCATAGAAAATGATAATAGGCTTGGAAGTTTAGAGCAAGATATTTCTTTCATAGCTTTAGGTCAAATCATTCTGAAAGCAACCTCAGGAGCAGCACTCTTCTGAATAGTAGCAATACTACTACCGATGAGAGTTCCGGAACTTCTTTCCAACTTTTCCAATGCTACCACCAACACTGTGTGATGTTCCAGGAGTGAATAAGGAAGAAAGCAGTTGAAACCGACTACATACATACATAAAGCAGTTGAAACTGACTACATGAATACATGCAGGCATGTATGTACGTACGTATGCATGTATGTACGTACGTACATAAGTACATATGTACATACATGCATGCAT
Source organism: Bonia amplexicaulis (assembly GCA_036346245.1). NCBI lineage: Eukaryota > Viridiplantae > Streptophyta > Magnoliopsida > Poales > Poaceae > Bonia > Bonia amplexicaulis. Next base: position 16,891,737 of record CM070745.1, on the reverse strand, counting down.
ACATACATACATACCGAATAATAGTGCAGGATAAGCAATGCTCATGATGAGAGCATTGATGAGATTTACACTAAATTGTGATATGTGGTCTGAAAGACCTGCAGGGACTCGATCACTACACAAATCTCTCACATGTTGCAAGAGATGTGCACCAGATGTCAGCATATACAAGAATTTGACAATGTAATCATGCATCTAACTTAAAAGGCTAACTAGCCACTAAAATCATGCAGTTTATACAATATTAAAGAAACTCCAGGAAAGTTCTGAAAGTACGGAATCAGCAGGCTTACTTGGCAGATCCATAAGGGACAGGAAGAGAGGAAGAAAAGATCCCGCTGACATCATTAATGGAAGCACTTCCGAAAACCTCTTCTCCAATCTAGAACAAAAGCGAACCAAATTAGATAGGTGAATGCTCAACAGGGTTGCTCTGAAATATTTATGTCACCAGTAGCAACCAGCAAGCCATTTGAAGGAAAGAGGCAAAATGGACTTATTCATATATCAACAATAAAAAATCAACAAATATATGAGAAGTTGCCTAGCAATTAAAAGGGCATACCTCTCACCATTTGATGCAATTAACTTCAGCAGCAATGGAAAGAACTGCATATAAACAACATTGCACAAGCAAAGTCAAATTCTGTCATGGTTAAATAGTAAGCTGGAAATTAGCAAGAGAAAAAGTAGACATATTAGAAAAATCAAAGAAGGGAATTGGATTGAGATCTTTCAAATCAGTATGCTTTGCAACAACATGACCAGCAGGAGCCTAGAACTACATTTGTGATTTGCAAGCAAACAGCCATCTAGCAATATAAGGTATGGCAATTTGATCATTTCATGTGTATGGCACCTGCGGGATCAAGGTCGGAAAACAGCCCAGGATCTTTGTCTTGTTCACTATCAGGAATTCAAGCGTGCGTTCTGCGACGATAGGATCTGCAAACTCCCTATCACCAAGAAAGAAACATCGAGTGATTTTGAAAGTCCACGGAAGCAATTCAACCATGGCATGCTCAATACATCAAGAAACAAATGCAGACAAAAATATTACCTACTTAAGCAAGAGCGGAAGAAGGTTCTCAAGCTACCATCGGCATCGTGCAGGACCGCCTCCCCAAAGTCCAGGAAGAACTGCAGAATGGTCTGGGTAGGAAACAGTATAGTACAGATTAGGAGACAACTCTCCTACAACCATGACTAAACTCTTTGCACAAATAAGGAAACATTACAGGTAATCCAATTTGAATGACTCTTTCCACCAACAATTGGGCAGATAAAATGAATTTTTTGGTGGGTCAACTGGGGAGTAAGTACATTTGTCATAACTTTAACACTAGATCAAGCTTTGTTCAAGGGAAGGGATTGGTTAATGGATTTGAGATGATCTGTCTTTTGTTTGGTAGTTTTTGGATGAGCCCAGGAATGCCTTGTCTGTAATCTGTTGGTGGAGGTTGTGTCCTGACTTTTGAAGTCAGTTTCTGTTTAGCTCTTAGATAGGTATTATCTGCTATCGGTTGCGCCCTGTGAGTTTCAGTACCTATGATGTAAAGCTGGAAACCCCAGCATAAGACATATCTAGCTTTCCAATAAAGCCGGACATATATTGTCTGTGGTCTAAAAACACTAGATCAAATTCTCTCCTCGGTCCTAACGAATCAAAGTTCGGACATTATTGGAACATAAGGATAAAATTGTAGTAGAGAAGTACAGTTCTACTAAAAAAGATTAAAATTCCAAATTACCGAACCCTCCTCCATCGAAATGTAAGAAGAAGAACATCTTTGCAGAACAAGATTGCAAAACAGAACCGCATCAGTGAACCGAAGCACGGCTTACAAGAAGCAGCACGCCGCTGGAGGCCACGGACTGCGCCGGAGCGGCGGCGCAACGTTGGAAGAGCTTGCTCATCACCGGGAACGCCCGCGCCACCATCTCGTCGCTCGCCTCCTTGGCCTGCTTGCACATCTCGCACACCCTCCTCACCTTCACGCGAAGGGATCCAAGTCAATAAACCAATCGAGGAAAAGAACAATCCCGCCTCTGGGTCCAAGTCCAACAGCCCATCAAGGAGAAGAAAGGGTTTGGAGGGAGATTCGCTTACGGATTGGAGGAGGTTGGGGTCGGAGGCGGGGTCGGCGGCGGCGGCGGAGTCTCGGGCGGCGGCGGAGAGGGAGCGAAGGTGGAAGCCGTAGCTGCCGTCGCCGGCGGCGAGCTCCGGCGAAGCCATGGCCGTCGCCTCTGTGTTTGCCTCTGACGAGTGCGTTAGAGATGGGGAAGTATGGACTTCGATCCTAGGATCTACTTCACCGCACGGGATTCTACGACTTTATGAAGCAAAGTCACACGTCCATCCGGCGATCAACGGCCCAGATTAATTTAGTGTTTTCTGATTTTTTTACTTCTAATTTTTAGCTTTTTATTTTTATCTTTTTCTAGCTTTTTTCCTTTTTCTTATATTTTTTTATATTATCTATGTTAAAATAACCTATTTTTTTAATCTTTTTCTAGTTTTTTTCCTTTTTCTTATATTTCTTAAAAAATAGGTTATTTTAACACAGATAATATAAAGAAATATAAGAGAAAAGGAAAAAAGATAGAAAAAGATAAAAATAAAAAAGCTAAAAACTAGAAGTAAAAAAAAATCAAAAACCGCTAGATTAATCTCGACCGTTGATCGTCGAATGAACGAACTTTACGAAGCAAAGTCACGCAGAGAAGCTGTGTTGTTCACTATCTTACGAGTTCCCTGTTGAGTGTTGATGATAAGGTCAAATCTTCTTTTGCTAGAACAAAAGAGAGCCGGGGCAGCTATAACATTCAGACGAAGGCCCTGTTCTTTTCAGCTTCTAAAAGCTGTTTTTCGGTTTTTCTACAGTAACTAGCTTTTAAACGGGGTATTTTTTTAAGATAGAGTCTACTAGTTAATTGTAGTACATACTTTATTGACTTCATTTATATTGGCAAAAACCGCATGTGAGTTTCTTACTCTGTAATCTCTCATACAAACAAATTAAAACCACAAGCCATGACCAAAGCCATAAGCCATGAAAAAAAGAACAGGCCCGAAGCCTCTTGGTTGTTGGCACTGGAAGCGGATTGATGGGAGGGCTTATAGCCAGGTTCAATGGCTGTGCTCGACAGGCTTAGTTGCTTTTGTACTTTGTGCTACAGTAACTAGTTTTCAAACGGTGCGTATTTTTAAGATGCGATCTAAAAATCGATTGTAGTAGACATTGTACCGATTTTAGCTGTGCCGATCAAAATCGTATGCGATTGTCTCTCTCTTCGTAATCTTTATTGCAAACAGGCAGAATTCAAAAGTCATAAACCAAAAGACAAAAAAAACTTACTTATTATTTACCAAGGAATTCAAAAGTCATAATCTAAAAGCAAAAAAAAAAACCCACCCTAGTATTTACCAGGGATAAACTCTTCCTGGGCGAGGAATGGAAGAAGCTTCGTCCCTCCACACCGGAACTATATGAAAATTAAATACATGTGAATACCGGTGGCGTACAGTTTGTACGGCACATCCCGATAAAGAATACGCCAGTGCAGTGACCGTTGAAAGCAGCAGGCAACTGTTCAGATGCTGTGGTTGGTTGGGGCCTTCAGCTCCACGACGTGGAGGCTGCCCATTGGGCGGCACCGGATGCGCTTCTACCCCGGATTCACCTATCCATCCGCCTATCCAGCTCCCGTCTTCTCCGAGAAAGCCGCTGCCGCGGCCTGCCACATCATGGACAGCAAAAATCCACTGCAAAATATCAAGAAAATAATTTGAGGCAGCCAGCCGAAAGAAGCCATGGTTCTCGTCGTGTTGTTGGGCTCCTCCTCCTCTCTTGCAGCCTCACGCCTGGCTGCCTGCTCTTCCAGGTAACTGACAAGTAAGCAATGCGAGTGCTAGTTATGGTTTTCTTTTGTAAAGTTTTTAATCCGCTACGGCTAGATCGAAGAGTGATTGCAATTTTTTCTCTTTTTCTTTTTCTTTTGCGAGAGAGAGAGAGGAGTAATTGCAATTACTGCTGGAACCAGATATAAGATTCTAGAATAACGGCAGTCCAGATCTGTAGCATGTCTGTCTGGGTGTCCTTGATCTCAAATCAAATTCCACATTCAGCAAATGATTCATAGTATGTATGTTACGAGCATGAAATTGCTCTTGGGATTCCCGTTCCTAACCTGGATGTAATGCTGCTAAGCTCATTACGATACCCAACAAGAGCGTGTAAATTTTCTGTACATCTTACTGGTTTACTGCACCCCCTTTCTCTCCATTGATTTCTTGTTGACATGGTCTTGATATATTTCTTCTTGGTAGGAGAAAATGCAGCCCTGCTGGGCGAAATAATTTCAGATGCTATCTGGATGACAAAGTGCCACTGAAAAATAATGGAGTATCCAGGCAGTTGCTCTCATGCCTTGCTGCTTCTCTTGTGTTCATCTCTACACCTAGTCAGGTACCTATACATGTTCCAACTTCTTATCAGTCACGTACACTGATTCAGAGAGAAAGTATGGAGGACACAAAAAAGATCGATCCTTTAAAAAAAAGGAAAGAACAAACAGCAAAGCTGCTCTACTATTTCCACATTTTTCATTTGAGTCAACAAAACTGTAATTTCCAATTGACAGAAGGAAAAAAAGAGTGAGATTACCAGTAAAAAGTTAAAACCTTTGGCATGATATCGATGCACTCTTCTTGTTGACCAGGCTATTCCTGCAGAGACCTTTGCCCAGCCAAGCTTGTGCCAGACTGCTGTAGTAGCAGCAGCCATCGACAAAGCTGCTGTTCCTCTGAAATTTGATGGCCCTTCGGACGATGGCAGCACAGGGATGATGATGATGATGAGGGGTATGACTGCTAAGAACTTTGATCCAGTTCGCTACTCTGGTAGATGGTTCGAAGTAGCCTCGCTGAAACGTGGATTTGCTGGTCAGGGGCAAGAAGACTGTCATTGCACTCAGGTGTTGTAATGTCAGAAACCTCACACAGAATAGTACTCAAGCAGTCACTTTGGTACATAGCCTAGTCTGTATTATGCTCCAAAAAAAATATTTGACATCTTAGTACCGAACTGATTTGGGATTAGGTCATCATAGGCATGCTATTTCCATACCCTTTGCATCATATGATCTTTAAGCAGATTGTTACAGAAATTTGCTGGTACCGCAGGGAGTGTATTCATTTGATGAGAAGTCACGCGCAATCCAGGTGGATACATTCTGTGTCCATGGTGGACCTGATGGATACATCACCGGTATCCGGGGGAGGGTGCAATGTCTGTCTGAAGAGGACATGGCTAGTGGTGAGACAGATCTCGAGAGGCAGGAGATGATCCGCGAGAAATGCTTTCTCCGTTTCCCGACACTGCCGTTCATACCCAAGGAACCCTATGATGTCCTTGCAACTGACTACGACAATTATGCCATTGTGTCTGGAGCTAAGGACACAAGCTTTATTCAGGTGTGGAACTGAACTCTGGACTGTAACCAAGAACTCTCATATATAGCCCTCTTCCACATGCATGCTTATATTCTGCAAATAGAGCTTACAGTTAGTAATGTAAATTGTTCGAATAACTTTTTTTTATGAGAAATTGTTCGAATAACTGAGTATAATGTCAACTGAATCAAGAGTTTATTTTCAGAATTGAACAATAGGCAAGCATAAAGGGTGTTCCTTTACGTTGGTAAAATCATCACATTATCTTTAATCCGAAACATCATAAACGTTAACTCATCTTTCGGCCATGGAATAATCAGGTATACTCAAGAACACCTAACCCCGGACCAGAGTTCATCGAGAAGTACAAGTCCTATGTTGCCAACTTCGGTTACGATCCGAGCAAGATCAAAGACACACCGCAGGATTGCGAGGTCATGTCCTCCGACCAGCTTGCACAGATGATGTCGATGCCCGGGATGAACGAGGCCCTGACGAATCAGTTCCCGGACCTGAAGCTGAAGGTACCGGTTGCATTCAACCCATTCACAAGTGTGTTCGACACCCTGAAGAAGCTTCTTGAACTGTACTTCAAGTAAACTCGTTGCATAGTTCTGTCTTCACTTCTCCACATGGAATTGCAGTTGAATAAAAATCAATTTCTGATATCTTCAGTGATTTCTGTTTTTTCCTATGTGCCTCATCGGAGGAAGCATCTTTCCGAAACACATAATAACACTGAACTTAAGTGTCGATAAAAAATTGCTTTAGGTGTTTGAGCAAGGAGAGGTTAGTTTATAAAGAACCTACATAGTTAGTTACCTACGAAGTGCAATGTATGATGAGAGAGATGAAGTGATTGGATTGTTGAGATCATGTGTTGTGTTGCTATTCAACTCCGGTCTCGTTTGCTCAAGCAGAGAGGTGGAGGTGATGGCAACACTTATCGCTATGAGTCTCGCGGCATCCATGCCTGGAATTGATGTTCCAACCGGATAAAAAATGGCGTGCAAGACTCAAGGAATTCACCAATGACGGCACCAAATTCGAAAGAATACAAGAAGCAGAGAGAGAGAGAGAGAGAGAGAGAGAGAGAGAGAGAGAGAGAAACGAAGAGAACTCCCAAAACTATAACACATCAACAGAAATAGCAGAGGTTCCTGGGTCTCCAACTCTCCATATTCTGCAGAGCAGCCGTTCCATCTTTGCTCGCGGCGGCGCGAAGTCCTGGAACCCCTAGAACCAAATTGGGCGGTTCTTTATCGGCTTCTAAAAATGATATTTAATTTTTATTATAGTACTTAACTTTTAAATAAAATATTTTTTTAAGACAAACTCTACAAGTTAATTATAGTATACGTTAAAAGCCTAATATCTGTATCAATTAAAATCGCAAGTGAGTACCTCTCTCTCCATAATCTCTATCGCAAACAGCTAAAATTCAAAAACTTCAGCCAAAATCCTTAAACCACAGCCATATCAAACATACCTATTGTCTTATGGACATATCCCCATCCCGCATGGCCCAGATTGCAGTCTCTCGCATCTAAACATGGTCCCACCCCATCCCCTGTTGTACCCGTCCCCACTTGTCAGTGATACACAACGTTGACGACCACTAAAGGTGCAATTAGAGCAGATGTAGATGGATATCGCTCATCCTATATTTATGTTATATTTTTTCTTAGAGTCAAATATGGATAATATTGGATACCCATTTTTCATTCCGTATTCGCTCCACAAGCCTACGTCCGGCCGGTCGGACGAAAATTATCCGCTTCTTTTACACCTCTACACAGAACATTGAACAATAAGTGTGCATGTGCAATCGGAGCGAACACGAAAAAACTAATCGTCGAGATATCGAAGAAAGAGAACTCAATATTTCCCGCTTATTTAGATATGACAATCCAGCTGTTTGTTATCATGTTACTAAGTGAAGTCACAACAAATTTACTCATATCACTTGACATACCGATATATACGAACAGATATCACATCTCATATTTCGTTTTTTTTCTCAGTAGACATAAATAGTACCATACATCTATTTACCAATTTCATATTAGCCTGGCAGAAGCCTTCGGTCATACGAAAATTATCGGATCGGTTTGCACCTAACGACCACCGCCTACCTAGACCCTAATGGGCCAAGCGAGCAAGTGGGCCAGCCCGCGCCACCCGCACTCCGCGAGGCGAGGCCCTTCGCTTCCTCTCTCTCTCCTGCCATTAACGGGCGCGACAGAGACGCGCAGAGAAAGAAACACGAGAGGGCAGGGCGCGACGCGAGGGCGAAGGCGAACGGAGGAGAAAGCTCTCTAGGGTTTGTCCAGGGGTAATCTCTTCCTTGATCAGTATATCTGTACCCCTGCATCTATGTATGGCTCGATGGTGCCTGATTTTTTTCCCGGTTTTCTTTTACGAATTTTCGATCGGTTTGATGAATCTCTGCTTGGCTGCGTTTTCGTTGCTTTTGTCTGTTGCTTTGTGTGTGATGATGCTTTGTGCCGATGCGATATGATAGGGTGTGCGATAGGATGAGGTTCTGGAATGGCCGGGATGTAAGGGAATTTTCCCCCTTTTTTGTTTGGATATTGCTGCGAATTTTTAAGGTCTTAATGTGCTGGATGGGATTTTGATAAAATTGCTAATGGTGAGGTACTTTACCCCCCAAACACACCTTTTACAAGGTTATTTGGTTAGAGTTTCAAGATTTTCTTTCTTTTTAGTAGGCACAAGTTTAGAGTTTTTGTGCAACATTTGGGGGATTAGAAATTATAAACAAGCAGTCTGATGAAATTATTTGGTCTCTCAGTCTCTGTGCTAGTGCTATGAAGAAATATTTCTGTTCCTATGTTTGACGTTTCATTTGCGAAGCACAAGTCAACATTATGTAAGTATTTCATGTTCAGGACATGCATTACAGGAACAGGAGCTCAGTGTGTTAATAATTCAAGATGTGTTAGTATATTAGTAATTTAAGAATTTAAGCCACTTTGATTAATTACTTGTTGTTTTTGTACTGGTAACATGCGTTTTAAAGCATTTAAAACTGGGAAAGTATTTATGTTTTCTTTGCTTATGATCCGTATGACACCTTTAATGTTCATTGCCCTAAGGATATTTATTATAGAAAAATAGCTTGTAAGAACATTATATTTGACTGCCTTGGCTACTTTGCCAAAACGCAGTTTGCATCATTGATTACAAACTGTGCACATGTTGCTTCTAAAAATAGTACCATGAGAACCGCCTTCTTTACATTCAGTTCCTGGCAGATATTTTACAGAAAAGTTGGTTTGTGGTTGTCAACTAATTATCTATCGTGTCCTCTAGTGTTTTCTCATCATCTTTTGCCGTCCTTTTGATTTTGTGGGTGCTCATTGCACTGTGTCACTTCGCATATTTAGGGGAGAGAAACACATGTGCTGACTGAAGGTAAATTCACTTCAACAGGGTACTCTCATCATTCTTGGGTCCAGCTGCACAAAGTTGCAGCAATAACAGAGATGACATCAGAAGGGAATAAAGCTGATGTACCTAATGAAACGTTGTCCACTGAGCAGCCGTCAAGCTCTGGTGCAAAGCGTAAGCGTGGTCGCCCAAGGAAATGCGAGTATACTATACCACAGAGGGTACAGCCCATTCAGAGCGTCCCACCTCTTCGCAGCACATTATATGACTCAAATATCCGACATGACGGGGTACAGGTTAACCATACATCAGTTGGTAGTGTTGACCCTAAAATGCCCACAATTCAGGTGTTGCCTGCACAGCAAACCCAAGGTAATAGGTCCAGTCGACCTAGAGATTCCTCTAATCTAGTTAAGGCTTCTGAGAACCAAGCCTCCAATTATAGTGGTGCTCATGTGCAACGTAATTCAGGCAAGGATATTATTATTGGCAAGCATTTTGTTGGCAAGATGTCCAAGAAATGCCCAGGGTTTTCTCTCATTACGGTGAAAGTTAAGGGCAATCAGGTGCTCAAAGGTTGGGTCCCAGATGAAAATAACCTCCGACCAATAACACCAAAGGAAGATCTTGCCCCGGAGCTCCCCATGCTTCGACCAAGTCAAGTTCGAAAGCGAGCATCTGCAATCCACAGACAAGGTGCTCCTCCCATGCCAGCCCACTTGGAGGATGTTACACTTGCAAAGCCCCTACAGATGAGGAGACCTGTTGAGGAATCTATTTCTAAGCACACCATCCCGCCCACTCAAAGACCTTACATGGGTTCTGGGGTTGTTGCAGCAGCACCTATCTCAGTTTCATCTGGCAATGCTGAATCAAGGATTTTGCCCAAGCAGGATACTGAGTCTGTGAGCCCAGAAGCACCAGCTGTTGCGGTGCCAGTTATCAAGCAAGTGGCTAGTCAAGATGTGCTTGTTGACGGGAAATCTGTCACTCAGGTTCACAAAGATTCTGAATCTTCAAATGGAAGCAAGGAGTCATCAGGTATGCTTTGCTGGATTAGATATCCTGCTGAGGTTCAAATCAGCAACCACATTGACTTGAAATCTCAAATGTATCTTTTCCCAGGACAAGTTCAGAAACTTGTCAATCCTGCCTGTTGTACATGGGTCCCAGGAAACTTCATGTGCTATCTGATGTTTCAATGTCATAAGTTTTAATAGTAGCTATATTAATGCTCGAAGCTTACTCCTTTGTAGTGAAAGCTGAAAAACTGAGCACTGCTTTTGTGGATGTAGTTGTCAAGGAATCTCCAGGTTAAATAGCTTACATGCCTTTAAGTGGAATATATTTAAAATTGAAAAATATTACCTCTGGATTGAAAGAGAGCTCAAATCAGCATGTTTTTCACTTGTATTTGGTGCTATAGGGGAAAGGAAATTGCTTAATGTTCCAGTAATGGATGCGGTAGAGGAATCTGCTGGCAAGATCTAGTTGTTATATGCTTGAATATAACTGGTATGTTGCAAGTAGTTTCAATTTTTTTTCTTATTGGCAGGCCAAATTCAGCGTGTTGATCCAACAGTCACGGATGAGATCAAGATAGCATCAGGTACAATATAGTTTTGCGCTCATCCATGCCCATATTGAGTGACTCATTTTTATTGAAAATTAATTAATGGAGGTGTTTATTTAGGCCCCAGAGAGCAGTCAAATGCTGCTAATAGCAAGCAAAAGATTTTTAAGGAACCATCAGGTATTAAATATATGATCCTATTGTTTGATGCGCTTAACACTTACACTGAGCTAATTCTGTGGGTCTGAAAATTTAGACAACAAAGAGCAATCTGATCAACCGAAGACAGAGACTGACATCCTGAAAGGTGTTGATGGCTCAAAGTCAGGAGCCTCAGGTAAAAACAAGACTAGACACCTCCTTTTAATGTTTCTAATGATGCCTAGGATGACATTGGAAGCTTGATTTTATGGGGAAGTATTACGATAAATGAATGTGTTTGTGTAGATCAGCTCAAAGTGGATACTAACGATTGTACTTCTTTGGCTGCACAAACTTAAAATTCAATATAAATGGGAAACCAATATTTTTTAAAAAATCGCTTGAATATTTGTTTTTCTTCTTCTCCATCTACATGTCAAATTATTTGTCGTCTGCCATTGCCATAAGCCCCTAGGTAGTTTACAATGCTCGGAAAATCTTATGATCTAATTGTTGAAAGACTTCTTTTTACTGCAAGAGCTAACAAACTGCTGTGATTTTGATATTTGAATTCCCAGGTGACGTTCAATCTGTGCAAGATAAGCATGAAATGAAGGTTGCAACAATGGAAAGCAGAGGTTGAGAAGGCAACATAATTCCTGTTGCCTGGTGAAAGCATGCACTCTATGACTCTAGATTGTTTCTGCCAAGCTTACAAGAATCCCATAGCAGAATGTGGAGTGTTTTTGTGAATGGCTGAATGCTAAAGGTGTAGAGTCATATCTTTCAATTTTACTCATCTTCCTTTCAAGTTTATGGTTGGGAGGTTCGACAGAGACAGAAAAACATATAAAAAATTTTACCTAGCAGTTAGCACAGATAAAAATGCAAAAAAGGGGGAAAGCACATATCTGAAGGACTCGGCCCATTTAGGAAAATAACAATATATCTGAATCGTAAGCTTTTGTTGTACTCTGGATCTTGTAATGTGTCGTATGGCAATTAATCCTTATGATAATTTATAACTGACTGGTGATATTAAACGTTTCCTTGGTGCTTAATTTCCCTCGAATAGTCAACAGACTACTGTTTTTCTCCCTGTATATTAAGCATGTCTAGTTCAATCAGGATACTTTTTTTGTTATTTCATCTGATGCAATTGATAACCAATAGAAAACCTTGGCTTTTGTAATCGTTTTGCTTGCTGCTGGGTACTACTGCTGTGCTGTAGGGAAGTAGGGATACCGTCAGATAATCGGAATTATTGAGAACTTCGCAACAAAAGATTATACAGTCTGTGCAAAAGAATTGCTGTATGGTCATTTAAAAAATCTCTAGTTACAGAGTGTTTTTCTCCTTGTATATTAAACATCTCTAGTTTCAATCAGGAAATAATGCACGGTCAATTTAAAAATTCTCACGCAACAAAAACTTACGAGAACAATAGCAAACCACGAAAGAAATAGTTGCTTATTCACCGGAGCTGAATACTGCGAGCTAATTGGCGGTAAACGATCACACAAATATATATAAATTCTAGTTCGGCAACACAACTCAATGCAGATCGAGCACCGGATCAATGTTAGTATGACCTCCGGAGTATCCATTTCAAAATATTTGTCCATTGAGAGAATGAAGAGAGTAGTTATTGTAATATTTCTATTCTTTACCTTTACTTAAATGCTTTCGAATAGATTAAGTGGTTATGGTATGGCATTTAATAAAAGTATACATGGTCATTTCTCATTAATTTTGTCTTAGATTTTAATGCTTCTTTGGTCTGTGTGCATAGTGTGATGTGGACAAATATAGTAAACAAAGGGAGTATTATACAGTGATATTCATACATATCCAGGTCCAGCAATGTCCTGTCATATGCATTGAGCAGAATAGCAAGCACCACAGAACGCAATTTATATTAACAAAAATAGCTCAGAAAACAGGAACAAATAGTCATTAAGAATCATAATATGTTTAATAACTAAATATGAAGCAGGCTAAACATCAGTCAAGTAGACATGGATGCAAAATTTAATGTATTAGACTAATAATGGAATCAAGTGGCCAAAGAATGCTAGTAAGACAATAACAAAATGGTAAAATACAAGTCGATAGAATCAAGGCAAGGATAAGCAGAAAACTGTTTTGAGCGCTCTGTGCACAAAATATGGAATACAATATCTCTACTACTTAAAAGAGAAAACTGGTGATGGTGATGATTCATCTGCCTCTCTCTGCAACCTTTTACACCTCCCTAAAAAATCTCTAACAAAAACAGAAAAAACAATCTACCAAAAAACTAAATTCCACCACCCTAAAAATTCACTAACAAGAAACAACAATGCACAGCAGATCCGAGGTCACAAAGGCACAACGCGGCTGAGCGTGGAGACAGAGCTGATGGCATGGACCGGGCAGGTCGATCCCGATAATGTCAACTCGATGTACTGGGATAATATGATTTTTTTATCTGTGGTAAATCATGGGCATTCAGTTAGTTTTGTTAAAATCTCAGCTACAACCATTGATTCCATATCTTAGCAGAGTTACGGAGACAGATGAATTAAAAAGATACAGCTCAAGCCTGTCATACTGGAAAAGTTGTGAAGCAGAATACCCCCAAAGTTCAAAGGAAAAAGGATAAATATACTGTGATGACTAGAACATCACACAAAAGATTTTTTTATAAAAAAAAATCAAAAACCAGGATTTACCCATGCCCAAAAGATACTATCCTTTTGCTATACAAAATTCTCTTATCAAAAAAAGAAGGAAATGGAAACAAAATCTTAAACCCTCAATGCATTAGGAAGGGATTTGATCTCTCAATGGTCAACCTTAGCGAATGAAGCAAGCACAAGATAACATGCTAGTTTACCTATGTGCATTCCACATCGGTCATAAAATTTTTATACACAAACAAAATGTGTTCTAAAGATATAAATAGGAATAGTAAGGTACTGAAGTAACAAGGAAAATGAATGAATGAAGTACCAGAAACCGAAAGAAACCAACTTCGAATGTAGGACATATAAATGATTTACACTGACCTAAACGAGGTCACGCATTACACAAGCAATGCATCACTGCTCAAGTCAGTTCCAAGGATCCCTGCTTCCAGATAACATGAGTTTCATGAGTCTACTATTGTTCTAATTCTAATGCATTAAATGATCCAAATTCATGCAGGGAATGTTGTATTAATGAATAATGACTTCTTGCAGAAGAAAGGGTGACACCTAGCTTCAATTTGTTCAGACACAAGTAAAGAAAACAACCAGAAAAGACAAATAGGAACAGCAAAAGGTAAATAATCCTCAAGCATAGCAATCAGGCATTGTATACATAGGAAGTAACTGCATATAAGTACCTTCTACTGTTTTTGGTATTCCAATCATCTTCGGTGCATTGCGTGCAGCCACATACGACTTGGTAACGCTTTTCAAATCACTAAAGTGGTCAGGCAATTGATTTACCAATGCTTGCAAATCAATGATCTTATAGACTTCTCTATTTGTTTTGCTAGTGCACGGGTCTTGTGCATGGATTCTCATGGCTTGCCACATAATTTCCCGATATTTTTCATCAAGGAGTTGATTCCCCCCTTAATGTTGGAAAATTATCCTCATCAAATATGCAATCAGCGAAGTGGACAGTATGTAAATCTCCTGTCATGGGTTCTAAATACCTGATTATAGATGTTGTCTCATAACCAACGTATATCACAGTCTTTCGGAGAGGACCCATTGCAGTACGTTGTGGAGGGGGTATAGGTATATAAACCTTGCATCCAACCTCCGGAGATGAGAAATTTTCGGTGCTGACCTTTGTGCTAGTTGCATAGGTGAATAGGTGTTGTAGGCCGATGGTCCAAAGTTGATGAGATTTGCTGCATATGGTGTTATGATAAAAGATATGGACTGAGGTCCTTAGAATGGACATAGTAAGGAATTGTGAGGGGAGTTGCTCCCACAAAGTCTATTGATATTGGACATTTTGATTTTAATTAGAAGTGGTTGGGTCATAAGTTTAAAAATTAGTTATGATATGATATTGAGAATTTAGCTTCACGCAAAAGAAATATAAAACCATTCTTTGATTAAGTCTTGCATATAGATAGTAGCCATATAAATGCATTCTGCTATAAGGACTTGCTAAGTGTTTAGTGTACTCAATCTTGCTTATTTTCATCAAATCAAATACCAAAAGAAGAAATGATACTCTAAGTTTTCGTGTTAGGGTTACGACCACACTCAAGTATTCTTGTGGGGATTTTTTCGGTTTTTTTAATGTAAGCTAAGTTTTAAGTTTGGACGCTCGTTAAATTTCTGAAGTTGACCGTTAGGTCATATTTTAATCAAATTAATATTTTTAAATATTCATAAGCAGACATGATATCTTTTCTATCCGTAACTAAATTTATAGACTGTTATAAAAAGTATGATGGCCCTGGGCTGTTATAGGATCGGCGCACACAGCACACCTAGAGCAGTGGTAGTTGGGCATACTGGTTGTTCATTGGGTACTTGTCTCTCCACTCGGGGTGAGCGAAAGGGGACAACAGGATGGGCGCACGGCGCGGGACGACGGGAGGTAGATTTCCCCATTGCTGCAGCCATATCACTATGGACAATCGAGCTGATTTAGGGCAGGGGGTTTCCTTGACTCACTTGAGCCAATGTAGCGAGGGTACTCTCAATATAGTCATGTTCTTTACGGCTTCTAAAAATAGATTTTGGTTTTTGCTACAGTACCTAACTTTCAAACGATGTATTTTTTCAAGACGAGTTCTACAAGTTAATTGTTGTACACATTAAAAGTCCAATATCTATATCAACTAAAATCGCAAGCGGGTATCTCTCTCCATAATCTCTATCGCAAATAGATAAAATTCAAAATTTCAGACAAAAACCATAAGCCGCAGCCGTATTAAACAGGCCCTATGTTAACAATTTCTCTAGTATCATATATGATATCTGATGTGGAGGAAGAGTTATAGAGGAGAGAGTAGAGCTGTGTTTCTTACAAGATACAACTCATTTGGAAAAACCATGAAAGCTAGAGCGTGGAGGATAAGGATTTGAGAGGAGGAAATTAATTGAGTGGAGTGGTTATATATTGGAAATGTTGTATCTAGAGTTGTTTCTATGTAATGTGATATGTTTATACGCAACCTACACATACTATGCACTGGGAATACCTAAACTAAAAGACAAATCAAAGGCCAGAACAAGCAAGCACTACGCGTGTATGTGAGAGTTGCGAAACAGCTAGGGACATGTGCTCCATATATTAGCTCTTGACAGGCCGCGGGTCCATTCTCATGCCGAAGTACTAGTATTCAGAACTCAGGAAGGGTTTAGACATGCAGGCAGGTAAGCGACTCGTAGTGCAATGCTGCCCCAATAAATTTAGAAAAAAACAGCTAGATCACCAAGACACATCACACATGACAACCACCAAATACAACCCAAACGGTGGGAGATTTTGTGCCAATTCATTCATTGTCAAACGTCACATCAGATAAATATTGCAAAATCATTGCCCATTGAGAACTATCAGCGTGTTATCAGGGTCCTAAACAAAAGGAACAAGTGGTGCGTACCATCCCGTTGCATATGGATCTTGGGTACCAAACAATAGAGTGCAGCAGCAGCAGCAGCAACAAGAGAGAACAACCAAATACAAGCACACACGAGGGTGCACAACCATGGTCTAGACAACGAGTCACTCAAATCACCTTAACAAAGAAGAAGAGCAAATGAAGCTTAATGTATGTGATTATATTAACAAACTAAAGCAACGTCATACTACTCTGGTTTTTGTTTTGTAACTCTGAGATGAAATGCACAGGACGAAATAACTAGTTACAGTGAAACATTGTCCCTTGCAAAGTCTAGGCCACCACACGCACCTCTTTATCTCACCGCTTCCTTTTCTGTCTAGCTGAGCCTTGTTTTGCTGTGGAAGTGGCTTTGCCTGCTCTAGTAGAACCTCGTTTGGCTCCAGCTGAGCCTTCCTTCTTAATTGTACCTTTCTTCTTAGACTTGCGAAAGCCCCTGCCACTTTCCTGTCAGGCACATGCTGTTAGATGGCATTGCCACAATGCAATAAAAGGAACAAATGTTTTCCCCCCACTAGCACCATCCGTTACTCTTAGAAATATAATCAGCTTTGTCATTTTTTTAAAGAAGATTCCATGATGATTTGGTTCAGGTTATGGCCATACAGAAGTTCATTTGAGCACTCCTATAAATCCCAATCAAACACATCATTGCAGGTAGACATATAACCAGTGGATACTTAAACTGCAAATAAGTTTATTTCGTAGAATTATGCTGAGATCAATCATATAACTAGCTAGTTTGTCTAACATGAGTACGGGGCAAACCAGGTGAAAGTAAATGTATCTTTCTGTTATTTATCATTGGATAAGCACTTCACCTTTTTATATTGTCGATAGGCAACATGGCCAGTTAACTCCTGCCCATTCTTTGAGACATACACCTGCAGCCCAAATTCAATGGAGCAAAATGGTGAATGCATACAGAAAAGATTAATCTTGAAAAACAGTGAAAACACAAATAGATCGATTTGCATACTGAAAATAACACAAAAATGAATAGAAGGCCTTTCTGTCAAAAGCGTAGAAACAACTGGAACTCTAAAAATAAACATTTAGCTTTACCTTCTTTCCATCCTCCCCAGTAAACCAACGGCCAGAGCCGGACTGAGTTCCACCAGCCCGTACTCTTCTTTTGCCAACATCTGTTGGAACATAGGCACTTTTGTTTGGAGTCACCCACCGATCATTAGCAGCACCACTCTGGCCAAACTGGCTCCTATATTAAGACAAAAGAAAAGGTAACAACAATTAGCAAATGACATTACTAAGAGGACTAAAGCAACTATTACGACGTGCGTTACCTGTAGTTGATATTTTCTGCTCCTCTTTGCTCATTTTCTCTGGTACTTTCTGGCCCAACGGGAACAAAATGCTGCAGTCTTTCACGGACCAGCTGGCGTACCATTGGATCATGGTGGAAGAAATAATGAATGGCAGGAGGATGACTGTCAGTAAGATTGTCATCTAGTACAGCTCCACTTGAAGTACTTTGATGCTGGCAATGCCCTCCAATTTCACCAAAACCGCTGCCTTCTTTCTGCTGCGATGGTCTCGAGTATTTCACAGATCTGAAATACTCGTTGCAGAAATCATCAAGAGCAGGTGTCGTCCAACTGTCGTTCATCTTAGCTTCGCTCTTCTGCACATACTTGTGCATGGATTCTTGTTTCTTTTTAGGAGGACTAATTGGCTTCTTTGCTTTGTTTTGACTCTTTTCATCATCTGATTCGGTGTCTGAATCAAGCAAAAGGATTTTTCTCATTGGGCTTATTGTTATCTTCGGAAGTAGTTTCTTTGTGCAACTTTCTTCCAAAGGTTTTGAAGCAGAAGTTGAAATTTGTGTATATTTTGGCATCGTTGCTTTGATTGTTGATTGACTCATCACGACACCATGGTTCAACAGAGAGAACTTTGAGTTGCCAGAAACGCTGCAACTACCAACTGATGGTGGCATGTCTGCAAGTAAAGCAGAGAAGCTGTTAATGTTCTACAAGGAAAAACACAGAAGGTTCCCTAAAAAAAGTACATGTAGAGGAACCAGCTGCAGGCTAAGATCCGTAATGACTCATCTTACCTATTTCTATGAAAGACACAAACAAAGGATTCATCGAGTTCTACAAGCATGTGCAAAAACAAAACCCTACCATGTGAACGCAAAATTGCACAAAAATCAGGTGTGTTCACAACCAGATCTTTCTCTATAAGCATCTGATTATTGGACATGTGCTTAGTGCTAGAATGATTGACATTTGGCACAACAAATACCTTTGAAGATTCAGCTGTTTTTATTGTTAGCTTTTCAAGATAGATTGCAGACGGCGAAACAGATCAGAAGGAAGGAACTGGCAGGGGCAGCATTCAGCAATATTGAAAATTGTGTGGACGGGTGGAAACGACTGACCACATTTTGTCACAATGTTCCATTGCAAAATTTGGGTGGATGGGGGTCTGCTAAAATCGCTTTATCTCTGTATGTTTCAGCCTGCTGTTCATTAGCAGCTGTCTTTCTGTGCTGTGCTGGTTTGTTCCAGCCAGTTGCTGTATTCCTCTTAATCGTGATGTTGTAAACATAAGCTTTCAAAAACTGAATAATCTTTCTTCTAAAAAGATCAATAATGGATTGATTTTGCATATTTCTAAGAAAGATACAAATAAACGATTCATTGATTACGACAGGCATGTACTAAAATAAAGTGCAGATACAAAACCCAACTAAGTGAACGCAATTCATAATGGGCCAATTTGCACAAATCTAGGAAAGATGCAAATAAAGGATCCATTGGTTTCTACATTCATGTGCAAATGCTAGATTGCAGAATTCATTCGTTTTCTACAGGCATGTGCAAATACTAGACTGCAGAATTAGAAACAAACACCTAGTAAGAGAAGTGAACTAAAGAATTCACAAGTGGAGACCGGTGTTTCCCTCACCTCGCACCGGTCGCTCCTCGTCAGTGAAATCCTCGATCTCGTCCTCCAAACTCCCAACAGCCCCCAATGCTTCCCTCCCGCTCACCACTGGAGACGCCTCCATCGCCACCGGCGTTGGTGTCCTAGGAAGAGGCGGTGTAGGCGCCAGAGGTAGCGGCGCAGGGCCCCTCCGCAGCCGCTTGAATCGAGTCGTCTCCGGTGGCGGCGGCAGGGGGTCCAGATCTAGGGTTTCGTCCCGTGCTCGCTCTGGCCGTTGGCCACCGGCGAGTGAGAAGTCGTCGTCCTTATCGTCAATGCCAAGCGAGGAGGAGGCCACGGGCGCCACCTGGGGTCGAGCTTGCTCGTGACGCCGTCCGCCGTCGACGAAGTCGTCATCGATGCCGAGGGAGAACGAGGGGGCATCAGGCGCCTCGTAACGCCGCGCCCGCTCCTCCCGGTGGCTTCCGGCGGGGAGGTGGGGCTCGTTGCCGCCGCCGCCATCGCCGTCGAAAACGATACCGAGCGAGAAGGAAGGCGCGTCGGGCGCCGCGTAGCCTCGCGCTTGCTCACGCCGGTCGCTTCCGGCGGATAAGGGAGGCGGGTCATCGAAGTCGACTCCAAGGGAGAAGGAGGGTGCCGTGAAGTCCATGGAGACGGCGAAGCGGCGGTGCGGGAGGACTGGCGGCGCGGGAAGATGCAGCGGAGGTGGGGAGCCGGTGAGCCGGAGAAGGGGACGGCAATGGCGGCACGAGCGAGGCTAGCTGGCTAGGGTTGGGACATTTGAGATTTGAGAGGCGAGGGGAAAGGAATGTGTACGGGGAGAAAGGAGGGGATAGAGCCACAGCAACAGGATGAAGATCTGATGGTGCAAAAAAAATTGGCCGAAAGGAACTCTTTGGCGGGAGAATTTCTTTTTTGTAAATTTTGTGGAGGGAATCGAGAAGATTCGAAGAAGCATCTCGAATTGCTCCTCTTTTCTGTGTGTTATCGGTGAATTTTTTTTATCATTTTGTTGGGAGAGTGTTTCGGAACGTGTCAACTGTAAATGGGCTGATACCGTTAGCCTGTTCTAGACACGATACGGCACAAATAGTAAATAGTTTGTACCGATTTGTTCAACCGGATGTGTTGTGTTTGGGTCAGCACCTCAGCATAACGGATCGGCTCAACACGTCATGCACAGTAACTCTTCTGTGATAGTAAATTACTTATAATTGGCATTAAATCATCTGTGTCATGTTAGTATATTCTTTTGAGTACAGACGGATGACTTATAGTAAAAATACTTACGACTCAGTGATTAGCAATAAATTATTTACGACTAACAGTAAAATCAATAAGCTATCGGTGACTCTTTGGCTAAAGGTCCCCAAACTAGCATGATCTGACCCTCTTTATGCCATACCTCAGTCAGAAAGCAAGCACATGAACTAGTATAATATGATAACTTATTCAAGACAGTCGAGCTGAATCTAATTATGTCATATCCTATTTCGGTCCATACCACGCTGCATCGGACGATCTGTTCGGGCGGATCTGACAGGTATTTTGAAGCTGCATCGATTGGTAAACTCACTACTTGCCATAATGCGAACATCTCGAAAGCCCGGATGGGCCAATGCTTCAAAGAAAATGATCTAACTGTTCAAAGAAAATGTTCCAACTGCCAGCATGTTGGCTAGACAAACATGCCTGTATCCCTAGCTAGTACCCTTGACCGATCTACACACAGCTCCCTATAATTACGGAGCAAACGCCGATCGGACACCAATGATGCGACGGAAACTCACTGTCTCGGCACTGGGTTGTAAAAAAAACATCTATACTCGTAAGCTTCAACAATTAAACTCAAATAACACACCAAAGCTTGATTTTGAGTTTAAATATTATCATACGTTAACTCTTATCAAGTTTACTTAAGTTGAGCTCGAACTTAAGATTTTTTTATTAAAATTTAATACATATTGAATTATTGATTGCTTTTCAGTCCCTTACAATCTGCTCGACACTGAGAGACAATAGGGAGGCATGGACCTATTCAACAAACGCCACATGCAGAAATGAGATCCAACCTATCACTTGTCAAGCTACGTCATGTTCCCTTCCCTTGAGCTACATAGTATTCTCTCTTAGATCATCATCTGAGACCCGGCATTATTATTTAGAACAAGTTGTCTCCTTACATCAGGAAATGAATCCATACCACCGTATATGAACCGAAAAAGAAAAAAAGAATCTATTGCTGGTGTGGTCTGAGCCGAGATGGACTCGAATTCGCAGCAGCGTCGGCGCATTTTTAACCTGCCTTTGCGCGCTTGGTTTAAAATTTGAACCGCACGTACCTTTCACTGTTCCATTCGCAGAATCATAGCGCTGACGCTGCGAGGAAGTTACGACGATAGCTGAGCGCATCACCGTCGTCGTCTTCCCGCGATAGCTTTATATTATATTCCCGCGGCCTGGACGGGTGGCAGGATCGTCGTCGGGAATGGCATGTACCGCAAGCACGTGGGTCCCACCGCCCCGTGCCGCCCACGTCCTCCTTGATAGGTCAGGTCGGCCCGTCCGACGTGGCGCGGCGACGTCGGGGGGATGGGCCGGGTGGGGGCGGATTCAACGGGACGTGGGAGGGGGAGGCTGTTCCGTTGTTGCCCTCCGTTTTGGAGGGGCTTGCGGCGGTGAGCCGGCGACGGCGATATGTAGTGGGCTCGGCATTCCAGCTGGTTCTAGGAGGCGTCATCTGAGATGGGATGGGGGCCTTGGCGTCTTCTCACTTATTATAGCGTTTTTACATGGCTAATTTGCTCATGTACCCGTCGGTGGTACTCCGCACCACTCTTCAGAAAAATCGGAGGACATAGAAATCTATGTGACTCCACGTATACATGGATCAGCACACTAGTTTCAGCTTCAACTTCTATCTTTTAATTTAATATTCCTTTATTTTATCTTTTTCTAATTTTTTAGGGTTTTTTTTGTTTTTTTATTTTTGCACATATTTCTTCGTATTGTCCGTGATGGATTAATCTGTTTTTTATTTTTAATTTTTAAATTTAATTATATTAAATAAGTCACCATCAGATACAACAACAAAATAAATCAGTTACAGTAAAAAAGCCATAAGCCACCACTAAACTGAGCACCACCACATCCTTTACATAAAAGTCAAGTTGCTTTTGCATGCATGCTTATATAATTGTTAATTACCGTTTCTTCAACTTGATTGTGTACGCCTCTACCTCTACCTTTCCGTCGACAACCAATGGTATTGAAAATATGAATCGTCTACGTTGAGATAAGTCAATGGTAGAATTCTTTTTTACGCTTTGCTCAATCTTTTTGCATATATTCTCAGTGCTTTTATTCGGAGGGAACATAGCAAGAAAGCTTAGTTTGCAGTTAAATTACTTTTAAAAAAGTAGTTAAAGCTATGACACATAGGACTTATTTATATTTGCTGCGACTGACGATTTTTAGTTGAAAATAAATAGTATAGCTAAAAAAAGTAGCTTTTGGAAGCAGAGGATGGATGATGGAGAAAGTGAAGGAGAGATGCATATGCAAGATAGAAGCAAAGGGAGCAGCTTGTGTGATACAATGGTGACATCTGTCTTATCTGTAAAGCGAGATGAGAATGATAGGAGTGAGAAAACTATTTCAGAAAATTAGATGTTTATATTAACTTAGCAGAAATCAATATGAGCATACTTGTTGTAGGGGTGGCACAACCTCTGTGATTGCATCTTACAACTGACATAATATGTAATAGACCCAATAGTATAGATGAATGCATCAGTGTATATCTACCTTTTGTAATTATTGAGGGGTAGAATGAGAATTTTCTGCCATACTACCCTACTCATATATAAACCTTGAAGAGGACATGAGAAGAACAGATCAACTCATTTTATCAGCAGCCCTCTCTTCATAGTTCTCTTAAATATATCTTCTATAGAGAAAAATATTTTATACCCACTGTTATAGCATAGCAAACAATAAGCCTATCCGCGATCTTTGTGTAGTATTCTAGCGGACTAACCGTGGTGGAAGTCACAAATCGCAAAGCTCAAAAATGAAAAAGAATCCCAGGAGCACATCATAAAAAGAGTTGAAAACCAGCCTGCCCTGAGAAGAAGACGAGAGGATCAAAGCTGTTCAGACGAAATCCCCATCCTACCCCTGCCCGCAGGCAAGCCCAGATCCGTCTTTCCACACGCCCACGCCCCAAAACGAAACACCGCACCATTTTGTCCTCAACAGTCTACATCTCCCCCACTGCCCAACGCCTCCTCACTTGCCACCCCCCAACGTCTCTCTCGGTCTCTCCCCTCCCTTCCCCTCTGCGTGCGTGTTCGTCTCCTCCCACTCCCCGATGCCACCGGAGCGCTCCGTACCAAATCCTAGCCACCGAAGATGAGCTCCAAGCACCGCTCCGCCGCCGCCTACGGCGCTGGCCATGCTCCGACGGCCGCGGTGGCGCAGTCACTCCTTACGCCGCGGCGCCTCCGCCGGCGCCCGCTCAAGACGTCGGCGTCGGCCGGATCTGGCGGTGGGCGGCGGAGCGGTCCCGCGACGCCGCTGCTGAAGTGGGACGTGGGGAATGGAGTGGAGAAGGGCGGTGAGAAGGCAGGGAGCGCGGGGGAGAAGGCGCGGGATGTGTCGGTGAGGCGGCTCGCGGCCGGGGTGTGGCGGCTGCGGCCGCCGGAGGCGGTGCCCGGAGGCGGGGAGAGGAGGGTTCGCGTGGGACTCGAGGTACGTGCACGCGCGGTGGCTTGAACCCTCAGCTTTCATTCTGTTTTTCCCCCAGCTAAGTGGTGACGTGCTCCATTGGAAGCGCGTGCTTTCGTTGAGTTGCTTTGCTTCCTGTCCGTTCGTTGTCTGTATTTTTGTACCAAAATATTGTGTGGCTAGTGAATCGCCATAGTCAAGTAAGTGTGCATTTTTTTCTTAGATTTTGTTCTGTTTTGGTGTTTTTTTAGCTTAAATCAAGAGAAACCAAACATAGAACTTTGGCTAGTTGCCACGTATTTGCCGGATGCCTCACTAATTCGTTACCACCAAAACGCAAAGATTTGCGGTCAAAACGTACTCCTTTGTTGCTCTGAGGCACAGATCTCTTGCAAACGTTTTGGGTATTTTTTTTGGGTGATTTCTTCGTTGCACCATGCACTTATTGCTAATTCTAGCTGCTTATTTTGCCTTAACTCGCTTGCTGTAGTCAAATCTACGAACCCATTCTCTTCATTGAAGTGTTAGCAGTACTGCCGTCCGTTGGTGTGTCGACGCATTTAGTGGTCGTCTTAACGCAGGATGCGTCGCGCTGAAGCATCGCCAATTCGTCATTTATGGAGGCAGCCTGCAGCCATTGGGTGATGACCGTGATCGTTGTGCCATAAATTTACTGATCCAAAAGGCAGTTGCATTTTCTGTGCTCGGATCTCCTCATGTGATCCCGAGTTGGGGCCCAGGCATTGGATCCTCTCCATGCCCGCGCAACTTGCCAACTACAAATGCATTGTCCGTATGTTTTAGCCCATTCGTTGGTGAACAGAGTAGTTTATGTCCCTTTTACCGAATGGTTTGCTGGAAGAGCACGGCTTGGAATTTGGATCTTGCATATAGCTTGCTGGGTGTAATTGGATAGCTCCAGGTTTGGTTTAGGCATCCGATGAGCCAAAATGATTGAGCTCTTATGCCGTGCAGCAACAAACATAGGCCCTGTTCGGCAGCCCACAAGCCGGCCGGCTTTTCGCAGCTGTTACAGTACCTAACTTTTAAACGGAGTATTTTCTCAAGACGCGGTCTACAAGTTAAACGTAGTACACGTTAAAAGCTTAACATCTGTACCAGCCAAAATCGCAAATGAGTATCGATCTCTTTGTAATCTGTACCGTAAACAGCCAAAATTCAAAAATTTCAGCCAAAAGCCATAAGCTGCAGCAAAAAAGAACATGCCCTATGCATGCTGGGTTCAGCTATGTGGTCCCATGTTAGCCACTAGATGCTTGCCTCGTCCAATTGGAGACTATTCTCGCTCAATCAAATGGTTTTTCAACTTTGAATCTTAGGTTCGATGGGAAATCCTTGCCAGCATATGTGATAGATGTTACCAACGCTATAGATGTAGCCATGTTGGTCGCAATTTAGATTCATTGTACCATTTGAGAGGGGTGCATGTGGTGATAGTTTGGGCCCTTCAGATTCTCTTTGTTCTTTGAGAATGTCTCTTGGCGATTCACTTTTTTGGTTATACGTGGCCGGTGGAAGCCTTTTTTGCCTCTTTCAAATAGCCACAATAAGAAATAGTTATGTGAATTCGTACAGATCTGGGGGAAGGTGCTTTCTTGATGGATTTGCTTAATCACGGAACAATTGAGTGTATTTTTAGCAGCGTTTTAACATACGATCTCATGAATTCCTTTTCCTTGTGGTTAATTTGTTGCATGTGCCTATATGACAGCATATCCCGAGACATCTACAAGTCCAGCTTCTTAAACCGAATACTTTGGGTCATCACCAGAATCTCAAGAATGAGATTTCAAGCCCCATTTCTGTTTTGGAGCGAAAGAGTGGAGAGTTCCACAAGGTGAGGCCAGAACCTACCTACATTCTTGACTACTTTTACCTGCACTGGCATGTAATATCATTGATGGATTTAATTCTGCAGGTACAGCTTCATGCTGCTTCAGCTATGCTACCAGTCACCACTATGGAGAAAGCAACAAAATGGGAGCCTGAGGGTATAAAAGGAATGGAGTCACATGATGCCTATCTCATAGCTAGCCAACTAAATCTTCTTGGCGAGCAGCAGGATACAACTTATGTTGCTAACCTCCAGATGGAGCTCCAGCAAACACGCGATCGAGTAAGTGAGCTGGAAACTGAGCGGCGGGCAGCAAAGAAAAAGCTTGACCACTTGTTCAAGAAACTTGCAGAGGAGAAAGCGGCTTGGCGGAGTAGAGAACATGAGAAGGTGCGTGCGATTCTTGAAGATATGAAGGCAGACCTTGACCACGAGAAGAAAAACAGGAGGCGGCTGGAGACAATTAACTTGAAGCTTGTCAACGAGTTGAAGGAGGCCAATATGTCGGCAAAGCAGCTGTTGCAAGAGTATGAGAAGGAGAGGAAGGCACGTGAGCTCACTGAGGAGGTGTGCAATGAGCTGGCAAGGGAGGTGGAGGAAGACAAAGCTGAGATTGAGGCCTTGAAACAGGACTCCCTGAAGCGGCGAGAGGAGGTGGATGAGGAACGGAAGATGCTACAGATGGCTGAGGTGTGGCGTGAAGAACGGGTGCAGATGAAGCTTGTTGATGCAAAACTCACTCTGGATGCCAAATACACACAATTGAGTAAACTGCAACAGGATGTTGAGGCTTTTATTGCTGCATGCAATTGTGCTAGAGGGGACATCATGGTAGTGGAAGAAGCAGAGAACATAAAACAGGCGATCAAGTCGGTCAGAGCACAAGATACTGAATTCAGATATGAGCAACCGCCAGCATCGGAAGACATATTTTCCATTTTTGAAGAGTTGCGTCCAAGTGAAGAGCCCGCCATAAAGGAGATTGAGCCTTGCAACAAGAACAGCTCAGCCGTATGTGAATCAGAAATCCAAGAGGCTGGCCCAATGACAGATATATTCCTAGAAAAGCCTGCCAAGGTGTACTCAAATAAAAGCCCTCAAAATGAGTACGACACTGAAGATGCCAGCAGCTGGGAGACAATAAGCCATGAAGAGATGCAGGGTTCAAGTGGTTCACCTGATGGAAGCGAGCCATCAGTCAACAAGATCTGTGACGGAAGCATTTCTTGGGCGAGCAGAAAAGATTTTGAGTACATGGAGAACGAGAAACTGAAGGATGATTTGACTGATGCGTACCTGACAAACATGAACCAACCCAAGAAGAAAGAATCAGCCATATCAAAGCTCTGGAAGTCGTCTCGTCCAAAGAGCAGTGAAGTCTGCAAGAAGGATGCTGTGGAGACAGTAAATGGGAGATCATCAAATGTACGGCTGTCAGTTGGGATTCATTCTACTATTGAAAGTGGCATTCAAGAAATAGGCCTCAGTCCGCCGAGCGTAGGGCAATGGAGCTCACCGGACTCGATGAACATTCAATTCAACCGGGGTTTCGGGGGCTGTATAGAGTACCCACGGACGTCCCAGAAGCACAGCCTGAAGACGAAGCTCATGGAGGCACGGGTGGAGAGCCAGAAGGTTCAGCTCCGTCAAGTGCTCAAGCAGAAGATCTAGAGCTGCCAGAACCAGAAGGTGAAACGTTGTAAGCCTAGAATTTAATCCAAGTAATAATCTCAGGAGTTCTTTAATGCTTCATTTCTCTTGTTTAGGGTAACTTGTAATGTATGCGCTACAGGACTGAAAAATATCAAGTTGGCCTCTGTATCTTACTGTAGTTCTGGGGATATGGTTCCATTTGTTGGGCTATGGTTAGATCCATCGTGATGTATAATATAAACATAGACAAGCAGCAATGCTCAGACATATTGCACCACCAGGAGTCGATGGTTTTAGCCTTTTCATAGTATTTCCCTTCTCCCTATGCTGCTGCTCCATGCCCATGATTTGTTTCTCTATGTTCTGGTGCGTGTGAACAGACGCACCAGTATGTTACTGCAAAAAGGTACTGTAATCAAGGAACGCCCTACCTTACCTTCGAAACCAAGACCATGCTTCACTTGGTCCTCGAAGAAGATATCATGCCTCACTGAGTGCCGACTAACGTTCGTGTTGAAAAATAGCAATGTACCTCTACGTTTCTTAGAGATTTCCAAAGAATACATGAGACTAGGAATTTTGCCATAAGTTCCTAGAACAAATAAATTAGGAATATTTCAGTATTTGCTATTGTAAAGATGTTCGTTTTAGGATTTGTCACTATATATCTTACTGATATGTGGGTTCTAGGTCACACGTTAGTGAAACATAAGTGGCAAATCCTGAATTGACATATTTTTAATAGTGACAAATGATCAATTCTCCTGAATTAAATTCTAATAGGCTAACATCTTAAAGCTAACATCAATTTATACCAACACTGCAAATGTAAGATATAAATACACCATTGATATGAAACTTTAGACCAATACTTCAACATAAAATATAATAAGAAAAATATGGTAAAATATAAACAATATAGCATAGTAGAAATTTAATTTTAGTACTAAATAACTAAGATATGCTATTTACCCCATAGCAACATTTAGGACTATCCTTACAAAGCTAGCAGACCACATGAGTCCGATGGGTCTGGACCAGCCGACCAAAGACCATGTAGATGTGCTTCAGAAACAAATGAGATTTTCTCGTGACCTAACCCGGCCCATACAATCGATGCAGAATGCAGCAGATTCCAAAGTAACTTTAGATCTCTTTAGTTTTTATATTTTTCTTCCTAGATTTAAGTTTTTAGTTTTGTTTTCTTCAGTAAGGTTTAACTAGGTTTTATTTACTCACGATAGATTTTATTGGATCGATTCACTCAGATGACGATGATGAGGATTACGCCAGAAATCAACACTGGGTTGAGAGAGTGCAAATGAATTATCTTAGATTTTTTTTAATGAAAAATCCACTATCGAGACGTATATCCTATATATCAATAGATATGGTGACAATACACTTCCCATTGGCGTGTTTTTGGCAATCAACGCCGTTAAAGAGATACATAGTTAATAGTTAATGGCGAGGAAGATAACCAAATATAGCACATTTATCCATCTAACGAATTGATGGTGTAAATGCTAGGTACTTATGTACTAATTTATTGAGTTATTAATATGATTCAAATGATTTAATTTTTAAAGAAAAAGCAGATCCGACCACAGCAGACGGCGACCTCGCCAAGATCACGCGCCACCCGCCGCCGTTTCGTTTCAAAACGTGAGTACGTGACCATCCGCTCCCCACAATTACTCCCTCGCGAGCATGCTATACCCATCCCACTGCCATATGGGACCCACATATATCTAGCCCCACGTGACATAGGGCCAATGGATCACCCGCAGCAAAGGGTAGGTAAGAACAGTACTTCTAACAAAAAGTTTCCCTCCCAAAGCTCGCGCGTCCCGCCTAACCCTAACTCCTTCAAATACCGCCCGCTCGCTCGCATCCGGCAACACATCTCCCCCGTTCACCTCTCACCGACACCCCGGACCCACATGGCGCCCACGCAAGCCCGATCTCCGTGGCCCGCAGAGATGACCACCTCGCTTCCTCCGCCTGGCGCCTAGCTCGCCTCCGCGACGCTGAGCTCCGCCGGAAGCCCACCTCCTTTGCCCGCCCGCCGCGCAGTCATCGTCTTCTCCCCTCTGCTGCCGGGGGGGGGCGGGGAGGCAGTCTTGCCATCTGTGCCGTTCCGTCTCCAGCTCCTCATGCATGCAGTGCCCCCAGCGGAAGAAGCTGGCGGTGGCGAAGTCGGTAGTGCTCTTCTCGCCGCCGCCGCCGAGCCCGGACCTGCCCGTCGAGGCGGTTATGGAGTTCGTTAACCCGCAGGACATGGTGGTCGCCGCCCACTAGAGGGGCAGGTCGTGTTGTATTAGCCGTGGTAGCCTTGTAGATTTGGGGATCTAGTTCTCCCTTGTTTCTTAGCTTGGTGCTTTACAATTATTTTTCCTTGTTTGTTTGTACTGATCTTGATGTGAAAACAAAGGCAAAGAAGAACAGTTCTGCTATGGTTCACAAAACTGCAATAAAATGATTTGCAGCTCCTATTATGATCTATTGAAGCTATTCAGTCCTAGAAAACTAAGGTTATCCAATTGCCAATGGGCACTATGGATCAATAAATAGTATTTATATATACATCACTGAATCATTTTATACATAGTGAAAATTATATCACTCCTTAATGTTGCATAACAATTGTTCGAAAACATTGCATCTGGTTAAATTTACATAAAGCCGATAATAGCGAAAGCGGTAAGCAAAAAGGTATGACATATCTTGTCATAGACAAGCGACTGGGGTTAAGACCTTGCTCGTTTCAGCTTCTGGCTTATTTTTTACTATTAATAAATTTCGTCTTTTTTTTAACTTTTGACTTTTTTTAGCTTTTTTGTCTGTTCTTTTTTTCCGTATTCGTTTGAGTTGTACGTGATGAGCCAGCATATTTTTTATACTTTTAATTTTTTTTAAAATTTAATTACGCCAAATAAGTCACATTTAGCTACAGTGCAATTTTAGCCGCTACAGTGCAATTTCAGCCATAAGCCACAGCTTTTCAGCCCAACCGAGCGAGGTCTAAGATTGTGTGCGCAGGTATTATCTAACTAAGATAATATATGTATACACAATCACCACAAAGTCAACCTGATTGTTGTAAGATCTAACTATTAAGAAAAACGGCCTAAGCTCATCTGTCTTCTCCCTCGTCAACTCCTGAGACTTTATAGTAAGCGTGGTCGTCTTGGTCCCCAAATTTTGAGGGATTTGTTAGCGAAGATGAGCACAAGCAACAATACTCTGCGAACCAATACATAAAATGCAATAATTATACATGCAAAACTTAGCAAGCAGGCTCGTGTTCTTTTATTTGCTAAAGACAATATTTGAAAACAACATCAATTAGAAAGTCCTTTAACTTGGCCTTTTAACCAAACCATATTTTATTAAAGAGAGTGAAAATTGGTAATATTTGTAGCGGTGCAGGTTCCATTCATCTGTTACATGGTTCCATTCACCATATGCTAGTTTTTTATTGCTAAGATTACATCCACCCAATTATCAATATTGGGTTATATCTACCAAGAGTAAACCAAATTTAGAATTACATACACCTGACGAGTTTTCATCCCAATCACAAAGTTTTTACAAATAGAAAATAGCTCAAGTAAGTTCCCATGTCCGCCCTTGACCGTGCGTATGGCTGTTCGAACAGTTTATACTTTGTAAAGACTGTACACTTTGCCCACAAGAGATAATCAACTTATTATGTTCCACGCATTTACTTGAACATATGAATCAAGAAGATCACCACAAGGCCTTTACAATACATCTCTTAGTGTAAGTTATACTTGTTAAAGTTTCACCTGAGCTATAGTTACATCCACCACACCCAGACCCTCTCTTGTACCATGACAGCTTACAGCAGCGACACAACCCGTGTCCATGATGGTTGAAAACCAACGACACGGCTCGTGGGTCACTCTAATAGTTGATTAACTATCATCCATCGATATTTGATTATTGGGGTTGGCCGAGTCCCTGGAATTAGCGGCCAGTACTCGAAGTTCGTGCTCGACCCTTGTAGAGTTGTAGAGTTGTAGACACGAGGGGGAGAAAGGCTCCATCCACACCAAGAGCCAAGATATCGTTGTGGCTTGTAATCACAGTTACAAATACAATCTTCTTCATCATGTAAAGACTTTTTAAGCCCGACAAGGTCATTCATATGGCTAGCGTGGAATTGTAGGGGTAGGGGAAGTACACACGGTTGGCCGGCGGTGGGGGGCTGGCGCCCCACTTGACCCATTGCTGGGTCCGCCCCTGGTTGATGGGCTTGCAGCATTGAGCAATTGCCGTCGAGCTGGTGAGCACGTGAACGACATGCTGACGCGCGACAGAGAGAACATGGCGCGCCAGGGCAAAAAGGCGCATTTGCATGTAGGAGACGGATTTCTCGAAGAGGATAGCGGAAAATCGACTGGAGTTTTTAGATTTGCAAAAACTTCATATTCAAACAAAATTCGGATAAATTCATTTTTTTAATATTTTAGGGTTGTTTCATCTCATTAGTACTAGTATCTTTCTTGTTTCTATTGCTCATGTGTTTCGACTTTTACTTTTCCGTGTAGAAGATTTCTTGATCCCTGTAAAGAAGTATGGTTACCAGTAAATCGAAAGCAATCAAGCATATTAACTCTTTAGTGTGTGTTTTCTTCGATGCTGATAATTTTTTGGTCGATCCATTTCTGTGTGACATGATGGGGTGAGTGATACCTTTTCAAAGGATATATCTGATAAGGCTATTGATGTTGTAAGGCGATGTTGCTGTCGCTCCTATGTCTTACTCGTCCACATGCCATGCAGGAGATGGATGGACCTCACGAGGATAAGAACATCTTGCATCGCTTAATAATCTTCATTTAGTGATAACCGGAGAGGATAAACCAAGCAAGATCTGCATGCGCAATGAATCAATCACAACTGCTAGAAGCATCATGGACCTTCGACTGCGAGGTGGTAACTGAGAGCATGGTGAGCGATCAGAGCGTAAGCAACTTAGACACGTTCCTTGCTCCCGCTAAAAGCTATGATTTTTTTCTTTTAGTAACTTAGACACATGGACTTTTTTCTTTTAATTTAGTTACACCAAAAAACTCGCAGCAGATATAATATAAAAAGCTAAAAGCTCATAGCTAAAAGTTGAAATGAACACTGCCACATGCCCGATTCTTGATTTTTGAAAACAACTTGTAGCCTAGGCTTTACTCGTTTCGACTTCAATGTTTGATTTTTAGTTCACTATTCTTTAATTTCATCTTTTTTTTTTGATTTTTTTACCTTTTCTTTTTTCTCATATTCCTGTGTATTGTTCGTGATAGATTAATTTATTTTTATTTTTTTAAATTTAATTACGTCAAAAACCACCAATAGCTACATCACAAAATAAATCAGACATAGTATAAAATAAATCATAAGTCATAAAAAAACCCGAATAAACAGAGCTTACCCCCAAGAGTTTAGACATCATCACCTGATAGGGCCATAGTGCGAAATTAAAACGGTGAGATCGATCTCTCTCTAAGAAAATGGTGAGATCTAGCATGGAATGTTCTGGAATTCAGCAGCCAGATATCCATCAACACACGCGTGTAGTGTACGTGATGTGTGGGGCGCGCGTTCAGTGCGCATACTGTACGCTTAAAAAAAAAGCAGGCGAAAGCAACACGGCTCATCCATCCATCAAACTGACGGCAGCTGATCCATCCAAGAACAGCCGTCCATAGCACAGCCATGGCCCACACCCTGACACCTTGGGTCCAAGCCTGGGCCCGCACTCCGACGTGCCACCTTGGGGTTGTAGCCTTGCGTACGTCTCACTGCGTGTGGGGAGCCCAACTCCGTCCACACAGTTCCTGCAAAAATCCCCCTCACCTCACCGCAAAAAAAAAAAAAAAGGTGAAAAAAGAGGCAATAAAGATCGCCCAAATTTGCCACACAATCGCGCACGGGAAAGCACAAAAGGTCTCTTTCGATCGAGCCTTTCTAGCGAGCGAGCGTGTCTGCAGACAGCACAGCTGCACATTTCGATGCAGAGCTAGAAGAAAAATAGGAGTCAGCTTCGTGCAGCGAGGAGGGGAGGGAGAGAGAGGAGGAGATCAGGGAGGGGAGGGAGGTTTTTGCCTTCGGCAATGGAGATGGCTCTCCGGGCGCAGAGCCCGCTCTGCTCCCGGAGCCGGCCTGTGCTCGTCGTGCGGCCGGCCAACGACGCCGCCGCCGCCACTGGCCTCGCGCAGGTGCGTTTTCTTGCGGTCCTGGAACTGTTTGGTTTGGTCCCTATTGGTTTTGTTGTGCGTTTTTTTTTGCCTTCCCTGTGCATGTTGTTCTTGAGGGAGAAGATTGGCTATGCGCTTTGGAAGGTGAGGTGGGCTGCGTGACCTGCCGAGTGTTCTGTGCCATTTCTTGAGTGATTTTTGGGAGCGGAGTTTGTCCTGGCCGGTCAAGTACAGAAAAAAGGTTGCTCCTTTAGGGGCTTTATGTGCGTCTGGAGTGTACTTTATGATCTTGTTGAGCATTTTTTCTCCTCGTGTTTGCTAGTTACAATCATGGAAATGTTTCTTGATTTCGGCATTTGGGATGCTACAGTTTAAATTTCAAACCGCATAAGGCTTTGCTCCAGGTATGAAATATTTTCATGGTACATGAGGTGTCTGATGAATAATTAGTTCTGAGAAAAGATTCTATTACATCTCGGCAAGTGCTCTTTATTGACGATTTTCTACCATTTCTGCCTTTTCCAGTCTGTCATAAGGTGCAACAGATTTACGAGAAGCAGGCTTGTTCGATGCATGGCAGCAAGTTCAGGTTTGAGTAATGATCTTTGTTAAAAGTCAATATTTGAGTCCATTGGTCATACTGCTTGGCTCATGTTTTCCTAACATTGCATTATTCAGATTATCCTAAGAGGAATCCAAGGAAAACATCAAGTCCTAAGCCTAAAGGCACTACCTCTAGAGGATATGCTCCAAGACCTACTGTTGAATCCAACAAGAAGAAGATTGAACAAAGCAGTAGCACTGATGAAGGTGATCGTGGTAGAAGCAATGAGATGCTCAGTAGTGATGCCACAGAGCAGACAAGTACCGCAGAAGAATCATCTAAGGTGGACTTTTCAGTAGACGCTTCCAGCGTTGCGGCACTGGAGGGAGTGGATGATGCTGATGGAACTGAGACTGAAGAAGAGGTTGACCAACATCAGTCTCCATCATTGTCTTCGATATCCATGGATGATGAGTCAATTGACAGAGAACTTGATGAGTACCCTGGTAAGATGAATGCACTAGTGGGTTCAAAACCTGAGCCTTCATCGCTTGCTAGCAATCATGGACAGGACCGATCAATTACCGGTGTTCATGAACAAGACAAGGCAGTAGTTATTTTCCATGAGCAGGACAGATCAGTTGTTGGTGTCCCCAAACAAAGCCAGTCAACTGCCGGTGTCATTGGAGAAGATCCAACGGAACAAACCATTATTTTTAGTGGACAAGATATCACTGAAGATGCAGAAGAAGAGATAACTAACAAGAATCATGAGGGGGAACAACTTGCTTTATCAGATGATGACACGGGGATAGGTAGAGATGCCGAGCACGAGCCTCTGGTTGCTGAAGATGAACTGAGGACAACCGAGGATGAAGAGCAGTATGAACCAGATATACAGGCACCAGTACAGGATAATGTGGATCTACAAGTGCTAATGGGGAGGCTTGAAGAGCTTGCTGATGAAAATTATTCGATCGGGAATAAGTGTTTTGTTTTTCCTGAAGTAGTGAAGGCTGATTCAGTTATTGATCTTTACTTAAATCGTAGCATGTCAGCCTTAGCCAGTGAGCCTGATATTCTTGTCAAAGGGGCATTCAATAGATGGAGATGGAACTTTTTTACTGAAAAATTGCATAAAAGTGAATTAAGCGGGGATTGGTGGTGCTGCAAACTCTACATACCCAAGCAGGCATACAGATTAGACTTTGTGTTCTTTAACGGTGACACCGTCTATGAAAATAACAATTATAATGATTTCGTCCTAGAAATAGAAAGTGACATGGATGAATACTCATTTGAGGACTTCTTGGTTGAAGAAAAGCAAAGGGAACTTGAAAGGCTTGCTGCAGAAGAAGCTAAAAGGAAAAGACAGGCTGAAGAGGAGCGCCGGAAGGAGGAAGAAAGGGCTGCAATGGAGGCTGACAGGGCACAATTAAAGGCTGAGATTGAGATGAAGAAGAATAAATTGCACCATGTGTTGAGTTCAGCCAGCAGACATGCCGATAATTTATGGTATATAGAGCCTAGCACGTACAAAGGAGGGGATAGGGTCAAATTGTACTATAACAGAAGCTCAGGACCATTAATGCATAACACTCAGATTTGGATGCATGGGGGTTACAACAACTGGACTGATGGGCTCTCTATTGCTGAAAGACTAGTCAAATCTTATGAAAAAAATGGTGATTGGTGGTATGTAGATGGTATGTCCATTCACACTTTTCATCCCTTAGGAATCGTAATATCATAATATGGCTATTTAATTATGGCATAGATTTTCTTCTTTTGGTACTTCAACAATGTAGAGAGGTAGAGAGATAGGAAAACACCACACCCTCTTAGGGGGGTGACCTTTCATATATATAGCCCAATGTGGCTTGAGTACAAGATGTCCGGATCTGACGTATACAAGGACTATATATGTCTAATACCCTTGCATGAGTCAGAGCGGGAGGATCGCGACGCAAAGATCGGACCTAAAGTCGGTAAACAAGCGCATGGTAAGCCTTTGGTCATGATGTCCGCGACCCGATGAGTGGAAGGACATGTAGCACTCGAATCTGTCCCAAGGCAACCTTGTCGCGAACAAAATGAATGTTGATCTCGATGTGCTTTGTGCGACGATGATGGACAGGGTTAGCGGCCATATAGACGGCGCTAACATTGTCACAGTGTACGACGGTCGTAGAAGCAACGGGCGCGTGAAGCTCTTGGAGAAGCTGACGAAGCCAGCAGCACTCGGCCACGGCGTGAGCAACCGCGCGGTACTCGACCAAGACTGGAGCGAGATACCGTAAATCGGCGCTTGGAGGACCAAGAGACCAGGTTGTCGCCGAGGAAGACGCAGAGCGACGTGAGCGCGCTGGAGTCGGACGACTGCCGGTCCGCATCGTAGTATGCGGTGAGAGTCAATCGCCCGGCCGGGAGGGGAGGCCGGTGGACAGTGTACCCTTCACGTAGCGTAAGATGCGCTTGATCAGCGCGAGATGAGGCTCGCGTGGGTCGTGCATGAAGAGGCACACCTGCTGAACGGCATAGGCGAGCTCGGGACAGGTGAGCGTCAAGTACTGCAGAGCGCCGGCAATACTTCGATACTGGGAAGGGTCGGCGACTGGAGAGCCGTCGTTGGCGGAGAGTTTGGCATGAGTGTCAGCCGGTGTGATGTAGGGTGACACTCAGCCATGCCCGCCCGCTGTAGTAGATCCAC
Source organism: Bonia amplexicaulis (assembly GCA_036346245.1). Classification (NCBI taxonomy): domain Eukaryota; kingdom Viridiplantae; phylum Streptophyta; class Magnoliopsida; order Poales; family Poaceae; genus Bonia; species Bonia amplexicaulis. The sequence goes on along the minus strand of CM070745.1, from coordinate 16,854,907 downwards.
AGCGTACTGGCGCTGGAGAGAACGATCCTCCGACGCGCGTGGCGGAGATGCCGAGGAAGTGGTGCGAGTTGCCGAGGTCCGTCATGGCGAACTTCGGAGTGGTAGCGCCAGGATGTCTTTGCAGGAGCGCGGCGAGGACGCCGTAAGGATGATGTCGTCGACGTACAGGAGCAGGTAGGCGGTGGCGTCCCCCTCGTGGAGCACAAAGAGAGATGTGTCGGAGACGGAGGCGATGGCCGAGTGCCGGAGGTAGGTGGCGAAGCGTTGGTACCAGGCAGGAGCTGTTTGAGCCATAGAGAAAGGCGCGAAGGCGACATCGTTAGAGCGGCGGTCGATGAAACACGGAGGCTGGCTGGCGACACCGTTTCCTCAAGATTGCCATGAAGAAAGGCATTCTGCACGTCAAGCTGGTGAATCGGCCAGGAGCGCGAAGTAGCAATGCTGAGGACGACTCGTATCGTGGCAGGCTTGACGACGGGGCTGAACGTCTTGTCGTAGTCGATGCCGTGGCGTTGAGAGAACCCGCGAACCACCCATTGCGCTTTGTGGCGGGCAAGGGAACCGTTCGAGTGGAATTTATGTTTAAAAATCCACTTGCCTGTCACAATGTTGGCGCTGGGAGGACGAGGAACGAGGCGCCATGTCCCGTTGTCAACAAGCGCTTTGTACTCGTCAGACATGGCAGCACGCCACTGAGGATCGGCCAAGGCACTCCGGTAATTCGCCGGTACCGGCGAGACGACGGAGTGGGTGGCGGAGAAGCCGTAGCGCTGAGTTGTACGAATAGTCCCGGTGTGTGACCGGGTGACCATCCGGGAGGCCGGCAAGACAGTGTTAGCGCTTCTGCTGGTCGCTGCAGCGCCGCAGCAGTCGCTGGGCGTGATGGTGCTGATCGCTTGGCTGCCGGCATCGGGGCTTGGGGACGCCGACTGTATGTCAGGTGGAAGTCCCGGGCTGCTGGGACTGGAGCGGCTGCTGCTGGTTGAGGTGATGCGGTCGGCGGAGGATCAGGAGTGGCAGCCACCACAGGCCGAACAGGAGAGGCTGCCACCACAGGACCGCGAAATAGGATCGCGCAGTCGTCCTGCAGCTCCTCGAGGACCGCCTGAGTAGGGCGCGGTTGCTCAACGTCGGTATACGACGGAGCGACTGCGTGGAGGCGTGTTGGCACGGTAGATCCTGCAAGCAAAAAATCCAGGTCGCTGGGCGAGGGCCCAGAAGTGGAAAGCTTGAAGGGAAAACAAGTCTCGTCAAAAACAACGTGGCGCGAGATGATGATGCGCCGGGTCGATAGATCAAGATAGCGGTACCCCTTATGCGAGGAGGGATAGCCGAGAAAAACACAGGCCGTCGAACGAGGAGCGAGCTTGTGGCGAGTCGTGGCGGTGAGGTTGGGGTAGCAGAGACACCCAAAAACACGAAGATGAGAGTAATCGGGTGTTTTGTTGTAGAGTGTAGCATATGGAATGGCATTGTGAATGGCGGAGCATGGGCACCGGTTTAGCAAGTATGTTGCTGTGGCGAGCGCCTCAGCCCAGTAGGATGCAGGTATGTGCGCATGGATGAGCATGGTGCGGCTGATATTGTTTAATGTGCGAAGAATGCGTTCGGCCTTGCCATTTTGTGGGGAAGTGTAGGGACACGAGAGGCGTAAATGAATACCACGAGAGGCAAAAGAGTTTGAAGGGTATTGTTTACGAACTTAGTGCCTTTATCGGCTTGGATGGCTTTGATGGTGAGGCTGAACTGCGTGGATGCATAGTTGCAAAAATTAGTGATGTGGGATGCAACCTCATATTTGCGAACGAGGGGAAAAGTCCAACAAAAATGAGTGAAATCATCGAGTAAAACAAGATAATATTGATAACCCGATATACTAGCAACAGGGGACGTCCACATGTCACAATGAATGAGTTCAAAAGGCATAGAACTAAACGAACTAGATTTTGAAAAGGGAAGCCTCACATGTTTGCCAAGTTGACACGAATGACATAGAGGATGCTCTACTTTATTACAGCTTATGGATGCACTATGGCGAAGGATGTCGATGGTGGTGGAACTGGGATGACCGAGACGGTGATGCTATAAGTTTGTGGAGGTGGCGATGCTAGCGTGTGGAGTGGGAGGTGCTGCGGGAATGGTGTAAAGATCGCCAGTACTATTGCAGCGAAGAATCACGCGTCGGGTCGGGATATCCTTGACAGAAAAACCAAGAGCGTCAAATTCAATAGAACAATTGTTGTCTCTAGTGAATTGCCGAACTGAGAGCAAGTTGTGCACTAGAGATGGAACAACTAAAACATTATGAAGTGGAAAATTTGACACGGGTGTGTGAAGGATAGACTTGCCACGACATGAAATAGGAAGAGTTTGACCATTGCCAACGGTAATGTAAGAATGAGAGGAAGGATGGCGAGAAAGGAGTATACCATCTGAGGAGCTCATGTGAGAGGAAGCGCCGGAGTCCAACACCCAGGGATTTTGATCCTGGACGTTGAGCTGGTTGAGGGCGGCGACGAGGCCAGCCTGGTTCCACATAGGAGGCGGCTGGTTGACCTGGAGCGGCGCGAAGGTCGTGGGGGGTTGCATAGGTACGAAGGCCGTGTGAGCCTGAGGAGGCGCGCCGAGGATTCCTGGGCGCCAACCACTGGGGCCCTGCTGGTTCGGAGGGGGGGCCTGTGGAGCCCAGGTTATAGTGATCCGAGGACCCATGGGCATGTCTTGACCTACTGCCGAGGCGCGCCAGAGCATTGCCGCTGGTGGCCACCGTCGGGCCGCGCTGCCCTGCCCTGCCTTTCTGCCGCCGCCGCCTTTGTTGCTGCTGTCGTAGCCGCTGATGTGGGGGTTGTAGGAGCTGGCGAGTTGGCCCAGCGTTGATGGGCGGCACCGCCGGACCGGTGCGCCAGGCCGGCAGTAGTGAGAAGGCGGTGTTGACGATGGTCTTCGTCGTTGGCTGCGAGTTCTTTGAGAACCAGCATGTCGTGGGCTCTGGCGAACGTGGGAAGAACGGCGGAGTTGGCGATGTCGTCGGCGGTGTTGGAGAAGCGAGGATTGAGGCCACGTAGCAGGGCGAGGACGAGCTGCGAGTCCGCAACAGGATGGCCGACGTCGCGAAGGGCGGCGGCCTTGGTCTTCAGGCGCTGGCAGTACGCCGAGATGGTGGAGTCACCTTGTACCATGGAATGGAACTCGTTGAGGAGGAAGATGGCGTGCGGTGCCCTGTTGGTGTGGAAAATCCCCTCGATGGCCACCCACAGATCGCGGGCGGTCGGATCGGCGTCGTCCATGGCGAGGTCGAGGACGGAGTCGTCGACGGAACCCGAGAGCCAGCTGCGGATGCAGCACTCCGCGGCGTCCCATTGAGGATCATCGGGTTGGGGAAGAGCGGAGCCGTCGATGTGCGAGCGAAGTCCGAATTTGCCGCACAGCGACTTGAAGAAGAACGCCCACTTCGAGTAGTTGGAGTGAAGATCCAACGTGATCGGGATGTGGGACTTGACGTTGACTGTGGCGTAGGGGTGAGCCACGATCGGAGGCGGTGGTGCGGTAGGGCTGGCACCCATCGCACCCATGTTGGCGGCGTCGATGGCAGACGAGGTGGGGGCGCCCACGGCAGGCAGGGTGGCGGCGTTCACGGCTGGCACCGTGGCCATCGGAAGGGAGGGGCGGAAGGGATGAGAGCCACCGGGGAGGTGGACGCGACGCGAAGAAATCGCGCGCGGGTGGGTTGGCGGCGGCCGCGTGGTGAGGAGAGGAGGAGGCGGAAGGGATGAGAGCCGCCGGGGAGGTGGACGCGACGCGAAGAAGTCGCGGCAGGTGGGGGTGGTGGCGGCGGCGTGGTGAGGAGAGGAGGAGGAGGCGGAAGGGATGAGAGCGCAGGGAGGTGGCATGACGAAGAAATCGCCTTGGGTGGGGTGGCGGCCGCACATGTGTGATCTGATCGGAAGTGAGATGCGATCGGAAAGGAGAGGAGGTAGGGGCGGAAGTTAGGATCTGATTTTGTCTGATACCATGTAGAGAGGTAGAGAGATAGGAAAACACCACACCCTCTTAGGGGGGGGGGTGACCTTTCATATATATAGCCCAATGTGGCTTGGAGTACAAGATGTCCAGATACAGCGTATACAAGGACTATATATGTCTAATAAACAAGTTAAAAATTGTCCAGCACATAAAAGAAACATAGTTCAACAACTTAAAAATTGTCCCAACTCCCAACACATAAAAGAAACATAGTAACATGGAAATTGTGTATGCCTTGAAGGTACCTACTGATGTTTGTTTCCTAAAGTCCACGTTATCCCTCATGGATGAATTTGAAGATCCATTTTCATGTTCTTGATCTTAGTTATTTACTTGCTCTTTTGTCCTGTATGCATATAGCTTACACCTGACTTTAGTCCGTGTATAGTTAATTTACCAGAAAGCGCATTGGTGTTGGACTGGGTTTTTGCCGATGGGCCACCTGGGAATGCAAGGAATTATGATAACAATGGACGACAGGATTTCCATGCTGTTGTTCCAAATAACATATCTGAGGACTTATTTTGGGTGGAAGAAGAACATAGGATATTTAGAAAGCTTCAGCAAGAAAGAAAAGAAAGGGAGGAGGCTGGTCGAAGAAAGGTCAGTTCAAGAGAACCTTCACATATAAAACTAGGAGCATTGTGCCTATTTATACGGGGCTATGTAATAAACAAAAACTAAAATTTCTCACTCTTCTCTTCATTGGTATATTTTTCATGGCACTGTTTCGATAACACACCCGAAGGGGGTTCTTTTGACTTTTGACTTTTGTTTGGTTTCAATAGGCTGAGATAACTGCGAAAATGAAAGCTGAGATGAAGGAAAAGACTATGAGAGAGTTTCTTCTCTCACAGAAACACATAGTGTATACTGAGCCACTTGAAGTACGTGCAGGAACCACTGTGGATGTTCTATATAACCCTTCTAACACAGTGCTGAATGGAAAGCCAGAGGTTTGGTTTAGAGGTTCCTTTAACCGTTGGGCTCATCCAAGTGGCCCTTTGCCGCCGCAGAAGATGGTGAATGCAGAAAACGGTTCACACTTAAAAGCAACAGGTGCATGTCCATATTAGTGCTCTTTTTTCTTGAATGCATTTTCATACTAATATCACAATCAAGTACTACTAGATCTGTCCTCCAGAACTTTTTCATCCAAAGCTACTCTCATAATGTGATATTGCTATAAACATTTTTTGTTCTTTAGGCTTCTGGCAGAAGAGTTCAAACTACTGCTTCCTCCCTGGTTATTACCAGAAAGAATCCGACAAGCATGCAAATCCTGCTAAAACAGAGGCACCTTTTTTTTCAAACATATCAAATTGATGTCAAATTGAATCCTGCTTCTTTTCACCGCTTGTTTTTTGGACCATTGTTGCCAACATTGATGATAGTTGGTTCAGTCAGTGCTTTTGAATTAGCTCTCTCTCTCTCTCTCTCTCTCTCTACACAAACACACACGCATGCACGTGCGCGCGCGCACACACACTTTGTATTACAGTGCAATGTTGACTGGTTTTTCTTCTGTTTTAAGTGACCTGTTCCTTTTCCAGTTAGGGTTCCTTTGGACGCATATATGATGGACTTTGTTTTCTCTGAGTCGGAAGAAGGTGGAATATATGACAACAGGAATGGGATGGACTATCATATTCCTGTGACTGATTCCATTGCAATGGAACCTCCTATGCATATTGTGCACATTGCTGTAGAAATGGCTCCTATTGCAAAGGTAAAGGTGCTTTTGACCATATTTGTTAATTATTGGTACACAAAATGACGACATATGCACCGATGACCATTGTTGTCACAGGTCGGGGGTCTTGGCGATGTTGTTACGAGTCTTTCACGAGCTGTTCTAGATTTAGGCCACAATGTTGAGGTTATTCTTCCGAAGTATGACTGTTTAAATCTAAGCAATGTAAGTTAATACTGTACTTCATCCTGGTGTCTTTTTTTTTTAATTTCTTTCCTTTTCAGTCATGTAGTGGCTTTGTCCCTGAAGTATACTTCTAGTTTAATAGCATGTAATTCTACTGTGACACTATGTATGTACTTCCCACAAATTGTTTCTTTCTTATTTTATCTAGTTCAGGGAACCCTGTGAAATTTTTTTGAGTCTTAAAGATCTCCCCAAAACTACATTGCACAAATCTTGAAGCAATGGTTAGTGGTTAGTAGTGTGTATTTGCAAATCAGGCCCTCAATGTGCTTTAAATTTGTGCTTTTCAGTTTTCACTTTTGGGGAGAGCATTGAAGCCCCTCTCTTAAATTTAGCTATAGCTGATATTATTTATTTGCTGCATATTAATCTGCAAAACCGTTTAGTTTTTACTAGTATTTGCATGGAGAGTTTTGTGTGCTTGCTTGACAGGTGAGAATGGTGGATGTCGATATTGTTCTTTTTCCACATTAAGGCACCCTTCTTTTGGTGCAGGTGAAGGATTTACATTACCGTCAAAGCTTTACTTGGGGTGATACAGAGATAAAAGTATGGTTTGGAAAGGTTGAAGACATCCCTGTTTACTTCTTGGAACCGCAGAATGGGTATGTGGCACTTTACACTCCACCATTTGACCACTATATAGTATTTCAGTTGTTATTGGCTGCATTATATTTTTTTGTCTTTTGATTTCCTTTTGTAGATGCATTCCTATTTTACCATGAGTCTCTTATCTTGTGTTTTAGCACAAGTTTTGACTTGCCATTGCATTGTAAGGCCAGCTTGATACTGTGTAGATCTTAAGAACAACACATTCTTGTTGATGATAGCATTTGAGAAATCTTGAATCATGTTGTCTTGTATGTCATCTCTAATAAGAGCTTTTTTACTACATTAATGTTAACAATAAGAATATAAGATGCAGATTTTTCATTTTAATTAGGTGCTTTGATTGCTTTCTTTTCTTCCATTTTAGTTATTATCTTGCATTGCTGTACCTCTCTTCATTACTTACCGGTTACTCTACTGAGTTGAGTGTGACAAGAGTTGTGATCCAACTTAATTCTAGATCGTATGTTTCTGTTGTTTCCAACTAATGTTCAAAATAAATTGTGGCAAGTTGCTTTGCTAGTTCACATATAGACAAAGATATATTGAGGCTTCAACCAAAACAAACTATGTTCCTTTTGTATTTGTTACTAAATGAATGATTTTTTTCTCCTCATTGTGGATTTTAAAGCTGGGATGAGTTTTCTTTGCAATTTTATTCACTTAAAGATTTTACAAAATTGGGTTAATTTGACATTTTTTCAGGATGTTTTCGGTTGGATGTGTCTATGGAAGGAATGATGAAGGTAGATTTGGCTTCTTCTGTCATTCTGCTCTGGAGTTTCTCCTCCAGAGTGGATCTTCTCCAGTAAGTATAAGAGATGTTCGATAAGGTTTTTTTTTACAATAATGACGGTTAGATAGGTCTGTTCCTCATTTTTTTTTCTCTTTTCTCATGCTGGTTATGCATTGAAGACAATTTATTCTGTGATCTCATCCTATGTTAACGGTGGAGCGATCTTTCTGTTTCTGTTCATCGCCAATTTATTTTAAGTAGTAGCTAGTTTTTTTTGCTACATCTGTGAACTACAACTGTGCACACGTTTCGTACTGTTACCGTGTTGCTTGCCCTTTTCCTTCGACTTCTCCTACCGTTGATGTGCTGTTGTCATCCGGACAGGATATCATACATTGTCATGATTGGTCAAGTGCTCCAGTTGCTTGGCTATACAAGGAACAGTATGCTCATAATGGGCTAACAAATGGTCGGGTTGTATTTACCATCCACAACCTTGAATTTGGAGCACACCACATTGGCAAAGCAATGGCACATTGTGATAAGGCTACAACTGTGAGTGCCTGTGTTTTGCTTTATCATGTGCTTGTTGCGCAAGTCCTTCAAAATATTGCTGAATCATGCTTATTGTCTATTTTGAACTTTTTTGGCCATCCCTGCAGGTTTCATACACATATTCAAGGGAAGTGTCGGGACATGGTGCAATTGCTCCTCACTATTTTAAATTCCATGGCATTCGTAATGGAATTGATCCAGATATTTGGGATCCATATAACGACAACTTTATCCCGGTACACTAATCATCATCGAGTATAATCAAACATATTCCATGGCTATGCGTTTAGTATCTACTTGGACTTTGTAAATTGTGTTTAGAGCGCAGCTCTAATTACATTTCCCTTTTGATTTACTCTAGAACACGTGTTTCCTAATTTGCCTGGATGGTTTGGAATTTCTCCAGCTATGCAAATTGAAACAATTCGATTGCAACTAATTTGAATTTGATGTTGTGTGTAACACTAGCATACTTATGCGTATGTAGGCTGTAGATCAATTATTCAGCTCTCTGTTTTGAGTACTGGTGTGGATATTTGCCCGCTCAACCTTTTATTGCATTGTATTTCAGGTCCATTATACTTCCGAGAATGTTGTTGGGGGCAAGAGTGCTGCAAAAAAGGCATTGCAGCAGAAGCTTGGATTACAGCAAACTGATACCCCTTTTGTTGGAATAATCAGTCGTCTGACAGTTCAGAAGGGCATTCACCTTATCAAACATGCAATTTATCGAACTCTTGAGCGCCATGGACAGGTCTTGTCTCTTGCTCATGCATGAAACCTATGTTTGCTTGCAAGCTTCCTATACATATTTTTCTTGTCATGTATCCTTTGTTCAAATTTTTATAACTAAAGCACTTTGCCTTTCTTTAATAGGTGGTTTTGCTAGGCTCAGCTCCAGATCCTCGCATACAAAGTGACTTTACCAACTTAGCTAGTAAACTGCATGGTGAATATCATGGTCGGGTGAAGCTTTGTTTAACGTATGACGAGCCACTATCACATTTGGTAAGTCTTACATCCTCTGCGAATAGCCCCATGTGTTAGTTGTTTGGAACTGGAAAGCTGATGTGTACTAAATTTATGGTCCTGTTGCAGATATATGCTGGTGCCGACTTCATTCTTGTTCCTTCCCTTTTCGAACCTTGTGGTTTAACCCAGCTTGTTGCTATGCGATATGGATCCATCCCAATTGTTCGGAAAACTGGAGGTATGTTTGATCTCCATGACAATGCATTTCTTGTTGGCAGTAAAAGATATGAGATGCATTGTGCAGGCCTTTATGACACCGTTTTTGATGTGGACAACGATAAGGATCGGGCTCAAGAACAAGGCCTTGAGCCGAACGGATTCAGTTTCGAAGGAGCTGACAACAATGGTGTAGATTATTCTCTCGACAGGTAAGTATAACCCATCAGAGTTGCACAAACTGTAATGCTACAAACGTTATTCATTCCATTCGACTGTCATTTCATTTCATTTCAGAGCGATTACCACATGGTACGACGCTCGCGATTGGTTCCACGCCCTCTGCAAGAGGGTCATGGAGCAAGATTGGTCATGGAACCGACCTGCTCTGGACTACATGGAATTGTACCATTCTGCTCGCAAAAACTGAGGCCTGACTGGGAGATACAAACGAATTTCTGGGAGTAAGGTTTGCTCAGGTTTCTGCGACATGCCAACATCTCAGTGTATGCCTTCTTCGGTGGCCATTATTTTGTCAAAAGGACAACGAGGAAAAAGCTGGCTTCTGCATCGATCTCCGGCGTCTGCAGGAGGCTAAGAGCTCTTCCCCCTTCGCCTAGCGACCATGCGGCGCACGCCCTTACGATATGCAGGAAGCTCATCTATCCAGACACTACATGTTCGCAAACATGTACTGAGGCAAATATGCTCCATTTTACCATTCTGTAGTCTTTCAGGTGTACATATTTTGTAAGTCAGCATGTAGGGTTTTTTTTTCTGCTCATCTGAAGAATAAAGTGCATACCAAATGGTACATGATAGGCTGAGTATCCCCATACCTTCGTAAGATCCGTGGTGAAGCTCAACTTTCTGTCACACGCTGGTACGCAGAAAATGTACGATGCTCTGATTTCGCAGGAACTTTTCGTCTGGAGATACGACTGTAATCGGCCGTGGTTGTGCTCGGACGGCACAGTGCTCATAGCGCCTGATCGATGCATGCTCGTTGCTATGGTTCCGTTCAGTAGGCATGACAATACGGTGTTCGATTATTCTTAATCGACCGTGCATGGGACAAAAAAATATACTGGCATATTACATCACATGATCTCGCGCAGGCAGAATAGGGTGCTTCTTTTTCACTTGTAGCTTACGGTTTCTACTTCAGTGACCAGCTTGTAAATAGTGCTCTTTTTAAGATAGAATCAAAAGAAAATTATAGTAAAAAGTGTATTGAGTTCAGTTGCACCGACTAAAATTGTATGTGACTATTTTTCTCTGCATATTGTCTCTCGTAAACAGTTAGAATTAAAAAATTTAAGACATAAGCTATAACCCAAAAGAATCCATCTATAATTAGTTAGGTTCTTTTGGGTTTTAGACTTATGGTTTTTAGCTTATGTTACAGTAACTAGTTTTCAAACGGTGTCTTTTTAAGATGGGATTTACAAGTCGATTACAGTAGATATTGTATCAAATTCATCTATATCGGTAAAATCTCGTGCGAATGTCTCTTTTCATACTCTTTCTTAGAAACAACTAGAATTCAAAATTGTAACCAAAAAATCATAAACCACAGCCTAAAAAGAATTCACCCGAGTTGTATTTCACTTGGAGTAGCCTTGTCGCCCTCGGACCTCGGCACGAGCAACACCACATTCACTTTGTCGCCGTTCGCTCCGATCTCGTCCAGCAGGTTACTCATTTCGAACCTGGCCGCCATCTTGGCAGTGCGTCTGTTCTTTGGCCCGGCCATCAGGCCATGTGCTGCGTGGTGACAATGAAGCTCCCCACGCACTCCACCGCCGCTGTGTCCTCTCCGCTTTCGAATGTATTCACGTACGTACCAAACTTTACGAAGTTAAAAGGGTTGGCCGCGTCGACGTGCTTAGAGTGGTCGGCGGCGACCTCGATCCCCTAGATGAGCAGCACCACCTCCGCTTCGTCCAAGGTAGAACCAAGCTATTGGACCCGATGTCATGAGACACCGGGTCTAAAATTTTTTTTAGTAAGATTATCACTTCCGATCCATGTGTGAACTTCTTAACCTAAACTCAGTGCACACGGTTCTTTTCTTAAAGCCTAACAAAGAGAGCACTAGCGGCCTAAATTCTCATTAGCTAGCAGCAGTCTATGAGGAGTGTTTAGGGAAGAAGTGTTTAGGACGACGTGCTGGTGAGGAGGTGGCGTTTTTTAGGTGGTTTTTTCTTGGACACGGAGGGGGAGGAGCTGTACGCGTGTACAGAAGTGATGGGGTGAACGGATAAACTCTCGTATTATATTCATTATATTCGTAGAAATTTAACTATTTATGTTGCATGCATCTTTTTGGTCTGACTAGCTGTTTGTACAAGGGGTAATTCAGTAACTGAATGTTTGATTGAACAAGTGTTTTGGTTGAACTGAACTTTGAAGCTGGTACGTTCCGTACTGATGTGTCAAGCATTGGTTCGGTTCTCGGAAAAGTTCAGTTGAAGAGAAAAGTAGTGGTGATGCTTGGTAAGTTCCTCAATAGTCAAGACCGATATAAAAGAGATCGTGGCATGCAAGCAAGGTGGTAACAGTAGAGTGCTTGACTTTTTTAATTAGATCTTGATTTGTCCAGCATGTAACATCATCACTATGTGCATGCCATTTGAACCTTGCATGCTACGACTAGTGACAACCAAGAGTTCTGTTCGACTGTCATACGATTGATGTAGTGTACGCCCATCCTTAGTGATTTAACCCCGCTTATTTCGCTTGAGTCTCTGGTTTATTTTTTACTATTTTTAAATTTTATTTTTTTTCTATTTTTTTGGTTTTTTAAGTTTTTTTGTCAGTTTTTTTTCATACTCATTTACATTGTCTATGATAGGCTAATCTGTATTTTCTATTTTTTTAATTTTTTAAATTTAGTTACACTAAATAAATCATCATCAGTTACAGTGTAATTTTAATCCAATAGAGCGACACCTAAAATCTACGTGCCAAACTTTTGTCAGACATCAACAGATCATTGACTCCCCCTGCGCACACAGGCAACCTTCTGACATTTCTTCGTGGCCGAGGTTTTTCAGACTTAAGTTAAGTTATGTTTATACTGCCTATAGTAACTAACTTTTAAACGATGTATTTTTTAAAATAGGATCAATAAGAAAATTATAGTAAAAAGTGTATCGAGTTCAGCTGTACCATTCAAAATCACATTCGACTATTTCCTTCTGCGTACTACATCTCACGAATAACCAAAATTCAAATATTTAAGCCACAAGCCATAACTTATCAGTCTAAAAGAATCCACCATATAGGGTTCTGACATCACAGTTAGCAACTTGGTATCATAACTTCTTTAAAGCTCAAGGAATTGGTGGCTCCTCGTTGCTACCGTACCATTCCCATGGTCGCTGCGCGCCTGACGTGTGTAGTCCTCAACGCGCTTAGGCCCGCTTGTGTCACTGTGGCCTGTGTTGGGCTCGCGAATGCGTTGGCCCGTTTCGTTTCTCAGCGTCTTGCCTTTCATTCGGTCCGCTCCGTAAAGCTGAATGAAATCACAGCTTCAGCGTGTTGGGAAACCTAGGCCTGGGCCTACAAGCTCAGTCCATTTGTGGGCATCCTCCACTTAGTTTATAAATAGGGGGTCTCCATTGTCTTCACTTGCAACTTTATGGAAGAGAAAAGGCAATAAAGAAAGGAGCTCCACTCTCATCTCTTGTGTTCAATCTATTATTGTATTGCATTATTCTATATTTTGACCCACCCCTTTTGCATAGGAGGAATCGATTAGACTGAGCTCGCCAGCAACGGTTCCTCAACACGTTATCAGCACAATCGCTCTGGTGGATCGAAAGGTAATCATCGAGCACTCAAAGATTGAATTGTGCATTGCTATCTAGATCACTTTAAATTTCACAAAATTTTCGCTTTCAAGATTATTTTTCTACGGTGCAAATCCGCTCTAAATCTACCACGAGCAGACTTGAAGTCATCGATCAAGCCGATCGGTATATTTATACAAAAGAGTAGATATTGATTGCACTTTAGATTAAAAAAATTACACACGCGCTGCCCGTACGTGTCACACGTACCACCGATCGACCGCTCGCCTACGCCGCCCGCAGACACACGCGGCTACTGCGCGACGCCGCCGAACGCCGGTTGCTCGCATGCACGCTGAAGCCGTGCTAGCTTGCCATGCCGCAAGCCGTACCGCCCGACAGCCCCACAAGGTCACCGCCGCTGCTCAGCCTCGGGCCACGAGCCATCGGTCCCAAGCGCCAGCGCCTCGGGCATTGCACCACCTACACATGGCTGTGGTTGCACGGCCAACGCCCCGCCGTGCGCCGTTCAGCAGCCGTGCCTCCCGCACGAGGCCGCGTCGTTCAGCCACTGCGCCTCCCGCGTGAGGCACAGACCGTAGCCGCATAGCGCGCCATCGTCGGCCAAAGAAGCACAGCCGCAACCTGCCCCACATGGGCCGTTGTCGTGATACGCGCCACCGTTCCACCCCCTATGTGCCGTCACTGGCCTAGAGAAGTGTTGCTCCCGCATGGGCTCTCCACCGGCGCCGTCCCCGCATGGGCCGTCACTGCCTAGCCTCGGGTAAAGCTGACGCCGCCACCTCCCGCACGGCCCCGAACGAACCACCGAATGCCGACACCCCTACACAGGCTCTTACCTCATTGTCGGCGTCGTACCGACGTCGCCCCGCAGAGGCTCTTGGTAGTCTCGGCCGCCTCGCCCTGCTTGGCCGCCCCGTCACTTGGCCTCACGTTGAGCTCCTGTATGAGCCGTCGGCCACCCACGTGCCTGGATGCGCCGCCATCATTGCGCACTCAAGGGCACCGCCATGCATGAACAGGGTCGGGGAACCTACCCCTCCCCTCCTTTTGAGCCGGCCGGTACGGGCTTGGACCCAAGTGGGCCGGGAGGGGACAGAAAAAAGGAAAAAAACAGGCGGGACAGTGTCAGGATTTTTGCAAATAACGCCATTTTGCGTAGAGACGTGCGAAGAAAAAACTGATGCTCTACACCTGTCTCATCACAGAAGCTCTTAAAGTAGGAGTTCTTAAACTCCGTGCCATTGTCACTACAAATCGCTCGTAAGACACCAGAGAGTTCAACAGACAACCTGCCGAACAAATCCCGAAAATGACCAAAAGTCTCATACTTAGAGGCTAAGAAAAAAACCCAAGAGAACCTCAAGAAGTCATCAACCACAACAAGAACGTACCACTTCCCACCGGCTGACTACACTCTAGCTGGACCAATGGTGTCCACATGAAGAAGCTGTCTTGGTGCATCAGTCATAGTCAGAGTGACTTGGGGATGAGAAGCGGCAACCATCTTGCCATGCTGGTAAGGAGCACAAACTAAGTCTTTGACTATCATGAGCTTAGGTAGACCACGAGTGAGATCATGGCCTCTCACTCAGGTCAAATGATCAAGTCTCCTATGATAGAAGGAGAGATCACGGGACTCAGAAGCAACTAAGCACTGGAGAGAATCACCAGAAGACTCAATAAAATTAGCACAAAAGATCCTCCTAAACCTAGAAATCCCGCAAACTAAACTTCCCGAAGAATCAAGAATTTTACAAGCATTTTTCTTAAAGGTTACCTTGAAATCGTCATCGGTAAACTGAGAAATAGAAAACAAATTATAACACAACTTACTCACTAAGGCAACAATGTTAAGAATACAAGAATTATTAATGTACACAAATACCTTTAGAGATAACTCGACCTAACGAAGCGTCTCTAAAGGTGATCGTCTCATCACTTAGAGCTCAGACTAGAGAAGAGAACCGACGGGGGTCTCCGGTTATGTGATGACAACAGCCAGAGTCCACAAGCCACACATCTTCCTTCCCAGCCCGACGAAGCTGAGTCAGTGAGAAGATAACATTGGTGGCTCAGTACTAGGGTAAATAAGAGTATATTTGGGAACTCAGTATTGAGTCACACGATGAGCAGAAGGTGCAGTCACAGAAAAAAGACTGACCTCTAACTACTCTACACGCATCACCTCTCACGAAATTAGAAGGTCTAGGAGCAGATCTCAAGCTTCTGCTAGGTCCGACCGCTATGGAAGAGTGGATCCGACCTACAGCAGTATGCTGATCACGCCACAAATAGTTACCTTGATGGAGAAAACGAGGTCTATCCTCAGGACGACAGAAATCCTGACTAGAGGCAACTCGAGGACCAAAACCAGAAGAAACCTGAAAACCAAGTCCTCGACGCTGCCTAAAACCCTGCAAGTTCGGAGAGCTACCTATGACTCTAGATCTCATGTTAGTCTTAGGAGCACTCCGAGTCTAGGGCTAACTCTGAATATTCCTAAGAGCACGAACACTGTCTCTTCGCGCGATCTTGGCACGCCAGAAGCAGAGCTCAACCACATGTCCATACTTCTGATAGAAAGTGCAATGGTACTTTGCATTCTGAGAAGTCGAAACAACAAGATGAGACTTCACCTTCTGAGAGGTCGAATTTGCAGATGGCAGAACCTTACTGTCAGAAATCTCTTGGACAATGCCTGTAGACTTAAACACTACTTTCTTAAGCTCAGGCTCAACCTCAATCACGCCTGCTACTACAGCTCTAACAACAGCAGGTGGATGGGCCTGTTCTTTTGTGGCTTTTGGCTTCAGTTTTTAGCTTTTCTACAGTAACTAGCTTTTAAACGGAGTGTTTTTTCAAGATGGAGTCTACTAGTTAATTGTAGTACATACTGTACCGACTTCATTTATATCGACAAAAGCTGAATGAGAAGAAGAGGATGAAGAACCGGAAGAAGAAGATCGAATAGCACATGAATATCTTTCCTTATACACGGCTACCTTAACTTTGAGGGCTTCGCAAGACACAAAAGGAGCACTTCTAATTCTAGCCATCTGGGCTTCGTAACTCTCCCTAAAGGTCTTTTGCATATCCTCTATTTTCTCCTCAACTTAGTACAGAACAAGCAATATGATTTTAGCTTCACTAGTAAGAACATGCATGCTCTGCTCTGGTCCAAGCCTTACACGTTCGGTCGCCACGGCACAGGGCATCCGGATCGTACAAGGACGTTCCGAGGAGCTAGTTCGATCCATTCTCCAAACTTGCAAGACGATAACATGTTGTTCCAATTGTCCTTTATTAGAACCATCAGACAGACGAACGCACAAGCACAAAGCCTAGCTCACATAGATAGATACGCAGCACACCGGTATCTCGTAAATAAGCGGATTTTGTAGCGCATATATAGCGGGTAGTACTTCACTTAGCGTAGCCGATACTGACGCCGCCGACGGTGACCAATTCGCCCGCGCACCTCGGCACGATCGACACGACGATCGTCTTGTCGCCGTCCGCTCCGATGTCGTCCAGCAGGTCACAGATGCCGAACCTTGCCACTGTCTTGACCGAGCCCCTCTTCTTCTTGGGCCGGATCATGTGCGGCGTGAGCGCGACGCTCCCGGCGCACTCCGCCGCCGCCGTGCCGTCCCCACTTTCAGACTCGTTCACGTACACGTCGAACTTGACGAACTTGAAATGGTCGGCGATCTCGATCCCCTCGATGATCAGCACCTCCTCCTCCTCTTCCTTCTCCTTGCGGCTCCTCGAGACCTTGGGCCTCGTCACGGTCACTCTCACAGTCTTGTCCAAGGTCGCCGGGAGGGCGCCCGCGGCAGGTGCCGGCGTCCCGGCAGCTCTCTTGGCTGGTTTGGCGTTCAGCCACGGCAGACCGACGTCTTGGTACGTGTAGCGCAAGGCGGACGTGTCTTGGCAATCGCGGACGCGGACGCGGACGAGGCGGGCCTCCTCGTCGTAGAACAGGAAGTTGGCGTCGAGCCAGTCCGGGTCGGTGAAGTCGGTGTTGCTGGGGCGGAGGCCACGCCAGATGTGCCACATGCGGTCGACGTTGCCGTGGTGCGCGAAGAACACCGGATCGCGGGCGGCGGAGTAGAAGTTGCCCATGTCCTCGAGGTTCGGCTGCCTCGGGTCGCCGGTCCAGATGTGGACTGGGCCGTGCGGCACGTTCTCGATGGAGCCTCCTCCCGGGTTCGGCTCGTCGCCGGCGCGGTAGGGCTGCCCCAGGAATAGCTGCGTCTTCTTGGCACTCGAAATCATCTGATATAGACATATCAGTGTGTTACTTAATGATCAATAATTACGTCCAAGTTAATTTGGAGTGTAATTAACTTCAGTGATTTGCATTAATTAGGTACTGGTAGTACTGGCCTGACGGTACATGATCTTTAGGTTTTGATCGATCTGCTGATCTTTTGGGATGCTGGGGTCGGTCTCACTGTAGTCGAGGTCGAGCGGGAACGGTGGCTGGTGGGCGGGGTTGCGCCTCTCGTCGTACAGCGGAGACGAACTGTTGGCGTAGATCGCGGGCAGCGTCATGCCGCCCGGCGCGTCCCAGTTCCAGAACGGCAGAGCGAACGTGTCGTCGCCGATGAGCTTGCCGAGGATCCTCTCGTGAAAGTAGAGGTAGAACCTGCGTGAAGTGTAACGTTCAGCACATGCTCAAGCAAACGTCCAGTTCATCAAAGCAGTTAAGCAGTTGCATGCACGTACGTGTGGGTAGTAATTAAACAGCTGCACCTTTAATTTAAGCCCCACACGTGCATGCAAGTGTACATCAATTAAATGACCAGAGCTGATCATGTATATATAAGATAGACACGTACCTGTGCCATGGGAAGAAGAGCCAGCAGTTGTGTATCTGGATCTCCAACTCCGGGAACCCGACCTGATCATACGCGCCGTCGCAGTACGCGCAGTGCACGCGCCACTGCTGCGCGAAGCTGCGCGGGTCATCGGCCGGCAGCTTCTTCATGAGCCCCACGGCTTTCTCGTACTTTGCCAGGTACTCCCTGTCCACCAGGTGCGCCGCCGGCCGCACACGGAGCGGCGAGGAGGCCGGCGGTAGCTTGAAGTCGGTGATGCCGGTGCCGGCGCGGTACGTCGGGCAGCAGTTGGTGTCCGGTGCCGTCTCGGGGAGGTCGGGCGGGTGGCAGTTGCGGAGGTCCGGGGCCTGGATTGGCGCCGCGAGCGCGCCACGTTGCGTAGCCAGGCCGGCGGCCGCGGCTCCTCCTAGGCCGAGGAGCACGCCTCGGCGGTCCACACGGTCGCCGCCGGTGGCCTTGCATGAGACATAACGTGGTTTCCTATCTTTCACGGGGAGGACAGCGCCACCCCTAAGGGTTTGGAGGCTGCACGGCATGCGAGGTGTAGCACTAATTCGTGGTATGCTGGTGATCTCCATGGTGCTACCTAGCTAGCAAGCTGCTTAACGATAAATTCTTGTGAGCTTTGTGATAACTGTGCCATGGTTCATAGTGCATGCTATATATAGTGCTTGCACGTAGCTAGCCGTTTGGTTTCTTTGTTACGTGTGCTTGTTGAACTGCGCTACTGGTCACCCACGTGGTCGAGCTAACTTTGGTTCGCTGGCAAGTGCACGTACAGTTCGGGAGAGAGAGTAAGGTGATGCACGGTAAGTGTCTCTCCTTTCGTTTCGACTTCAGTTTCTGCTCCTAACTTATTTTTCACTATTTATAAGCCCGAAGGTGATGCACGGTAAGGGAATTGTGACTTGCGAGTAGAGTACGTACTAAGAGTAGCTAGTAGCAGTGTGTTTGACATGAAGTTCACTGTACACACACTGCGTTGTGACAAGTATTCAGGCGCGATAAAACCTACTATGCATGCTAGTTGGGTTCCTCCGAGGCATCTCGATATATGCTGGCTACGGTGCATTCCGACTTCAGTTTCAGAAACTGGAATCACGTTGGTTTTTTTATTTTGATTTTGATTTTTTGCTTTTTTTATTTGCATTTGTTCGTGAAGATACAATGCTATTTTTTTATTTTTCTTTATTTGTAATTAAGTGTTTTAAAAAAACTAATCATCGTTATAGTTTCAGTCAAAAATTAACAACCAGAATCCAGCCGCTAAAAAAAGTCAACATTGATCACGCCATCGCCTACCTAGCTAGAAGAGTCAGCATCGCCTGCCTAGCTAGAACCTTGCGCACGCAACTAGTCAAGCACTTCGAGATGACAGACAGTATTTCTTCAAGATTTGATGTGAACAGTTGGGTCGCAGAACTTATTTTTTCTGCCTTTTTCTCCCCTTCCTTAGGCCTTCAGGCCTTACCCTTGTAAGTTCAGTTCTAAGGCACTCCATGTTTTGGGCATGCTGATTATCCTAAGAGATTGTACCCCTTCCTAGGCTCCTAAGACTTCAATTTGAAACACCTTCGGCTGCACTTTGAGTAACGGATTCAGTTCGCTTTCAGAGAGACACACACAGAGAGAGAGAGAGAGAGAGAGAGAGAGAGAGAGAGAGTTTCCCGATCCACGCGATTGCCTCCGTATCGAAGATCTGATGGTTTGCTGTCGTTAGTAGCTGCTGTTTACATTCTACACGTAAGAGCAGAAACGGAGAGAGGCCGATCACGAGCGGCAGCTAGCTAAGCTTGTGGCGATGAAATTCATGAAGCGTAACATCCTTCTCGTCTTTCATCAGTATATGACGGTGCTGATTCAGATTGGTGCCTAACTGCCTGCCTTTATTTCTGAGCCGTCGTTTTTGGCAGAGTGACGGGTACGTGGAGGGTGAATCCACAAGTCTGCAAGCTAGACGCACGCGCCGCGGGCGTTTTGCGCTGTAGCCCGTGAGCCGCTTGCACGGACAAGGCTACAGATCAGGTTCCACACAGAGGCGGCTGGTCTCAGTGTATCCGTAGTGTATAAAAATATGGGATCATAAGTCACTTTAAGATTGATCTTATATATTATATGGTTGATTTTAAGTAGACCATAAGCAAAAAAGCTTAAGACGGCCCTTAAGCTAAAGACCTGGCTACAAGCATTAAAATACAATTTTTTTAATCCTGTTGTTCTCTCTTCCCCTACCAGCCAACTACTAATAACCACAAGCATTAAACTACAATTTTTTTATTGTCGGGTGGGACCCTTATTACAGCCGAGCGGTGAACTCAAACATAACGAGTCGATCTTAACGATTAGATGTGACCCACCTTAAGACCTATCCGATGACCTAAATATGGTATTGCATGGCATGGCCATGGCAAGGCATGCGTTACTCGTCACTCCTCACCTGCTGCTCAGTTCTTCCCGCGAATAGCACCAGCAGTTGGTGTTTCAGCTCAAGCGTCCTTCGTCCGTATTTGGATACTGGACAAATGACAACAGGCCAGGGCTAGCTCGCTACTCCGGTGTGTCTCCCTCACAAATCGAAGACCTTTCATTTGTGGCTTCTGTCCATCCTGCATGTTGGATTCACGTCCGTCCGTCTAAACAGCATGCTAGCTACTTGCCATCCAGATCAAGTAGTAAGGCATTAGGTTATCATGCTGGTGAAGACTTTCCAGTTGATCGATCGAAATCGATCCGAAATCATGTGGATTAAGTAATACAACATATGGTTTATAACTTTTGTGGTAACTCGAATATTTGTGGTGCGTATAAGTATATAGGTGGCCTTGAGGTATGTTTGCATCACGGTGGCACGCAAGCAAAAATATTTTGATTTCTTACGTGGAAATGATATTGTTAGATGTGGAAAAACACTACTCACTTCAGCCACAAATACATGTCATTTTGAATATCGATATGGTCTCTAAAACGCAACATTATATTGTAATATATTTTTATAAAATGCAATAGATTTATAATATTATGAAAAACACTTTTCGAGATAAATGTATAATTATGATTTTCATGTATCAAATATAGATATTTAAAAAGATATCGATAATCAAAGTTTTAAAATTTTGACTATACACATCCTAAAACGATATGTACTCATGGTTGAAGGGTACCCTGGGACAAATCTAATAGGCCCCTTTCTTTTTTCACTTATGATTTATGATTTATAGCTTATGCTACAATAACTAGCTTTTAAACGGTGTGTTTTTCAAACCGGGTTCAACAAGAAGATTATAGTAAAAAATGTACGGAGTTCAGCTGTACTAGCTAAAATCGTATGTGATTATTTTTTTACGTACTGCCTCTCACAAACAGCTAAAATTTAAAAATTTATACTATAAATCATAAGACATGGCCCAAAACAATCCACATTATAATATCTGCAGCTTGCAAATTGCTTACAGTAGCCAACAAGGGCGCTCTCTATGCAACGGATTTGTATGGGCTGAGAATGAGTGTTCATGGTTGGGTTGGGCCAGGCCGTTGTCGGGATACATCAGTGATTTGTATGGAATGGATTCACAAGCCTGAACAGTGAACATATTGGGTTGGCCTCCAGGTAGCCTTGTGTGGTCTACAAGAAACCTGGTGCTATAGCTTACTTGACCTACTACGGCCCAACGTTATGAACGGCTATGGGCTTCTCTCTTCTTTTCCTCCCATTTTCGTTGGGACGACAGACAAACCCTCTTTTATATTAGTAGAGATATTATAAGTTATACGCTCTAGTCATAAAAATATGTTATTTTGAGATATATACAGTCAAAATTTCAAAAAATAGCTATCGATATCTTTATAAATATTTAAATTAGATACAATAAAATCATATTTGTAGATTTACATCGAAAAGTACTTTTATAATATTATAATTTTATTAGGTATTATAAATATATTATAATAAAAATCGATGGTCAAAGTTGTATTTGTTAGACTATGTCGGTGTGCAAAATAACATGTTTTTTTTTGAGTGAGGGAGTAGAAGGCATGTTGTGCAGATGACATAGGGCTATCTACACAAGAACAAGAGACGCTTGTTATTTTCTTAAATATAACCCAATCCATTTGACCAACAACAAATGGCTGACACTGATGGCTCTTAATGCAAGTTCAACTTTCACAAAAAAAAACCTAGCGTTTGGTAGAAAAGGTAAGGCAATTTACAAATAGTTTGTATTTGTTTGAACATTATTAGTTTAGATTACAATATTTTCTCAAGGATTATTGGAGCATGAGGGTTGGTTTCCTTGCGGGGAAAAGTAGCCGTGTTTTTATAATTAAGTTTTATGTTTATAATGGATGTTTTTTTTTGCTGTGGCTGATGTTTTGTTTGTTTATTTAAAAGAAACAGTGGCTGGGTTCAGCACAACTTAGTGTTTTTGGCTTTTGGCCTTTGTTACAGTAACTAGTTTTTAAACTATGTATTTTTTTAAGGTAAGATCTACTAGTCGATTATAGTACATACTGTAATGACTTTAAATATATCGGTCAAAATCATATATGACTGTCCTCCTCTTCATAATCACTCTTATGAATAGAAAAAATTTAAAAACAATAAACTAAAAAATATAAATTATGGTTTAAAAAAACTCACCCAATAAACCCTAAGTAACTAGTTGAAAGGAAAGAAAGGGCCATTACATTTCGTGTGCGTCTAGCCTTTCTTAACCAGCCCCAATCCCCCACACTTTTCCCCTGCCCATCCGTCTCCCCACCGGAGGAACAAGCTCTCATCCAATCCAGACAAATCCTGCTATTCACGTAAGTTTCTGCACAGACTGCACTAGCTTTCGATCAATTCAGCCTCAGTCTTCGTCGATTTAGGGTGTTGTCGTAACCAATTTGGTGGTTCTTGGTGATTCCCAGGACCAAGAGGAGTTCATCCTGTTCTGTCGCAACCCCACCCAATCCGGTCCAACTCGTAAGGATTCGCTCAGCTTCCTAGTGATTTTTTGCCAGATTGGTTCGATCGGTGTGTATTTTGTGGTTGATTTTGGCTTTAGTTTGGTACTTTCAGGCAGGAAGGGAGCGTGATGGCCAGGAGCTCCTTCAAGCTGGAGCACCCGCTCGGTTTGTCTAATGTTCCCATGCTCCCCTTATGTTCTGTTTCTGTAGGGAAGTTGCGATGTTTGCTGTAATTTCGGGGTTTCGATTATTGACTGTGTACAAATTTTAGGAACAGTTGCGTAGATTTCTAGGAATTCTGGAAATGAGCAGCTACCTGCATAATAGTATGCTATGATAATTTGTTTAGAATACATGAGATGATGGTGTTGTTTTGGGGTAAGGTGATGTCTAACCAAAAGAACTGTAGGGGAGCTAGCAACTGCTTGTTGAATTATGCAAGACTTGTGCTAATTTGCAAGGAGCTTGTGATTATCATAAGGTTGTGTGGCTGGTTTGGATTGATAGTATAACATGCCTGTGATTAGTTTTAATAAGTACTCTTTGTGGTTATCATATCGACATCCATCTTCTAATTTAATATTGCGGGTTGATGGGGCTGGTTAATGGGAAAAGGTTGTGGCTTCTGATGGATCGATTATGAGGAGATTCAATATGCTTGACTCGATTTCTTCTTAGGTGCGTTTTGTGTAGGGTTGTCATATCCAGTAGTTATAGATAATAAAAGTTGGCAGGTCAACCCAGACCTGTGACCTGATTATTTGTTTTTTTTTTAGGCTTTTGTGTAATGGTTCCTTTTCTAGCGGGTTGTATAAAGAATATGAATTTACAATTCAATGACCCAACACTTGTTGAGAGAAAGCTGTACTTTCACAACGTTGTTTTGGTAGTGTAGTGCCTTTTTGGGGGAAGTCGTGCTTGTCCAGCTGAATCTGTGGTGAAACGTCCCTGCTGGTTTACAATGCCCTCCTGTTCCCGATAATTCAGAGGACAGTTAGACTTTCATCATGCTTTTTAGTTTTTACGCCGATTTCTTTCTTTCTAGATAAATTTTTACCTTCGTAACTGAGCTGTACATAGTTTAGTTATTTATTGGCATGTATGTCCTACATAAACAGGATCATAACAGATATTCTTTTTAGAAACAGACAGCATGGTTTTAGAAGTTTTACGGTTGCCATGCCATGCGATGATTCTGGTAGTTACACCTACAGTTCTATCTGCACAATGTTAACTCTAGAACCTGTCTCTGATTACCTCTTGTTCTCCATCTGCTACAGCCTTGATCTGTAACTTTCTCTGAAGATGCTTCAGCCTTTTAGTGAGTTTAGAATAACTGAAATCTTATACTGTTTGTGCAATGTGTTACAGAGAGGAGGCAGGCTGAGGCTAACCGTATCAGAGAAAAGTACCCTGACAGAATTCCTGTAAGGTTCTCCTCCTTATTGCTCTGTATAGACTGTTTGCTTCATCATGATTTCTTTGCTCCAATTTTTAAGACAATCTATGTAATGTAGGTGATTGTTGAGAAGGCTGAGAGGAGTGATATTCTTGACATCGACAAGAAAAAGTAACTTCTCAACCATTTTGTGAAATGATAACCTACATTTAACTACTCCCTAAGACTGCTATAGAAAGGAATGTCTCCATCTTTAATTGTTTATAAGAAGTTAATGCTAGCAGGGGACTTCACGGTTCCCGATGATAATTAATGGTAGTTGACGCCATTCATCTTGTCATGTTGGACCATTTCAATTCAATGCAATAGTATTTGCTGTGGGTACTTTGTGGACATCTTTTATTCCAATTGTTTCAAGGACTACGTCATGATTAATGGTGTCACTGGAAATTGGATTGGCACTAGTACAACATCGGGACAGTACTTGTATCACATTCAATCCTTAGGCTTTTGTTTATTTGAACATGTATTTACTGTAAAGTTCACATATGTATGGTCTAGCAGCATTTGGCGATTTCAGTTTAGGCTTGCAATGAAGGGATGCCAGTATGACATTCTGGATCAAAACTCTTGATACATTAAAGCATTATTATACCATGACCTTATGCTGTCTGATTTTCTGATACCCATCACCATACAGGTACCTCGTCCCTGCTGACCTTACAGTTGGACAATTTGTGTATGTTGTTCGGAAGCGGATCAAGCTCAGTGCTGAGAAGGCAATCTTCATCTTTGTGAAGAACACACTTCCACCAACAGGTCTGTAGAATGAATACAGCAACAATCTTGTGACTGATTTCCACCCATAAAGAATTTGTGACATTGGTTGATTATTTTGCCGCATGGTGCACGTTTTCACCTAAATTATATTTGCTTCGATGGTTTTGCAGCGGCTCTGATGTCTGCAATTTACGAGGAGAACAAGGATGAAGATGGATTCCTCTACATGACTTACAGTGGCGAGAACACCTTTGGGCTGCTCTAGGTGGTGCCACGGCAATCACTTAAACCTCCTGTAAATAAGACTTGCCAAGCAACTGTATATTCTGGTTTACCTCATGGCAAATATTTACATTCTATTACCAAAATCTATCAAATGTTCTAAGCATTTTAAGAATACATACATTGCTTATATAAAGTAATTGACCCTGAGATCAGTCTCCGCCTCTCTGGTGCTACTGAAGTTTCCTCACCCATGTTCATGCTGTTGCGGTTGTTGGTATCGAATTTGATGAGGATTAAATAATTTATTAAATATGACTTTAATACTAAATTAAGATCTCGAATAATGTGGTCGTGAACAATCAAATATCACATTATCTGTGTACCTCTGTTCATAGGGTTACTGTTTATTCATTCGGTCAGTAACTATTCGGAGGTCTCTGATACATGGGACCGCCTTCAGGCAACTCTTCCTGCACGGTAAGATAAAACATGTGTTTTGTCTATCTTCTAATCGCACGATAACTCAGCTCTACGTCTCTGATGATAACCGTCTTGTAGTTGTTTACATGATTCTCTCTCACTGACAATAACTAAGGCAGCTGTCCCCATGATTTTCTCCACTAATAATAACCGAAAAACAGTTATTATCATATTTCTCTCGTTGATAGCAAATGTTTGCTCGACCGGACATGAGAGGTCGATAAGGAGCCTGCTCACGTAGACAACCGACACCTCTTCGGCGTTATTTAAGTCTGACGAGAGATGAGAGATACAAGAGACAGGCAAATTCTAGAGAATAAAGGGAGATCTCAAGTCTGACGAGAGATGAGAGATACAAGAGACAGGCAAATTCTAGAGAATAAAGGGAGATCTCTCGATCGGAAAGCGGATTACAGAGGCAAAAGTAGTGATTCTAGGGCTACTAGCATTCCCTTTGTAATATCTCATCAAGAGCATCTTGTAACCAGTTCATAACAACAAATATAGTCTCCATTCACCTTTTTAACCTTCCTGTAAGACTTGGTTTTTTACTAAAATTCGTAAGATCGACAAATTGATCGTCGATAGCTGGCATTGTCTGTGGAGAAAAGACGCTGAGCCCCTAAAGGTTCTCATCAGAATTATCATCTTCCCCTGTTTTTGTCGACATCGCCTATACGATCATGATAGAAACATGGGATGACAAGAATTGGTTTGATCTAGCAGACTACGCCGATCTTGATATGGACGCATGTATCCACTCCATGGAACACGATATCTCCTCGTCGTCATCATCTATCCTATGGTCACTACTCCTTGAGACCAGCGAGGTCAACTGAATAGAAGAAGATAAGCCGCCCCAATCATCAACGCTCCTGGGGAGTCAGGTGTCCCAATCTTGTCGGAATGCCTAGGTACCATGGCAAATCTGGCGCATTCGACCAACAAACATGACAACAAGAGTGTGATGCCACAATTCGAGGGTCAGAGTACTCTCAATTCGATCGTGGATGACCACTATTCGCCGACAACTCCTACTCATTATGGGAGCCGATCGACACCTAGTCACAGTGTCAACGAAATTACCCCGATAGAAAGCCGAGCGAAGACAATAACACTCACCTTTCGATTAGCAATTCAACGAATCAGGTTAAATCCACCACACAGTCCCCTAGAAACAGTGCTCTCCAATTGTTCTCCACCGTGGAAACTCCTTGCCGAAGCAATAGAAGGTTCTTCATCAGTTTGGATGGGAATTTATCAGGAGATTCCTACTAAAAGCACGAGCTCAACACAATCGGTGATATCGCTGCAAATGTCGTGCATGACTCTCCACGACAGATCCCCCTGATCCATTGGTTGGGATAGTATGAACTCTCCTATATCACCCACATCAGTCAGAAATGACAAAACTAGTAGACATCGATCATCTAATCCACCTATTTCTACCCCTCTGTGCTTGCTAAGTCGCATAGAGTGAGTAGAGAACTTAGGGCGAAACTCGAGTCATCAAACTCCTTTCGCCAATAGAAATGCTCCAAGACCTACGGTAATTGTTCAAAATCTGCAATGTGTTCATGATATTCTTAACAAATAGTACCTTGTTCTAGTTGAAACATTAGGTATGCTCAAGTTGTAGGTCAGATATCGGAGATCCTCTAGTGAACCATGTGGCACACGAAGATGTACCTGGAGCAGAGGCAGTCGTAGAGCTAAAACTTGACTTCATCTGTGCATTCCTTGCACGGAAGAAGCCAACAAGGTTGGATTGACAATAATCCGTCATTAGGCACAAGACCCACTCAAAGGTTTCGATAAGGAAGTCATGAGAGAAGAAGGCTCTTCGATAATGAGGCAACCCCCCTCGTCATGAGGGACAAAATTGGAGACATGATCCATGTGATTTGTGACATCATGTGAACCAAACATTTGGTTGAAGAAACTATTTGAGTGTCCATGACCGGATTGGGGTACCAGCTCCCCGCTATGACCATCGGAGGAACAGGTCTCCGACAGATTACAATCTAACCCCTTTTTAGAGAAGGCACCATAACCTAATCAGAGGTTGTCGAGCTTTCTTGATAGGCCTTTAGGTACTACGTTGGTACGTTGGTCGAAAATGTTTCGAGCAACTAACCTTAATAAATTCAATGAGAAATAGAACCCATTGGAGCCAATCGACACCTAGTCAGTGTCAACGAAATTATCCCGACAGAAAGCCGAGTGAAGACAATAACACTCACCTTTCGATCAGCAATTCAACGAATCAGGTTGAATCCACCACACAGTCCCCTAGAAACGGTGCTCTCCAATTGTTCTCCACTGTGGAAACTCCTTGCCGAAGCAATAGAAGGTTCTCCATCAGTTTTGATAGGAATTCTTCAGGAGATTCCTACTAAAAGCACGAGGTCAACACAATCGGTGATACCGCTGCAAATGTCGTGCATGACTCTCCACGACAGATCCCCTGATCCATTGGTCGGGATGGTATGAACTCTCCTATATCACCCACATGCGTTAGAAATGACAAAACTAGTGGACATCGATCATCTAATCTACCTATTTCTACCCCTCTGCGCTTGCTAAGTTGCATGGGGTGAGCAGAGAACTTAGGGCGAAACTCGAGTCATCATACTCCTTTTGCTAATAGAAATGCTCCAAGACCTACAGTAACTATTCAAAATCTATAATGTGTTCATGATATTCTTAACAAATCTGCTCTTCACAATGATTGGTTCAACGTGCATACCCCTGAAACCCCTTCGAATCAAGTGCACTTTAATCTGCATTCGGTTCTTAAACATCTTTAGATTTTTGCAGTCAATGCATGGACAATACATATATTCGACCCCCTTATTCAACATATCCTCCTTAGTAGCTCTTGTAAAAGCAAACACACCATTAATGGACTATTCACTCAAATGGTTCCCATCGTACATTCAGTTTCGGCCCCACGTTACACATATAACAATTTAATATTAAATGTTGAATTAATCAATTAATATACTAGATATGTACGATCTAAAGTAGCTATATATAGCAAGAATAATTAATTAAATTGAATTAAGTAGAAATAGACTATGAATTGATTAAACCATAAACCATGCTAGATGTAAATAATCTTCTCTCTACATCAAGCTAGATAAATCTAAATCATCTTCAATTCTCCTTTCACCAAAAGGTGGATCTAAATTATAATGCAATTAGGAACAAATTACTAACAATAGGTAGTTAGGAACTTAATGAATCTACAATCACTCTTGCCAAATAATCTCTTTCACCAAATGGTCTCAAAGCCTCATGTCCACCTCAAAGCAACAGCCTAGATCTGGAATTTAAGACAGAGGATCGACGGGTCTATGCATAATTAATATAGTGAAATTATCACATACGGTTTTTAATACAAATTGTCTGTGATTACTTAATTATCATATACGGTTTTTAATACAACAGACGGTTCAAAGAAAGACCGTCTATGATATTTGGTAATATCACGACAGTTCTTGTTAATAATCATCTATGATACTTCACAGACAGTTTTCGCCATGAACCGTCTGTAATATTATCTCTTTACAGACGGTTTTTAGTGCTGGTAGCAATATAGACGGTCTTTAAACTAAAATCATATGTGATTGTATTTAATACTGATGTTTTTTTTGTAACCGTCTGTGATGTGACGTCTAGTATTAGACTTTTTGTAGTAGTAAAATAGCCATCCTAAGGCTAGTAGCATCCCTTTTATAGTCTCTCATCGAGGGTATCTCGTAACCAATTTATATTAATAAAGATACCACATTCTCCTTTTTAACCTTTCTGTGAGACTTATTCTCAGTGTGCCATTAAATCTGGTTGCGTTGCCGCGTTATTACCCTGGCTCTACCGACAGGTGCAGCTGATGGAAAAGGTCACCGGCCGGCTCGAGGGCCTTACGTCGCCGGTGCCTTGGATTTACTGCTTTTAGGCTCTGTCGCTGATCGCAGTGCCTGGATGGTGGTCGTTGCTCATCCTTCAAGGCAGGGCCAGGCCGGGGGTGTCAGGCTGAAGGCTGCTGTCGCTGTGCCTGTGCGTGCAGGGAATCCTGGTTCTTGGCGTTACAGGCAGCATCGATCGCCATTGTTTCTCTCCTGCGGATCGTAGTGTAGGGGGCCAATCTGCTCGAGCTCTATGGATGTATATGGGTTCGGTAAGGTAAAACTGTTTTGTTTGGGTAGGTTTTGAGGCGATGTAGAAGGGGTTTCCAAATTCCAATTTCCAAGCTCGTTTGAAGAAGCTCTGTGAGCTGTGAAGCTAGGAACGTTGTTAATTGTGCCAGAGGAATTAAACCATGCGAAGCAAAGCAAAACTTTATGAATCCGATCGAAGGACGATAAACTGTTCAAAATCAATCCAAAGTTTGAGCATAACAGATCCAGAGGCAGATTTGTCGAAGTTCGTTTGTGCAGTCATCGGTTTAATTACAAGGGAAGATTCATTGCACATACCAATCACCCATCACACACATGACACGTCGTGACGGACTGTGGAGATCGTTGACAGTAGCCAGCCTAGCTAGCGAGCATGCATGCACGGCAAAGGGATTGGCTCGTGAACTGCAGAGAATACGCCATCGTAAACTACTTAAAATTTACGTTAACCCTTTCTCCCTCTTGGATTAGGACGGTACTTAATTAGTTGCTGCTATCTGTTATTGTTTCTTCTTCAGATTAGGAGCATATAGGTTACGTACGTCGCATGTATACAGATGGAGCAATCCTAAAAGCTCAGATCAGTCGAGACTCGAGAGCTAATAGTAACGCCGTTACAAGCTAGCTAGCTTAGGTTGCAGGCAGTGTCACAGGACATCGGATCAAAAAAAAAAAATAGCAAGAATTAGCACTTTTAGCCTATGTGTGAAAGCCCAGGCAAAACTCACTACACCCAGTTTTTTTTCCTTGAAACCCAATGAAAAAAGCACTAGCAGTCTAAATTCCCAGTAGTTAGTAACAGTTCACGAGAAGCCTCTGCTTCATTCAGTCCATGAGGTAACTACAGCAGGTCAAGCTAGCTCTTGAATCAGCGTAAGAGAGAGGGCCGTAACAGGCCACGGTATCCATTTGATGATCCCGCAGCATATCACCTCATAGCAGCCCTCGACGCTTATTCGTCATGCACGGTTGGGCAGAAGATGTGCACCACATTCGTCGGGTTTTTATTTTGATAAGTATTTTGATCACTATTTCTTTATTATCATACGCTATCATCAGTTACATTGACGTATGGATGTTAAAAATTACTGAACGCATTACTATTTAGTAAAATATTATTTGAAGACTATATATGTTATTATATATATGATGAATTAATAAACTCTGATCATTTTCATTCTAGTTCCGTCTCTAGTTGCATGCTTGCAGCACACATCCTACATGCGATTGGAGTTACGCATCAGGAAAAAAAAGTTGCAAGCCCGTCACATGTTCTGCATGCATCCATTCATTACTAAGAGTACAGTTTTGCACGGTGCATATATTTAAGTGCTGCCGCTGCAAAGCTAAAGGAGATTTTTTTGTTAATTGTTTATGGCTGCAACAGGTGATTTGTAGTTTTAGCGAAGTAGTTATGAAAATAAATTAAATGTTAATAAGTTGATAAACTATTTAAAAAAGATTTGTTTGGAGGAAATTATAAGGTAAAGAAAAAAAAGAAAGTGAGCCTAAACTTAGTTACTCCCACTACGTCCGCTGCATTATTCTGCATGCATGCGGTAGTACCGATACGTGACCCACTTGAAGCCAAGCGATGCGCGTACGTGTACGTATCGATATACATCTTCCCACGAGACGCACCGGATCGGAGCGGGAGAAGTACGTACATGCCGCTTGAAGCCAAGCGATGCGCGTACGTGTACGTATCGATCGATCGATCGAGTTGAATTGAAGTTGAAAGTATTCTGAATCGTACCATGCAACATGATGCATCCGTGACGGTGTTGCGTGACGCTAGCTAGCTCACTAATACTACGTCAAACGCAAGCCATATCTCACGGGGCACGTACAAAGCGACACAACCTACTGTGCGAAATCCATACCTAGCATGGCGATGAGACGATGAGGCAAGCAATGAATTAATGATACAGGAAGCTGATCTCCAGCTATTCTCTAGCGCTCAATATATATATGGCGTTTCTGGTGGAACCGTACGATAGTGATCTTATCTTATCATCGTGTATGGGCTGATTTTTTACGTTCCCGCATGGTAGTATGAAGAAACCATTCATGCGCGCGAACTACTTGTTGACGTGTTACGGTCTCATGCCTAAAACCCGGGTAAATCCCTCGAGGGAAATGGCTCTCTCTGAATTATACTTCCTTGATTTTTCCTTAATGCAGCGCGCTCGTGCTTCTGTACAGAAAAGAGTAGTACACGCATGCAGTCCGTCCGCTATCGCCGGCGACACGGACCGGTTCCTTGGAAACCAGTCTTACCGCCAGCGATACGTCACACGGCACTCTTTTCGTCAAGACATCGTTTACGCGTCCCCTCCAATCGTATCGATTGTACTATATACACACACACACACACACATATATATATATATATATATATATATATATATATATATATATATATATATATATATATATATATATATATATATATACTCGATCGAGCTGCATGCACTCGCACGACACGCTCGGTTCAAAGGTCCAATGCCATGCCTGCAGGCTGTAGGGGATGGGAAATTAATTACATTCACAGTGCTTTTCTCTCTCTTGTCTTGTGCTCTGCCCTGTTGCCAAGGAGTAGGCATTGGAACCAATCAAATCGTCGTTAATTCCTTGTGCTCCGCATCTCTCTCGCTCGAGGCATCTCGTGGTGTGCTGAGTGACCTTCCCTCTCCCCTCGTTCAATGTGGCCCGTCAATGCTCCAACCACCTCTACGTTTGGTTGTTGGCTCGATCATTCATTGCTTTGCTATGCTATGCTTCCATCGCGTTGGCATTCTAATGTACCCATGTACTATTATGACCCCGTTCAATATGGCTTAAGTTTATTTTTGTACTATTTATAATTTCATTTTTTTCTGAATTTTTGACTTTTTTTTGAGCTTTTTTGTCGGTGTTTTTTTCTCGTATTCGTTTGCGTTGTCTGTGATGGGCTAACATATTTTTTATATTTTTTAATTTTTTTAAATTTAATTATGTTAAATAAATATCTCTCAGCTACAGTGTTTTCAGCCATAAGCTTTCAGCTTTCAGCCGACCCGATTACCACCTATGTCACGTACCAATGTGCTTTCCTCCCCCATCTCTCGCATTGCCTCCAAGAAGGCTTATCAAGAAGCCTACGGCGCCTTCCCCCCATCCATCCTGCTCTCTCTCTCTCTCTCTCTCTCTCTCTCTCTCTCTCTCTCTCTCTCTCTCTTCTTTCATCTATATCCGCATGAAACAAAAGGGTGCTTTGACCGTTGTTGTCTCTCTTCTGTCCTCAAGCATATGTGTTCTTCGGTTCTTGTTCCTAGCGAGTTGAGATGGAGAGTGTGGGTGTGTGTTGTTGTTGTTGTTGAATCTTTTCCTTGCATGTTGTTTTGGTGTGTGAATGTTGTGCGGTAAGATCGGCAAGTTTACTGTTCTTTTTGGGAACAGGATATTGGTGCGGTTCAATTAGAAAGCTTGTGCTCCCAAGGCAAGGGGCTCTACTCTTTAATTGAGCCGTGCCAATATCACGTTGCTTTGTCTGCGGTGTAAGGATGTTTCTCATGTTTGTTTTCTTTCCACGTCAATTGGATTGCGTGATTATGAGATTGTAGTGGACCTAGTGGCCAGTTAAAACTATGCTAGAGTTTTGAATCATAGGGAGTTGAATTTTCTTCCATGTTTTTAGTACTGTTACTTGAGAGTAATTGTTGGCAACTATACACTAACCCTTCCCGGGGAAAAAAACCCTACTATTTAGTATCGATCGAATTTGTAACATGAAATTCGAATTTTGTAGTTACTACTATGAGAGTTTGCTGGATCACAAGGTAAGGATTTTTCTTCCATGTTTCTGGAACTGCTACTTGATGCTCGTACTATATATGTATTGATTCTTCTTGGGGAAAAAAAACCCTACTATATATTGATCGGATTTGTGGCATGAAAATTTTCAAAATTGGCTATGATGTTAAACTCGCCCCCTTTTTCAGATAAGTTAACGCTGTTCTTGATTTCATGCTGGCAAGCTGCAACATCCCAAACAAAGTTGTCCAATCCGAGTAGTCATACCGAGTATGTACTAGCGATTGATGGACTCCTAGATATATATATACTACCATGATTCTTTTCAAAAGCTGTTCAACTTCGTAAGTTCTTAGTAGCATACTAACATGGTTCCTAAAGCTCCCTCTCTCTCACACACACACTAATTATTACTCAGCTTTACGGTTCATGATTTTGTATCCTTTACAATGTAGGGCTCAGTACAGGTTCTGATTGGATTCTTGAGTTAAAGCTATGGAAAGTTCACAATAACAATGTCAGGGCTCAGTACAGGTTAAGAAGGTTTAAGCTAACCCTGTCTACTCCCTGAGATAAGTTCACTGCTTCTATGAAAATTATAACAAAAGTTCTTGCTGCTATTTCCCTTGTTTGTGTGGTATCAATTCAACTATCAATATGAAGCAAACTGGTCAAGTTTCGCTCACTGTAGCAAATGACTCACGAGGAACATCACAAATCAAAGGCAATGCTCGAAGAGTACTTAAAATCCATTAAAAGGAACAAAAAGATATTTGAGACAAAAATTTGCATGCCGATTGTTCTTTGCCAATAGTATTTGCAGTGTCTGAAGACTTGAAGAGCTGATCATAAGTGCCCCAAGGGAGACCGACCGATCCACATCGCAAGTCTTGCCTATGATAAGATCTTAGCTTGAAAAGGGGCTTGCAGAAAGAGCATCTCAAAAGGACAATTGGAACAAGCTTTCATGTCTCAACTTTTCCTGACCTTCATTTGTGAGTAGTAGTGTGATTTATCAGTGTAATAATTAATGGACAATGCAAATATATACTACTAGTAGTCTAGTAGTACTATAGATGAATGAGATGCTTCTTGTTTATCTTTTTCTTTTTTGCGAGGGGCTTCTTGTTTTTCTTTGCCCTGTCTTGCGGTAGAACTCGTGTTATTACTGTCTACTTTCGCATTGTGTGATGTGTGTCTGATTTCTGGGGACCAAGGAAGATGTGGTGGTCAAGAGAGCTGTACTCTTTCAGGTAAGTACACTATGTACGTATACTCTGGTCCTTCTTTCAGGTAAGTACACCATGTAGGTATACTCCATACCAAGAGAAGTAACAACGATGAGCTCTGCAGGCAGAGGAACAACGAGAGGTATCCACCTTGGCAGCGACTACCACTTGTATTGTTGTTGTGCCAACCCGAATTGCAATAACGTCTGTCACTACCGCGACAATCAGCCACGTCCACACCGTCTGGATGACCGCCATGCCATGTGGGTGCCCTACGGTTTTACATTTTCGCCCTAGGGCCATTCCCCCGAGCCGAATTACAATAATTTTGGTCAATATCGTTTCTGTTAGGCTAAGCCCATAAATATCTTACAGTGTAGTTGAGATTGATGGTCTGTACATGTTGCCATTTGTACCATGAAGCAAACATACGTACGTAACCAAACCCTACAAGCTATGTAATTCACACATTCATTACTAAGTGTTATGTCAAGTTAAATATGATCTATTACTATATTTTTTTCTAATAATATATTTATACTACTTAAAAGAGAGAGTTGATGGTGGCGATTCACCTGCCTGTCCCAACTCCCCTTGCACACTCCTAAAAACTTTCTAACAAAAACATATGGTTTTTTATCCATAGCAAAGTACGAACATTCAGCTAGCTACTAAAAAACAATACTAAACGGGGCACCTATCGAGCCAATGCAGCTTGTTAGCCCTATGGGCCCCGCCAACTCCCCCATCGTGTCCTTGCCTACCGCGCTCGGCCTGCTACCGTTGTCGCGTCGTCCTGTCGAGCTCTAGTGGTGTAGTAAGAGACACGTGTCACTTACCGAATGCAGGGACAGGACTAGAATTACAAAAACGAGCGTCCAGGAGCCAAAATTGAAAAAAAAATCCGCTAAAGTTAGGGTTGCCACTGGGTAGGGTATGAGTAACCTAAATCTATATATAATTTTATCCATATCTATTTGAAGTGATATATCCATACTCAAATGAAAAAAAGGTATACCAATAGGTTTGGCTAACCCAGTGGATAAAATAGAAGAAAAAAGAGGGTTAAGTCAAAGATGTTTATGAAGAAGCTTTTCGTAAAACTTCAGTATTTAAAATTTCAACCTCGCGTTCACACCACAAAAGTTTCTCAAAATTAATTAAAATTTATTAGAGATGATTCTGCATGTAGGGAAGCTACTCTATGCAAATTGACAGGGCTAGACATACACGTGGGCCCCACATGATTTTTGATTTTATAGGAACTTTCGTAAAATTTTGGAATTTGGAATTTCAACATCGCGTTCACACCATAAAAGTTTTACGAAATCGACCAAAATTTGTTAAAAATGATTCTGTGTATGGAGCTAATTTGTGCAAATTATTGGGCACAGATACACAGGTAGCTTCCACATGCTTGTATAGAAGTTATAACTGAATATGAGCAGTCCAAGTCTATGGATAGTCTAAGTTGCACTCTTAATTTTATGTTTTAATAGGTATAGGTAAAAATAAGTATGTAAGTATTACTCTCTCCATACCTAAATCTAAATGGGTATTTTATTTCTTATTTATACCTTATTCAACAGTAGAGATATGGGTTTAGAGCTTTCGATGAAGGTGACGAGGACCCGGTCACAGTCCTAGCTAAAGTACCAAACGTACAAACAGTTGCGACGCGGAGTCGCCCACTTGGCGGAGCTCCGTCGTCGTCGGTGTCCTTGCTATTTAGTATTTCTAAAAAAAGAACTCGAGAGAGCGTCCCTCCTTTTGCCATGATAATACAAGATAAATCGAGAATTATTACGTAAACCTACGTCCAACGGTTACAACTTACTTATCCTCAATCTCGGCCGCCCATGTAAAATCGGACTGTGTAATGAGACGAGATTTGGACCGCACATTTTCATTGCGATCCAATTTTTGATCGCGTTCACGGTGTTCTTCTGTTCGTCCCCTTCGATCGGGTAGGGTAAATTTTGTCTTTTTCTTATCCTCTTTTAGATCAGAGATGTTCTTCGGCTCCCTCCCTCCACCCGATTGTGGGCCTGTTCTTTTTAGCCGTGGCTTGTAGCTTTTGACTGCGGCTTGTAACTTTTAGACTGTTTGTACGAGAGATTACATAGTAACAGAAACTCACGTGCGGTTTTTGCTGGTATAAATGAATTCAGTTAAGTATGTACTACAATTAACTAGTAGATCCTATCTTAAAAAAATATTCTGTTTAAAAGTTAGTTACTATAGAAAAATCAAAAAACAGCTTTTAGGAGCTGAAAAAAACAGGACCTGTATCGTCATGTGTTTTTGGTTAATCATCCTCTTTTAGCTTTAGGGAACTACAGGTATTCTCGTTCATGGAGTTCACTTAATTCGCTTTTCTCATGCATCACTCTGTTCTGACATTTCGTACTTGACGGTCAACTATCCCAGGTATTCATCCATGAGTTTGGATAAGTTCCCAACACTAACTTTTGTTTTACATTTTTGTCCAAACATCCATTTTCCAGTCACATCGATAAATGTAGCCGGAACCTGGAAATAGTTTAATGTGGTTTACACCCTTCATTTTCGATGTCATACGCAGCATAAGGTACGGCAAAATCGACAAACTTTCTTTCAAAATGTTACTATCATCCTGTTCTTTTTTTCTGCGACTTGTGATTTTTGGGCTGTTTGTACGAGAGATTACAGAATAACAGAAACTAACAGAAACTCATATACGGTTTTTGCCAATAAAAATGAAGTCAATAAAGTATGTACTACAATTAACTAGTAGACTCTATCTTAAAAAAATACTTCGTTTAAAAGCTAGTTATTGTAAAAAAACCGAAAAACAGCTTTTAGAAGCTGGCCTAATAGGCCTGAAGTCTGCACGGCGAAGAAACAAGTAAATGCGAAGCTGACATCTCGAACTGTGAACATCTCAGGGGTAGCACAGACAGCAGCTGAACTCTGGCGTTCTGCAACCATCTGATGCGACTCATAAATATGATCGGCAATCGTAACACCCTTGTACACACATTAGATTCCAAACACAGCATATACTTTGCTTTTGGGAAAGAAAACAAAGCACTGGCATATATTATTAGATGGGCAGAGGTAAAATGTCAAGCTGTAAGAGGAAGCCTTACAGAAGTTACAGTTGCAGCATTGCAGTAGCCCTGTCATGAACAAGCAGAGAGAGGAGAGTTGCAAGAGAAAATTGTAGTTGAAGGGGCATCCTTCTGTTCAATCTACGAGGGTTTGTAGTACTTGGTGGGCACAAAGGGCATCTTGGTGACGACAGCATCATAGGACTTCCCACGGACAAGAACCTTGAACTCTGTCCCAGCTTTGTGCAAACCAGATTTTACGTAGCCCATGGCGATGTTCTTCTTCAAGCAGGGGCTGAACCCCCCACTGGTCACCTCACCAATATTCTCCCCAGAGTTGCTCACAATCTCGCTATGACTCCGTGGTGGTGGCCCTTGTGAGAAGATGCCGACACGCCTGAT
Organism: Bonia amplexicaulis; assembly: GCA_036346245.1. Classification (NCBI taxonomy): domain Eukaryota; kingdom Viridiplantae; phylum Streptophyta; class Magnoliopsida; order Poales; family Poaceae; genus Bonia; species Bonia amplexicaulis. The sequence continues at coordinate 16,816,656 of CM070745.1, read as the reverse complement.
CTTTGGGCCTTCCTGGAGCTGCTTGAGGATTACATCTGCACCCAAGAAGCCACCCTCTGCTCTCCTCCTCTTGCCAATTGCCCATGAGAGGCCGGCCTCAACTGGTGTGATGTGTTGCTCCATGTCATTGCCGTACAAGCAGAGGCCAGCCTCCAGGCGGAGGCTGTCACGAGCACCCAAGCCAGTCAGCCTCACCTTGCCTTCAGATTTCTCCAGTAGGGCCTTTGCAAGATCAACTGCATTCTCTGATGGCACAGATATTTCAAAGCCATCTTCACCGGTATAACTGAAATATGAAATCATCAGCATAATGCTCAAAGCAATAACATAGTTTGTAATAGAGGAATATAGCCCCTCGTCATCAGATGATCAGAAACAAAATAGAACCTCATTATATAAAACTAGAAACCCATCAGAAATAACGAAATAGATGTTGGAAACATCAAATAGAATAGGTATTTCAATGAAGTGTGGAAAAAATACATCCTATATAAAAAACTGATGTAAAGTAAGATGGCACTTGATCAACTGTCATCCAGTTGGTTGAGCAATAATCACCAAACTACACCCTGCAGATGCGTAGACTTGCTTTGGCATGCTAGAGCGTGTAGGAAAAGATATAACTTGCTTATGTATGACAGATGAGCGATGACTAATCAACATAAAGAAAGTCAGTACTAAGGCTATCAAGGACTTGGACTAGGATTAAAGGAAGGAGAAGGATCATGAGAGCTGAAGTATTTAAATAATGGAAGTAAAGGATAAAAGAAAGTATACCCAGTTCTTGTGAGAAAGCAAGCATATCCATTGATGTCAATCACCTTGAAGTCACTGAAGTACATTCTGCTCAAATCTTCTTTTGTCAACAACTGGAGAGTTGGTGCAGCAAGAGGACCCTGCTTATCTCAAGGAACAAGTTATAATCCATTATGGTGAAAATTGATCACTTCCATAAAATCACAAAGAAAATGCAGTGGTAAGTGTTAGGAATTGAGAGACAACTACCCCAGCAATCTGGCATGAAAATCATAGGTACAAAACACGCAGGCTGCTTTTCTACCCATGAATTAGAGCTATGCAACTATTTACCCTACTCCCCCTTGATGAAACAGTATGTCATGAACTGGGTTGCAGAAAGGGATCATAATGAACCAGGTTCTACGTATTGTATTAATAGTTGCATAGGACATAGAAGTTATATATTGTGACAATCCAGTCCAGGCATTTCTGGATTACACCAAAGTAAGACCACAGGAGGAAGTTTTAATTCCAACAACCAAGAAAAAGGCATGCAAACCACCTGCTCAACTACTGCCTGAGATATAAGGATTGTAAGAAAACAAAATTTGACATGGCAATCAAGCACCATTGCTAGAGTCCACGAATCAGGTAGCGGATAGAACTAATTGGCACTGATCATAATTCATATCAACACTTGGCACATACTGAAAAGAAAAATCCCATCCACAAATGCACATACTATCACACCAAGAATAAAGATCACTTTCCCACAAACAAGCCACATTCAATCATAAAAATCCTCTCTTCCCCACTGAATGCAAATTAAAACTGCACTGCATGAAACAAGCCTCTACATCTATTCCGTGATCCTGCACATTTTTTCCAAGTGGAAAAATTATTTTCTTATAAAAAGTGTAATTTTTTTCGTTCCCCAAATTCATAGTTTCTCTGTTTTGCCGTCACTCCATCGTCTGCACATCCCAACATCTTTTCACGCAGAACCGGACCATTTCTCGTTATCTTGATTTTGGGAGATTGGAGGATTTTCACCTCTAGACATTGCATTCCCTAATCCTAGAAATGATGAAATGAATCCCCCTTCTCAAATATTTAATCCATTGCGGCAATCAATTAACCAAACCAGGAGCATCAATAAACCCCTCCAAGAGGCCAAGAAACCGCTCACCTGCAATGCGAGCAGCGACCGCTCATCGTGGATGTGCCACTTGACGTCGCCGCCCTTCTTGTTGAAGGCCTCCATGTGCTCCCCGATGTGGGCGAGGTCCTTGTCCCTGCACCCGGCGTTGACGACGAGGTAGATGTGCTGGTCGGTGACCTTGGTGACCACGGAGTCGTCGATGGCGCCGCCGCGCTCGTTGGTGAAGACCGTGAGCGTCCCGGTGCCGTCCTTGAGGCCCGCGACGTCGGCGACGACGAGGGACTCGAGGAAGGGGATGGCCTGGCGGCCGTGGAGGCTGAGGCCGCACATGTGGGAGACGTCGAAGAGGCTGCCGTTGGCGCGGCAGTTGAGGGTGGAGTCCATGATGGTGTCCTTGTACTGGATGGGCATGCTCCAGCCGGCGAAGGGCACCACCTTGCCGCCGTTGGCGACGTGGAAGTCGTAGAGCGCCGTCTTCTTGAGCTCGACCTCCGCCGCCTCCGCCGCGCCCGCGAGGTGGCGGCGCGCGGCCGAGGAAGCGCGGCGGGAGAGGGTGGCGCACGCGAGGAGGCCTCTCATCGTGGCTCGTGGGTCGCGTCGCAGGTGGGATTGGTGGCAGAGGAGGGGAAAAAACGAAGGAAAAGATGAGATTTTGAGGGGTGGGTGGAGACGGGAAGGGTCCGGGTGGCGATCGGGAGTGGGTGGTGGTGGCAACAGGGAGGAGCCGGGTGTTGGGGGTGTGCCGTCTGCGCGCGCGCTCGTAGGCGAGGCGTTTGGTGATGACGGATCAGCGAGTGCTCGCTTTGTTTTTTTGGTTTATTTGTTCTTTTTTTTTCTCCGGTTTGGTGGTGGACCGTGACGGCTCCTGACTCGTCAGTGCCTCCTGCTCAGCAAAGATTCGCCTGTGCAATTTGGTACGATAAAAATATTCACCAATCTCAAACAAAATCACGGCCTACCCGTGTTGAAAATCTAAATACTAATGTGCAAATTGAAGTCTGGACTGTCCTGAAGAGGTTTATGAACCTACATAACCTGTAATTATATTCGGATTGCCATGCATATCAGAATCGTGGGACAAGAACATACCTACATCAATATTATTAAGTCGTAAAGTCGCTTAGGTGACTAGTTACCAAAGTTAGGTCTACAATTTTCAGCCTAGTGCTTGCTAGTAACTCTAGTTTACTACTACCAGTACTAAGTACTAACTACTTCAATCGGCAGAGCAAAACAGAGCCAGCATAGGAGAGAAGAGGGAGGAAAGAGAGAAGAGACGCGGGGCAAGGAGGAAGGAGAGAGGAGGGGGTGACTGGACTCACCACTGGAGAAGGAGATGTCAGCCACTAGAGAAGGATGCGACGACGGAAGGGGGTTGGACTAGAGGTGGAGCCGCAGAGGGCTCGACTAGAGGCAGAGGCCACCAGAGGGCTGGAGGCGGTTAGGCGACAACTGGCTAAAGGTGCATAGGAGGAGAGGATGGCAGCGATAGCTGTAGGGTGGGAGGCGAAGGCCACCGGCGATGGAGGTGGCAACCATCAGCTGCTACGGCTGAGCTCGCAGGTGTTGCCTCGCACGAGAGGATGGCCAAACTCGATTTAGGGTTCACTGTAGACTTCTAGTCCAGCCACTCCAGCGTAATATGCACATATGAGTTTAGTACCTGTCTGGCTAACACTAGGCCATCTAGTCGACCGGCTTGACATTGGCAACTAATTGTATCTGGCCGTCGATTAGTCGTCCGACTGCACGATTAGTCGCTTCAATCGAGTCACCCTCCCAAGTCATCCACCATATACTGACTCGACGACTACTCGTGGATTAGTCGCTGACTAGTCCACGACTTAACACTCACCTACATACTTTTCTTGGCAATTAAGTGGCAAAAGAATTAGAAGAAACACAGCAACCAAGATCACACAAGCAATCCTGCATTTTCTGCAATCCTAAACTTGCTACTCATAATTTTCATACCACCGAGCTAGTTTTGTCAATATCGATGAACCACCGCGAATTGCACTAGAATTTGATGGTCAGATCTAGCAGTTCAAAAGGCATGTCCTACTATGATGCCATTCAGAGAAGGCCAGGTGCCGCCTTACAGTCAAACCAAAACGCTGCTTCAAAAATGCTAGTACCGATGACACAGCTCTATTAGGTATTCACAGGCTTCATCTCCCAGACATGAATAAGAGTAAAAAGGGTGATCTTGATCACACTCAAATTAGTCTGGCTGAGGGCGAAAAAAGGCACAATGAATTCTGGAAGTAACTCACGACTTGGACACTACGGATTTCTTTGAGGACGCTCTCTTCTGCTTCTTCGGTGGCTTCTCAGGTATCTTCTCAGCCTCTGCAGTCTTCTTCCTGTCTTTCCTCTCCCTCTTCTTCAAAGCATGCATATGGGCTTTAAGAACTGTTGCATATGAAGCTTGGAATTTTAGGTACTCCTTTGCGGAGAGCTGGAGGACATGGGAAGTACAGTAAGATTTATTGATTGGTCTCAAAAGCTAAGCAAGTGACAGGAGAATAATATCTTAAACAAATGAGGATAGTGTTTATGGTACCAGGAAAATGAAAGAATTCCTCATGAATCAACTAAACTATCAATTTATTTCATCATAATGACAATCCTCTGCTGATATCGCAGAAAATATTCATAGTATTACCAACATATCAGTAAATATAGTAGTTACCCTCAAGTCCTAAGTACACACACTTATCCAGCCCTAAAGTAAAGCATTTGGTGAGAAGATGCCCTACTTGGTGGACCTACACAAAATTGATATAGCTGGGACAAATGTATGTATGTATGTATGTACATACGTATGTATGCACACAGGTGAGAGACAAACTAGTCATGTACTTATTTTGTATTATCAGGATACAACATATGCGGTCATGTTTCCAAATTGAGAACAGAAAATAGCATTAATTGTGATAACTGATAACGCTGTTTCTACATGAAAATGATAGGAGTATAAGAAGATAACAGATATGAGGATAATAAGATAACAGATATAAGCACAAAATTTTTAGTCTTAAATAAGGAATACCCTGCCTAACTTTGGCTTTCAATAATGCTGGGAACTACCTATTGTCTAAAAATAAGGAGTAACCTACATAATCACCATGTCAACACTTAAAATGTAGAAGAGAAATTAAACTATTTGGCAGAACATAGCTCTTGGGTGTTGGCACTCTGAACTCGTCAAGTCTCTAATTATTATGGGAAAAGGTGCCCATGTTAAATTGTTTGGAAGGAGAGCTTAAACACATGAAAAGAGAGATGCATGGGTTGCATGGGTGCCCATCCATTGCTACAGCCTTATCATTGGGTAAATATCCTTAATTGTTGTGATATGAAATTTAATTTTGTGCACATTGATAAAGGTTTTCACTAAATGCATTATTCAGAAATATCCTTCGGTGTCACAACATGAAATTAAGTTTTATGCACTTTGATAGAGGTGTTCGCCAAATGCAAGATGCAGCAGTTAAGGAGAGCCCTCACTGCTTGATGCAATTGAGAATTGGTAAGATCAAGCAAACGAATCTCATCCTTCAAACATTTGTGCCAATTGGTGAGCTATCTCAGCATTTGGTCAGAATGAGAGTTGGTGGTGGAAGCAAACGTTCATTATTTAGAAAAAGATCTGCAAACCCTATTGAAGAACTGCTTAAATGAAGTATACGAGAGAGTTAGGAGAGACTAACTTGTTTTTGTGCTATTCAGTCTACTGAAGCAGTAGGTAACAAGATAAGAGCTGCATAAAAGACTTATAATGTGGCTAAGATGTCCTAAGAGTAAGCATGTTCGTTCTAATTTCCAAATTTCCTGCTTATCATCATGCTACACAAAAGTTTCTGCACATCCTACTGTGTTGGGATGCTTGGTGAGGCAATTCAGTTGAGATACTGATCTACAGTGCCGTGCATCTTCTCTACTATATCCAGGCCACCATGTGTCCATGTTGATTTACTTATCATAGGGGAGTAGGGGTTCTATCAGTTTCTTGATAGTCAATACCAATGTACCATCATGTACTGAAAAGAACACCAAATGGATGCTCTATTACCATGTGTCGATACCGAAATTGTTTAAGCTCATACAATACCTAGGCAGAGAAATATGCAAATGTCTGATCTATGAATCACATTCCTTGCAATCAGGGAAGCACAATTAGCAGTCATTTGAATACTAGCAAAAAACGATAACCATTATGCACAAAACCAACAATCATATGAAAAGCACATCTCAGTCCTATCAGCAGAACAAGGACAGCCATGGTACCGAGGTGGAGATGTTCTTCTTGCCATCAGAGGCGCGGACGAGGCACCGGTACTCCACCGCCTCTCCCTTCGCCTCCATCTTCTTCAGCTTAGCCTGGCACTTCAGCGACGCTGCCCACACAAAAAACAACGCGGCAACTCAAACTTGGATCCTTCACCCAAATCTACAAACCACCGCACGAACCAACAGAAAAGAGCACTCACATCGCTTCATGGTGACCCACACGGACCCCTTCTCCGTGCTTCGCTCGAACATGCTCGTCAGCTCGCTCAGGAACGGATCTGGTTGCATCACCACCTGAGCAAACCGCACAAACGCGGTAAAAGCGCACCGATAATATTTCAGTCGGAGAAAGCCCAGCGGATTTTCTCAGAATTTTTGCTCCCTTTTCTACTTCCGATGTGAACCATGCGACGCCAGACAGCAGCAAAAACTGTCCCTAGTTGATTCCAAATTCTAGGGTAAAAGAACACCTAAAGATCTGCTTTTCCCCAAGATTCTTCGCACCAAATCGCGATTCTTAACACAAGGAAACAAGAAACACAGCAGAAATCTGAGAAAAAGCAGCGGACAATCGGATGGGAAACTACCATCTTGAGAGCGGTCTCGCGATCGCCGAGAGAGCGGTTTCCTCTTCCTCTCCTCGATGCTTTTGCCGCTGGTGGATCGAGGACGGCGAGGAGGGTAAGGTATTAGGAGGGACGAACGGCAGAGATCACGGGACAGAAGAGATCCAACGGGCAAGGTGGTCGGTTGAAGACGATCGAGTTTTTCTATGGCGACTGCAATTCCTCTACATGTATATTTATTTATACTTACGGGAACATGGACTACGGTGGATTTTTCGTCAATCCTGCTAGAATTGAACTGTTCCTTGCTCAATTTGTCTGAAATTCATGTGTTCCAACAGGAGGGGCCTAGTACAAGTTATGATTTGGCATTCCTTAGTTTCATGTGAGATTTCGTTCGAGTTTGGTGCTTTTATGAACTACTGATTCATTAGACAGACGGTGTCACCGTACCTGGCTGCCCTTTACAGACATACTCATTAAATTGCAGCTCAGAGCAGGTGGCATGCCATTGCAGAAGTAACTCAAACCATGTACTTACTGTCTTCTGCTGTTATGATTCCCTTCACTAAGATCGGCAGCGAGGTAATTGTTTGTGGCCACTTGATATCCTGCATTGTATCGTGAGTCATCAGTAGTTCATTCTCACCGAGATTTATCCGTGAGAAATGTCTTCTCTGACGGTTCAAAGTCTTTCACAATAGCTAGTTGGCATATGAAATCTTGACACATTACAAATAATACCTTCCAAGAAAAAGAGCGGTCGATCTGGCTAGCGGCATATGCAGCAATGGAAGAACCATTCATCTGAAATATCACAAAAATACATGGTAAAAGGAAAAGTAAAATATAATTATCTCAACTTTTTTGTCATAAATTGGGATCAGTTCAGTTTTCAGACAACCTTGTCCGTGTTGCCAATGTCCAATCCCTCAAAGTTCGTTAATACCACATTTTGAGGCAAGGTGAATCTAGAACATAACATATAGCAGAATGCATAATTCAGATAATGAGCTCCTGATGAAATGGAATACACATTTTTCTATAAAGAATGTATAATTCAGATACTGAACTCCCGATGAAACGAAACATTTGTAAAGGATCACACTGTGTATAGTTGCTAGATGAGAACCTGTTCTTAACATCAGCTTCCCTGCGGCCGAGCCATGGAGCATCAACAGTCAATGCAATTGCCTTATAGGCAGCCTTTTCAGCCCTTCTGATGAGTTGTTGTACTAAGTTCCTGTCCTTGCATACCTGAAAAAGGCAATGATAGGAGTAATGGAAGATCAAACCACACGAGCATAAGTTAAGAATTTGAGAAAGGGTATGGATGTAATACAGTAAGTTGGAAGAAATGGATTCCAGGTCCTGTAGAGTTAACCTCTTCAATACTACAAGACGACCATGAAGACAATGTCTGAAGACATGACCAGGCAGGGAATGAACATACCGAATATAGATAGCAAATACATCCAATTTGATATGACGTTTCAAACCATAATAGTTTCTGCGGCAGCTGCAGCTCTGGCAGAAGCAACCTCTCCTGCATTTCAGATAAACCTTCATAAAGAAACTTTGCATCAAAAGATGCCAAAAGAAATCTTTACTATTATAAAAATATGAGTTGATGGTTGATCCATTCTCTCTCCTCTCTTCTCAGCCATCCGATTTGATCTGGATCATTCGTTTCTCTCGTTCTCTCTCTCAGGATACAGCCGTCCACCCCCTTCACTTTCTCCATCTCCTCGTGCATTCTGGTCACTCTTCTCTCTCCATCGCTTGCTCTCTAATATTTGATATATAAAATTGACCAGACAGTAAATTCTATCTTATTATTTTTATAATTTTGTTGTAACACATGGTCCTGTTATCATCTAACCTGTACCTTAGCGGTCCGAAGGTCACACACTCACAGGTCTCTCCGAAACGGAAGATATATAAATGCCACCCCCCATACCCAACACAACAGCACACCAATCCCAGACCCAAAAAGCTCCCCAAACGCCGGGAAGCAAAAAGGACTGCGCCGCTGCCTCCAAAAATCTCCTCTCCGAATCCCAAAAATCCAGTAAAACCCCGTCGACTTCCATCCCCACAGATCCCTTGAGATTTCCTGCTCCGATCGGCTGCCCCGAAGCGAGATTTTGCGAGGTGGGTTTCACGATTTTTTTTCTGAGGAGTTTGCCACTTTGCGTACGATTCTGGCCTGGTTTGGGAGGAGGAAAAGGACGAACTTTTCTTTTGTTCCTTTGGCCCCTAGGTGCCAAAATTGCTCGATCACCTCGTCCGATTTGGTGGCTTCTGGTGTGGGATACGGAGCCGGTTTCCCGGATTCCGTGGCGATTTTGGCTAACTTTGGCCAGATTGCTGCAAAGGAGCAAGCATCTCAATCTTTCCCCTCCCAAATCGCCGGGTCATTTCGATTTCTAAACGGGTTTCGCGTGGTGAAACGCGTCTTTGCCTAATAGAAACCGAAAGTTTAATTTTTTACGATTAAATAGTTGGATTCATCTGATTTTGCAGTGCTACCTCGTGGGGGTTGGTCCAAACTTCAATCGGATCGCCTGAAACGTTCATGGGATCGCGCGAACACTGGGCTCTGGTGTAAGATCGCGAGAGTGGGGACCGTGAATTCCTAGGAGGGTTGCGGCGATTCGGCTGCATGAACTGTTTCGTGAACTTGGGACTAAACTCGAACTCGAACCACTACGTCGCCTGCCTCCTCATCTTCCTGCTGCATTTCTCCCCCCAGTTGCTGTTAAATCAGTCTAATTCTAATCCCGGTAGTAATCATCAAGGAGAAGAACATTCCAGCAGTAATTGTCAAGTAGAAGAACAGTGTTGAACAAATGGCGAACAACAGTAAGTTCCTTTTTTTCTTCTCGGCAGATTTTCTCTTGTCGTGTTTTGATGGGATTTAGATATTTCGGATAAAGTTTGGTTTTCGGTACGAGCTAAGGCTTTTGCATAGTGTTTATGCAGAATTTAGTTGGGAAGATCGAATTTTGAAGGAAACCTTTTTTTCAAAGCAAAAGATTTCTGATACTAATTTATGTTGTACAATGATTTTAAAGGGATTCAGGTGCAAAATCCTCTTGTTGATTCGCGGACATTAGCCGTGTTTGCTTCTTTTGAGATTATGTTGGGCCCAATTCTCTTCTATTATCTCACCCATGCGGGTATCAGACTGTTGATTAGTTTTTTTTTTTTTTGGGGTGGGGGAGCTTATGCTCTTTCTTAATGCAATCTTAGCGCAAAAATCGAATTTTTCCACCATCTAGGAGGTCGAATTTAGCTTTTGTTAAGCCAAACACTCGAGTAGGTTATGGTTATTGGGAGGTGCCGCGTGGGCCAGATGAAAGATGCATGAACCATCATGCTGCAATTCCCATTTTCCTTTGTCGGTGATAGGAAGGGGAAAAAACCGAAATACTAGTTGTTTATACTTGTTATACCAACACCTCACGCAAAGGGAGCCGACCACTTGGAAGCTTCTAGAATTTGACCTATTGGCTCATGGCAAGAACAAGTCCATGTGGAGCTGTGGACTCCTGTGCTCTTTTTAGTACTGAGAAGAGCTAAGAAGAGTGAACTGTTCACACAGGCTTCCTACCGTTATCACACAGATACCTGGTAGAACTGAGATTTCACAAAACTTATAATAGTGCTTGACATTTAAAATATATCATATATCGATTGTCTTGAAATCGGATTACCAAATTGCGTCACGTCTACTATGATGTTTGTGTTTAGTGCTGTGTCGTCACTCCATGCTTGTGTGATCCATATTACTGTAACGCATGTGGTAGGCAGATTATTGTATTAGAATATTCACTAGTGGATCTAGTTGTCTATGTGTTCACTATATTCCAATGCTGCAATTTGCAAATATTTATTCGATTGCTCCTTTTTTTTCTCTCGTCATTGTCAGATATATGGGGATCTTTACTTTTGGGTATTAGTGCATTTTAGTGCGCTTATTATCATTATATGCGAGTGAACATTATGCTTCGGATTGAAGTTTGGCTGCTTTTTTAGTGTCCGGAAGCATATCAGCATATCCTGCAGAGGTGTCTTGCTAAAGCTATGTATACCATTCTACCAACTAATACCAAGATGAACAATAGCCACAAGACATGTGCCTACTGCCCATTAGTCAGAATGCACATTATGCCCAAACACAGCTAGAGAAGGATACTAATTGTCTTATGTCCTTACCAACACTCAGGCCTTTGAGATCACAGGTGTTGTGATTTAATCTGCAGTGTGCCTGTCCAATGAAAATGTTGAAGGGACTTAAGTTTGATCTGTCTTACATCTCAGAGTGTCCAATTTGTAGCTACAGACCATACATTACATTGAGAGTTTTCAGTCCACACTGGATTTAGTTGTTGGGGGGAATCAGCAAAAAATCTTAAACTTTCCTGTCTTACCTCACCATCATTGTTCTGAGACAGGGGAACATGCCTCACTACTAACCCTCCATGGTGGAGGGAGGTAGAGGAGGGTTGATGTGAGAAGAACAGGCGATATCGGCAATTTCACTACTTGGTAGGCTTCTTTATGTTATTTCTGTATGAACTGTCTTTTATCATTTGGAGGCAGCAAACCCCTTTTTTCCACATTGAAGCAAACGATCAGTCTTAAAGACCCTAAACCTTCATATACATTAACACCAGTTAACCTATCACAACTCACAAGCATCCATCCAATTACATCTAATTCTTCAGAAGATTAAACTTAACCAGTGCTTTTGTTTATCTCATCCAATCATCATAAGACATGCGAAAGTTTTAATAAGCTCCCCATATTGATATAGTCATGAAAAATAGATGTTATGTATCTTCCTTTTCTTCTGGTAGGTGTGTCCAAAAGTTGTTACTTTATGAGTTAAGTGTTCTGCATGGCAAGATGATAACTAGAAAAAAAAGACTGTCAAACACATTTTTATTTTTAGTTTTTTAGTTCCTTTTGTCACTCTAATTTTGAGGTAATGTTTTTTGTTTTTCTTTATTTCAGGTTCATATGGTGAGAATGTTAGGAGAAAGTCCCATACACTTTCTGCTATTGTTATCGGTGGTGGGTTTGCAGGCATTGCCGCAGCAAATGCGCTCAGAAATGCGTCATTCCAGGTATTGTGATGTGGTTTATGATCTGGTTTTGATGTTGTAGGTGCAATGATATGATGCCTTATGATGCATTTCAAATGTTGTAAATTTGTCATCTCATCGGTTATGCTAATGCCATTCCTTTCCAGGTTGTTCTTCTGGAATCCCGCGATAGGATAGGTGGTAGAGTTCACACTGACTACTCTTTTGGGTTTCCTGTCGATCTGGGAGCATCATGGTGAGTTCCGTTCATTTCTTTGGACTACTTTTACAGGACCATTTAAACTGTATATGACCAAAAGTTTATCCGAAAGCACTATTTTGAACCTTATTTCCAATTTTTGTGTGCATCAGGCTTCATGGTGTTTGTGAAGAAAATCCCCTGGCACCAATCATTGGACGGCTTGGACTTCCACTGTACCGCACAAGTGGAGATGACTCTGTGCTGTTTGATCATGATCTGGAGAGGTAAAACTTCACAGCTAGGTTGTGTATGCTGAGAGATGATGAACCCATTAATGCTCCATCTAACAGGTTTTATTGGCTTTCAGTTATGCACTCTATGACACTAAGGGACGTCAAGTTCCACCAGAATTGGTAGAAAAGATAGGGAAGGTATTTGAGACTATATTGGAAGAGGTATTCCCTTCTCTCAATTTTCGGCGCTTATTGGTTTTAGGTAATAATTTACTTGTTTGATTTGCCCTAACATTTATATGTGCACAGGCCGGCAAATTGAGGGAAGAAGCCAATGAAGATATTTCTATTGCGAAGGCCATTGCAATTGTTATGGAGAGAAATCCACACTTGAGGTTTGTACCATCCAATTTCTGCCTTTTGTGCATAGGTTATCATAAACATACTGGTCATTTTATCTGGCCTGACCTCATGTTCACAACAGGCAAGAAGGGATTGCTCAGGATGTTCTTCAGTGGTATTTGTGCCGCATGGAGGGTTGGTTTGCTACTGATGCAGATGCAATCTCACTTCAGGGGTGGGACCAGGTACGGATTTTTCCCTCATTACGTACTACTACAATGGCCAATGTCTTGCTCATGATGTACGCAGGCAATTGTTTGATTGCTATGCCTTATGTATGACCATATTCCATGTTATCGAGTGCAGGAGGTGCTGCTCCCTGGTGGCCATGGCCTCATGGTTCGTGGATATCGTCCGGTTATAAATACTCTGGCAAAAGGCCTTGATATACGCCTTGGTCACAGGTATGTATGTCCATGAGTTTTCCTTCCACTTGGTGAAGGAACAAGCATGGTTCGATCTGCCATGCCTGAGTACTGATCCAACTTGTTTTCTTTAGGGTTGTTGAAATTGTTCGCCACAGGAATAGGGTTGAGGTTACTGTAAGCAGTGGTAAAACATTTGTTGCGGATGCTGCAGTCGTTGCTGTTCCCTTGGGAGTTCTGAAGGCAAACACCATTAAATTTGAGCCGAGGCTGCCAGAGTGGAAGGAGGAAGCAATAAGAGAACTATCACTTGGAGTGGAGAACAAAATTGTTCTCCACTTCAGTGAGGTCTTCTGGCCTAATGTGGAGTTCCTTGGAGTTGTTTCATCCACTACGTATGGCTGCAGCTATTTCCTCAACCTTCACAAGGCAACAGGCCACCCAGTTCTTGTTTACATGCCTGCAGGCCGGCTTGCTTGTGACATTGAAAAGATGTCTGATGAGGCGGCAGCCCAATTTGCCTTCTCCCAGTTGAAGAAGATCCTTCCCAATGCAGCCGAGCCGGTTAGTATTTCGACACAAATCTCAAATATAATTACCAAGAATCCTGCTATGCCAATTCTTACAATCACGTTGCCCAAACCTCATCGCAGATTCATTACCTGGTGTCACACTGGGGCACGGACGAGAACACGCTTGGTTCGTACACCTTTGATGGTGTCGGCAAGCCTCGCAACCTGTATGAGAAGCTGCGCATCCCCGTTGACAACCTATTCTTTGCAGGGGAGGCCACAAGCGTCAAATACACCGGCACTGTGCACGGCGCTTTCTCCACTGGTCTGATGGCAGCCGAGGAGTGCCGGATGCGGGTGCTGGAGAGGTACAGGGAGCTGGACATGCTGGAGATGTGCCACCCTGCAATGGGCGAGCAAACCGCCACCGTCTCCGTCCCGCTGCTCATCTCCCGGCTGTAAACGGATCAGCAGCGCCCTTAAACCGTAGACCTCTTTGAGTTGGCGCGGCTGCGAGTTTGCTGGCCATTCCACTGATTGCTTTTGGAAGGCAGCGTAGGAGCAAAACTATCCTCGCTTTTCCTTAGCATGAGGCATGTGTTAGTGTGACTCGTGGCGTGCCCTGAATTAACTTATGTGTGTGCCTGATTATGTGTGGGAGTCGGTATGTAATATTGTTAAGCATTACATGGGGTTATATGTGTGGTTAAGCAGTACGAGCTACGACCCATCTTTATAGGACTGGACGGTGTATGTGTGATGAACACTGTAATTTACGTTACACACTAGTTGGGTATCTGCGCGTTACAACGGAACTCATTAAATATATAGATAATCGTGTTATAAAAGAGAGTTGCTCTGATCAGTTGAAAAATAGAAAATGGTGAGGAGTTGAAGGAATAGAGCGGTGAGAGGAGAATGGACGAATAACCATTAACTCGTTTTTTTATAATAGTAATACAAAGTTCAAGCGGTTACTCTATTGTCGCCCCCACAAGTTTACTGTTACTGCCGTCCACGCAAGGACGGCAGCAACCTCCTTGTCTTGTTCCATATGAAATTAGTGAGATTCCTTGGCTGTGGTTGTAATAGCAGATTATATTTTTCCACGAAGTTTTAGTAGTGGCCTACAACGTAACTTTGCTATACTCCAATTACATTACCTCCGTATTTCAAAGCCCATTGCGATTACAATTCCAAACCAAACACCACCGCGTCTGAGAGATACTTAGGCTTATTCTCGTCAAGCAGATTCAAGATTTCCTTTTCGTATATCGTTTTGAAAATACATGTTCAGAGGAATACGTCAAGGTAATGCATATGAGCGTGGCTTCAAAGAAACCATTCTTCAGAGGAACGTGCCACGAGGAAGCATTGAATCGACCTATTTCGGCCTGCAGTCTGCAGAGGGCAAGCACCCGCTCGAAATGGGCGTATAGAGAGCGACGCGTTGCTGCTGCTCCTCTGTTACTGCACAGGTGAAGAGAACTCCCGACTCATCATGCATGTCTCTGAACCTGTAAGTTGTCAAAAGATTGGACTTTCTTTCAAGTCCACAGAGCCTGAAGCTAGTATATGATCACAGCGTGTTTCTGAGGGTGAAGGGCTTCCGGTAACAGCTACTGATTTCGACTGATTGACACACACAGTGCTACGTGGCAACCTAAGCTTTTCTCTGCGCACAGGAACCGGATTTTGGATGATTCGAATCACAACTGTGCGCCTACTGGCCTTTCATGTCATCATTTAAAAAAAAAAAACCAATTTCATGACATCGTTATGTGGTTTCTGAATTTTGATGTACTGTTCTTGAACGTAAGGTCATGGGTTCCCTGGTCATTATTCTGAATGCCAATTGGCAACAGACCAAAATACCACCAACCTATTGTTTTCTGAATCTTGATATACTGTTCTTGTCATTGACATTTACTGTTTACCGAATCTGGATTAACAGTTGCCACTGGTTTCATGTGGATGAAAAGAGCGATGAAACGCAAAAAAAACATGTGATCACACATCAGAAGTTTTGTTCATCCATAATATTTTTCGCTTCCAAAAAATCCTGTTTACCGATTTCTTCTCCTTTCTGATATCATATATCATAAATCCCTTTCCCATTAAAAAAATGCATACTATATAACAAATTTCTTGCTTCAACTGCCAACCTCGGTGTAAATGGACATGAAAGTGGCCCTTCTTCAGATGAATTTTTCTTAAAAGTTTTGTAAGATCCATTAACAAATGGGCCTTCCCAATATCCCAAATATACTAAGTTCTTTCAGTTAGTGACTATTTTTCGAACTTTGCAGCAAATATGTGTTTTTTTCACGTAAGTATTAGTTTGAAAATGCCACCCAGAAAATTAGAAGATTCTTAAAGCTTCTAATATTTCAACATTGGCGTCATGTTCTAGATATTTTCCTAAGAGATTTTGAGTGATCTGATCGAAAATAACATGTGGCAATCAGTTCGTCGATTTGAGAGGAGCATCACCCTGCTGTCCTTTCATTTCATTGTCCAAACCCAGACTTGCACACTGGTAGGTTGGGACGGTACTGTACGGAAGGGTAGCAGGCTGCAGCTTACAGGCAAGCAGTGACCAAACACCCAAGGACGGTGTGTACAATGACATCCCAACCCCTTACACTTAATTGCCAAATGGACAGGAGAGGTGCCTTGCTCGGCCTTATGTGATTGCCCTGCTCCATGGGGATACCTCGCCACACTTGTCTATCAAAGTAAAGTGATAGAATTGACAATTATGTCTATTCAATAGGTCATTTTTTTTTGTACAAATGAATGGAAATGCTATTTGGTGGATGTGTGTGCTGGGAAATCTGTATGTCAACATATGAGATGCAATCCATAGACTAAATTAATTTGTATTGAATGCTGGTTCATATATCCATGCATGTATCCAGCAAAGAGAGCCTATTTTGTATTGGTTGTTGCATGAAATATGTCTTGCGTACTATATCTGATTTAACTTGTTCTGACCACTTAAACACTGATGTTTCGTGGCCTGCATCTGCATGCACTAGCTCTCACTCTCAAACTTCTAAACTGACGCAGTGATGCCTCCGAAATTAACTAGTGTTCCTTTGAGAATCCTTGTAGAAGGCTCACCACCAATTAGCTGCTCAGTATGAATTCTCTGATATTTTTTGTCTGATGCAGAAACAGTAGTCGCGATGGGAGACTGATGACAACTCTTCTCTGGGCACTACCATCATCACACGGACGTCGCTTGTGTCTGTCCTCACTTTCAACCCATTTATTCTTGCCTCCAGATTAAACCTCTTCTTTTCCCTGAAAATTTGTTTTCAATTTCTAGTGGTCAGTGTTGTCACCACATAGAACCATCAATGTGCAAGGAACACTCCCAATTCCAAATTAACACTATGGTTCTATAAATATTAAGCTCCCAAACGAGGACCTCCCATGAGGACATGACTATGAGCTAGCACAAAGCTTCCATGTCCATTTTTTTTAGCCTGCTGTGTAAACTACATATGCATTTTGCAGGTTATTGTACATAGCATGCTCACGCTGATCATGGCTAATGCTCAGCTCATCACCCGGTTCGCCATCGAGGTCGCGCCGTCGCAGCTGTCGTCCATCATCAGGCGCCGCCGAGGCTCCCGAGGATGCTGGACACGATAACGGAGGAGGAGAAGGAGGCGGCCATGGAGCTATCATCATCCTACGCGCTGCATGCCAAGGCACCTCAGCGCAATGTGATCGGCCACGCGAGGGAGATCGTCGGCTCCCCGGTCCACGCCGAGAAGGGGAAGCGGTGCGTAGCCGGCAGCTCCTCGGCGGCGCATGGCGAGAAGCGGCTTGTCCTCGCCTCGGCGCCGGCCAAAGCGGCGTGCTCCAAGATCGCCGTGTGATTCGATCGGTAGGAAGAAATTAACTTACCGTCGAACTGGCTATAGTACGTATGGTAATGCTGTCGTTACGTGTGAGAAGTGTGAAGTTTTAGCCACCTGGCTTGTGGCGTCGAGTGGCAACTATAGGCTTGAAGTCTATCTCTCAGTGGCGTCGAGTGGTATGTAATGTCTCTGATCAGTTCATGGCAGATAGCTAATAAAATGAGAGATTTGATGTTGTCTTTTTTTTTGTCATTTGATAAAATGACTCGTGATGTTTCACTGATATGCAGACCCTGATGATTTGCCTCATCTTTCTTTGCCATTTGATAAAATGCTCCGTGATGTCTCACTGATATGCAGAGCAGAAGATGGCGGCTGTCATGCGGTCCAGATAGAACTGGATGATTACCTACTCGAACAGACATCGGCCAGTCATTTGAACTAATTTTTGGTAAACACACCTTAAAATAGAAAATTATTTCTTGAATAATATAGTTAAATATTTATTTTTAATGAAAAAAATCAGTTGCAAAAATATTTTTAGAAATATTATCTTTCCGCCTAACAGATTATCGATAGTATTGCCATATAACTATTATGTAAATTTGTATTTTTTTTATTCTGCACAACCCTGAACCAGTATGAAATAATTGCATATACACCCACGGCCTATTACATAATCCATGTTAATAACTATTGTCCATCTATATTTGAGTATTAAGGTTGGTTGAATCCTTGAAATTAGCGGGCAGTACCCGAAGCTCGTGCTTCACCCTTGTAGAATTGTAGACTTGTAGACACCAAAGGGAGGGAGGGAGGGAGGGAGGCTCCACGCCAAGACCCAAGATGCCATGGTCGCTTGTAATCACCGCTGCAAATACAATAAATACAATCCTCTTCACCATACAAAGGCTTTTTTAGCTCGACGAGATTACTCATATGGCAAACATGGAGCTTGGGGTTGGGAGGGACCCACAGCCGGTCGGTTGTAGGAGGGCGGGGGCGCTAGCGACATCTGACGCCCATGGGTCCACCCCTGGTGTGAATAGTGCATACTACAGTGCTTCCGCGCATTGGCAGCTTGTTAGGGAGCTTCCGCGTATGGGCAACTCGTTAGAGAGCTTTTGTCGCGCATGCACACGTGCTGCCATGCCAGCTCGCCCAGCCGCGCGCCTCGTCTCCTGCCGAGCTAAGACAGCGTGGCAGGTGACACGTGTTGTCTGCCATGCCTTATAAGTTTAGGAAAAATTATATTTTTGCAGAAAAAATAATGGGAGGTTAAATTTAAAAAAAAGTTGCTAGGAGGGCATATGTGTGAACAGTTTAAAGGTATATGGGCGATGGCAGAAGATAGGTCGCGCACATGCATGCCTCATATCAGAATTGTAAATTGCAATAAATGCCTTGCAAAAGCCTCTAGTTAATCACTAAGTGTTCCTACTAGACTACTAGTAGCATTATGTACCGGCATATACCGTCTTCTTCAGTCGGAGTCAGCAACTTGGTTTACTCTTGTAAGTAGTGACGAAGCTCGGATGATAATAGAGAACGGATTGAACTAAGCTAAACTAACAAAAACATAGTATTTTACTCTTATACAAATATACAATCTAAATTCATATATAAATAGAAGAGATGCAAAATAAAAAAAACAGAAATACAAAGAAGGTACCTTAGTACTGGAAAGCGTATCCTGAAAATATATAAATATGCTTGCAGTGAGCATAGACATATCATCTGCATATAAAAATAGCAAACTTAATGATATAACAACTAATTACAAATAATCTTGAACATTAAAAAAACATACCACTAAGACACTAACTTAAATCATGCGGCAAATTCATTATGTGAGATTTCATGTCTTAAAAGCGTCTTATGACTTTATCATTGTCAATGCACTTTCATTGGTTGAGATAGTTCTGTTAGAATTGCTTGTTAAATAGTTATGCAAAGTTCGTTTATCTATTATTGCAAATCTATCAACAAAATGTAAAATTCATCACTACACAAAATATTTAAAATTCTACTCTACTGTTCAGCTGTACCATGGGTAAGAGCTACCGACAGCTCACGTAGCCTCTAATCCAGGAGACAGGTGTGAATCATGTTTTTGATATTGCGCAGGTTGTATCACTTTACTTACCGTTACCTGACTATGATGGCCGTCAGTTCTTTCGCATTTCTTTAGATGCAATGCCAATCAGAACTCAAGAGTATTTTCCCCATTTCCATATATTATACCTTAGGTAAGTGCTCCTGCTGTCCTTCAAAGTATTGATATATTCACAGATGTACTAATAGTAGACTTTGAAAACTATATATTCACAGGTGTACTAATAGTAGACTTTGAAAACTTGTTGCAATATAATGTTTTGTAAGAAGATTTAGGGTTTTGCCCAATTTGGCTTGATTTGGAGTATTTCTTGTGGTGTTTTGATCCAAGGATTTTGATCTTGAATCTTTATGTGTTCTAGTTTGTTGTGACATGTGGAAACGTATTTAGATCTATCTTGGTCATCCCTTAACCCATGAGCAAGTTGTATGTCAAGTTTGTGAGTTTTGTCCAGTTTTGATACAATCTTTCTTGTTTCAATGAAAGGTTGAAACTTTAGCCAAGATCTATAAAATCACTAGATAGATTAGGTTCCTTACATTCTTGGCAAGGTGTGTGCAAAGTTTCAAATCATTTATATTTGTATTCTGAGAGTTGTACATTTTTGGATTGTGGCTCGAGTTGATTTTCTGTTCTGAACAGAGGCATAGTCATACCGGTCTTAGCCTAGCGGTAGTACCGGCATACGGTCATACCACTCTTCGGTCCACGGTACTACCGAACTTCAGGCATACCAACCCTATCTAGCAATTTGGCTGAGGTACTATCGGTATCTCTAATGTGCTAGTATCGGCACAATATGAACTTTATTTTGCTTTTCGTGTTCATGTGAGTTTTTTGGTGGTGGTCTTAACCGATCTTTTTAGTTCCAATAATTAGTAAAGTGAATGTTTTAAAATCCAATCAGGGAGGTTGATATGGAAGAACGGCGAGAAGAGAGGTGCGCGGGTCCGTGGTCAGGTGGACGAGCCGAGCGCGCGCCACACCCCTTTCCTGCCGTCTTGTACCATACGGACCCAAGCGCATCTCCCTTCGCCTGCGCTATGTGAAGACGCTACAATGCGATGCATCGCCCAGATGCGCATTGAATTTCCCTGGTTTGTGCTATGAACTTTACGTTCATACTCGTCCCTGACGAAGATGCTCAAGCAACTACACGCTGTACAACCCGAAGGAGCCAGTTTAAAATATTGAGATGCTTTACCATCCTGGGAGGTAGACATCTATTGAGCTAGCACCAAAAGATACTTAGAATTTAAGAATGGAAATACCAAAAATTTAAGGCTTAAATACTACCAGATTTTACAGGACCCTTCTGGGTCCAACTTTCCTAATTAGCAACGTGATAACAAGATCTTGAGTAGTGCTATCACAGACCACGGGGCAATATATGATAAAAACGATTACAGTCAAAAGAATTCTCAAAACAGCCAAAATTGTCAGGCAAACTACCAACACGGCCTCCAATAAGAGAATAGATAACAGAAGAAAATAGTCTCGGGGTACACAAGAAACTGTTCGCGTTTCATTAGAACAAGGGGGAGAGATCGTCATCACTCGTCATCACCGAAAGTTGTCTTCTTTCCTGCAAAGGAGTACCACATGTATAAGAATGATAATTCTACCTTGCCTGAATCAAAAGGAAGCAACAAATGTAACTCGGGGTATTTTGCTATTGATGCAGCAATGGTTTACCTGCACTAGGCGTACCAGCACTCTGCTTGAAAGGTGTACCCCGGCCACCCCGGCCTCTGTCACCTCTACCACCTCTTCCACGTCCACGGCCACCGTCATGTCCACGGCCACGGCCACCGTCGCGTCCCCAGCCTCTACCTCTTCCACTGTCCCTACCACGTCTCTCACTACTAAAGCCACCATCTCTGTTGTCTGGCCTAGGTTTCGCTTCATCAACATACAAGCTGAAGCCACCAAGGTCAGATCCATTCAGCTCAAATGCTTTCGACAAGGAATCCTGATCCTTAAAATCCATATAGGCTATCCTGCAGAACCAAGCAAACCACTTGTCACTGACAAGACTAAGATTAGGGTCTTTCTGAATGCAAGAATTACAAAAGAAACAGTACAATATGTCACAAAAATTCCTACTGAAATCTTATGATCCAAAAAGGGCTACTAAGTGCTATTATGTAATAGAGCCAACCGACCCTTTGCTTGCACCAGTTTCATAATCCTTTGGAATTGAAACTCTTGTAATATCTCCGCACGAGCCAAAATGTTCTTCAAGCGAGCTTCGGATCTGGTTAATAAAATCAGTCAGATGTAATATAAAAGAGACAATGATGGAAAGCTAGAAATACCCATAAAATCAGTAAAATTTCACAAATCACAAAGGGTTGAACGCTTCAAATTACCTGGTCCTCCCCAAGAGATGAATTAAAGCCTTTAATAAATACAGTGTTGCCTGAGCTTTGAGCAGGCTTCTTGAAAGAACTATTGTCCCTCCTGAGCAATGCACAAAATTACGGCCATGTTGACAGAAAGCAAGTAATAAAGAGGTAGCATTTTCAGATAATATCTAAAGCTTTTTCTAGAAGATCAACACATTAGAGACAATGAGGTAGATAATCACCCGCTGCCAGGAGTATACACGCCCCTCTCACGAGCCAGATCAAGCCTGACAGGCCGTCCCATCAGGTCATGACCAGAAAATTCAAGT